>JALJCO010012364.1:725000-1122688 GCA_023101725.1 Atherinomorus stipes
CGACGGCTTGAAAATGCTCATAATGAATGTTGGTGTGCCATCAAAACGAGTCAGACATGCATATTTTTTAAAAGGTGGAAAAGTTATAGCCTGGTACACCAGCCTGACCAACACCATGTATGAGAAACACGGCAAGTCAGTCTGGGTTCCCTCCGCTGGAGACCGATTTCCAATGCGAGACAAGAGGCAGGACTAACAGAGGAAAATGAACCGGAGAGAACCAATCAGAGGTGACTGTAGCTGGCGTCGTTCGGCACGTTTGGCACTCTGTTGCTATGGCGACAGCGGAAGTCAGCGTTTACACATTGTTTTTCCCTCTCCATTTAATATAATTTTCTTGTGTATATTAACATAGAACGTTTGGTTTTATCATTATAAAAACTCTGTTACATGTAAGCATTGTTTATTGCTGAACTACTAACATGAGAAAGCGTTTGTGTCGCACATCATGTGACTATGACCCGGAAGCTGTTAGTTAAGCACCAAAACAGAGCAGAAACAGCGGTGGGGATGTCGGAGGAGTTTTACGTTCTGTTAATAATTCTGCTGCTGCGCTGTTATTGGTCCAGTCAGTTTTTTACCGGAGTGGAAATCACTTCCCAATGGAGGGAACCCAGACTGACTTGCCGTGTATCTCATACATGGCGTTGGTCAGGCTGGTGTACCAGGCTAGAAAAGTTACATAGTAGGTCTTTAAAAGACAGAAAATTTCATTTAGTTGATATGCAGCCATTTACTGCATCCAAAACAGTAAATTCACTGGAGGACAACAGTTTTCTCGGGAGAGTTTCCTATGCGTATGTATGAGATATGCGTTTTGTTTAATGCACGTCTAGTCAGAGGAGAGTATAGTGGAGTGTAGGAGTGTTTCTCACTGGGTAAAAATAGATAGGGACAGGGCTTACAGTTCAAACTAAACGATTCTCCTTGTTTAAGGAGTGGCTGCAGGGATTTAGGAATAGCGGCCCGCCGCTCCTAAATGATTGTAGAATCACTGGACTTGTTCCTGATTAATGCCACTTGCTGTGGATCTAAATCAAGTCCAGACAACAGATTTTGACCCATATAGAGGCACAAGCTCCTCGCCACGGTGCTCCTCATCTCCAGATGCTGCTGTGCTTTAGTTTAACTCAAAAACGTTCATGTTTTACACATAGCTTGATTTCTTTGTTCAGACATCAATGGGAAGAAAAAAGGTTTTGTTTACCTTGATAGCTTCAGCGATCAGCTGTTGCCTTCATCAGAAATTGTCAATGGGTTCAGCAGCTTGCCACAAGCTGTCCAGATCTGCCAACTGGCACGACACATTCTGCCAGTGAAACAACTTCTGATGAAGGCGACAGCTGATCACCTAAATTGTCAAGGTAAATCTTTTCTTCTTACTAATGATGTCTGAACAAAGAAAGCAAACGATACATTTTAAATTCTCAACATGACTTGCTCTCATCCAGCTAGCTGCCGCTGTAGGCGTCAGACTTAAGGTGTGTGCTTTCACCATGCGTTCGCCCCCTGTGGTTGGCAGACTACTGGCTAAGAACATGGGAGATTTGAGATGCAGGCAGCAGAGCACGCATTTTGAATGTAAATATCATTGTAGATCAGGTTCATTTAATTGTAGCCACCAAAATCGTGATCACGATCAAAATACAATTAATTTTGCAGCCCTACTGAGCAGGGTTTCATCACACTATATTACATCGATTCAATGCAGCATTATGATTTGTTTCCCTGATATCCCACACTGTCACATAATATGATTTCAATTTGATTTAATTTAGGAACCAGTGATCAATGCAAGACAATATCACCCGCTGTTAACAGAGACAGACGGTAGGTAATAGTGCACCACTGGTAACTATTTGGGAACCACTGCTCTTTCAGTATTGTAGAAAAAGCAAATTGACAAACTGTACATTTACAGTGGTGCAGACCATCTGTTTAGCACAGCAGTTTTGCAGCTTACAGAACAGAAAAGAGAACTAATTAGTCAATGTGTCATAACTAGAAAAATAAATAAATAAATCACTGATTCAGCTTTAAGCTAAAACTAATGGTTTTCACAATGAACTGTCCCCTGCTGTCTTATTTCCAACATACAGCTTCTGCTGTGAGATTTTTTTCCTTGTTCTCTCAATAAGAAATTGTTCCTTTTACCCTGCAGTATTGTTGCATTTTGTGTGGAAAACGTTTCAGATTATACATTATACTGTATGTCCACTCTTAAAAGTGTATACACAAAGCCTCAAGAAGAAAGAGTTAGGAACAAAGAATATAATTATCAGCTGTTGCAATCATTGTCAGTGATAGATGTTTTAGTTTTTGGCCCAATTCTCTTTTTTACCCCCTACCCCTTTCCACTTAAAACAAAGCTGCAAGGGGTAGGGCTGAAAGTCAACCCCTACAAATTGGGACACCCCTTCAACAATCACATACGTCATCAGTGATCCCACCAGCTTGTGTGTAAGCAGATGCGCACTGAGCTGTTGGCGCAAATCTCAAGAAATCAAGGTGGCTACAGCTGTGCATTAACGTTAAACAAATTCGATTTGTGCATGACATCCCTGCTTGTGTTATATCCCATGAAGGACCTCCATGTAAATGAAGACCAGCAGCAATGTTGCAGAAGTTTTTATTGATCATTTATCACTGTAGATTATCAGGGCTGCCTACAGAGCACAGCTGGTTTTTAACCTGGTAGCATTTATGTAACTGAATGTAGTACTAGCAATTTTTTTTTCATGTGCATTTTACAAAGAAAATTTAAACATTTAAACAGCGTTAAACTAGACAATACAATAGTTTTCATACTTTTTAAACTTTATCTATGGAGAAAATGTTGACATTTGTAGCAGCCATCTTGCCGGTGACTGTCATACCCCTTTGTTGTAAGTGTGCATTAATAAGAAAACCCTTCCTTTGAAGGGGTATATACCCCTACCTCTATGCCCTAACAGGACTGGGACACGCCTACACGTGAACACGCAAAACGAAGGGGAAGGGGTAAGGGGGAGAATTGGGATTGCGCTTTTGTCTAACCACCTAATCCAGAGAAAACCTGAATATGTCAAACTTTCCTTACTCTGCACTCCTGAGGTGTACGCCAAAGCAACATATCAATCACATATGTTGTTCACTGTCTTGTTTTTTTGCCACAAATCAAGCAGCAGCTGAGGGTTTTACCTGCTCAAGTCTGCTCTGCTAGAAATGCAGGATAAGGAACAAATCAAACAGCATAATGAAAAAGGAAGTGGGGTCTGCACTCACATCCTGCTGACTGTTGGAGGGTTGCCTCTCTCCAGCCACATAGGTCGACTCCTCCTCTGGAGCTGCCCCTAGCCGGTAACCTCCACCAACAAATGCCTAGGATATAAAGACAAGTAGATCAAGAGGAAGAGGTTTCAAAAGGAAACCGAATTACAACAATAAAAAGTGATTACTTAAAACATGCAGGAAAATCTTAACCAGCTTCATTTTACCCTAGCTTTACTGGATTCTCCTAGTCCTTTCCCGGCCCGGTCTAAGGGTACGGCTCCATGTTCCCTGGCTCCTTTGAACAGATCCTCCACCACTTCATTGGGACTTTTCTTCTTCGGAGGCCCAACGATCTGTTGTCCGCTGCGTTCTGATCCACCCGCAAAAAACCTGACAGGATGTGAACAACAATGGTCAAATATTCCTCCTCTCTTCAAATACTAAATCACATATGATGAGAAGAGACACAATTAGATTAGACATGATTAGAACACATAAAGGCATGATTAATGTCAAGGTTTGTTTGTTTAATGTATTGAACTAAACAATAAATATTAAAAAAAGGGAAACAATTGTAGCTGAAGCAGGCCTAGAACAGGAAAAAGAAGCACAATACAACTTCCGAAGAGGTGTAAATCCACCAGGGTTGGACACTCAGAGTTCGCTGGTGAAAACTGAGGGTTTTTTGTTTTGTATTTTTTTTTATAACTTTTTTCAATTTCAACTTATATCACTGACAGCTGATTTTCTTTGTTAATGGGAGGGTATAAAAACTTTTGACCATGACTGCATGCTTTTATACGACTGTATATTTTTAGTAAGTAAGAAAGTAAACTTTGTTTGTATAGCACTTTTCACAGACAGGAGTCACAAAGTGCTTCACATGATAACATAAAAACAATACAAGCAAGAACAATTAAAATACAGTAAAAGGTAAATAAATAGGTGAATAAAACAATTAGCTATATGCTTTGGAAGGCTTGTAAAACAGGTGTGTTTTTAACTGGTGTTTAAAGGTGTCCACTGAGTCCAGAGAGCGCAGAGACAGAGGGACAGGGCCGGTTCTAGAAAATGATGACTAGGGGTGCATCCCAGATCAGAGGGGGTGCACGTGCCTGGCATATTGTTCAACACTAAACTATGCATTTAAAGTGGAATGATAGTCGTCAAACAAGAATATTTAAAGTGTCTTTGAAATGCTTTATTGCAGCAATATTGTGCTCTGTAACGCCTTCAAAAGCCCTGTGGCTTCAATTCGCACATCAGTAGAGATGCCTTCAATCTCCTGTATACTGATACTTTTTGTCCCTTAAAAGAAACTCACATGATTTTCACAATCACATTAAAATGACATTTTTTTATGTTTTTTTTTTTCTTTGTTATTATAGACTTATTATTTGTCATAACCTGGCCGACCCCTCTCAACATGATCGTTATTTGCAAAGTGGAGAAAAGATAGGATGATATCATCTCAAATCTGTTCCTTGTCATCCCTTTGCCAAAGCCAGGTGTGTAAACTGGCCCAAATGCTGCCCAGTAGTCCTCAATCTCAGGTTTTCAACCAGCCTCATGCACAAATGCAGTGAGATGAATGCTTTAATCTCAGGGATGGTGACATCATACCAGTCATGAAATCTGGAGTTCGGCTGGAGTTGGTGTGTGTTTAGGTACTAGTGAGCATAACTGTTTCATTTGTGATGAGGTTCCAGAAACCCTCATCTGAAAGCAGAGACAGGAAGTCACATGCACGAGCATCTGTGAAATCCTCGTGTCCGTGATGTCCCTCATCAGAGCCTTTGATCCATTCTCACTTCCTCACCTCTTAAACATTCCCAGCCATAATTTTGATTATGGAGGTAAGGTAAGTGAAAAATGGTAAGTGGAAAATAAAGTGAAATCATTCTGTGGGTCAACTATTCCTTTAAACCTGGAGCTTTGATGGGGAATACTGGCAAAACTGCTAGTTAGTATCTTGTTTAAAAAAAAAACAAAACAAACAAACCTAGCAATAAAAGGTTTGTTACTTGGGTGATCTGTGTTCCTCAGTCAAATCCAGTCGAGTAAATTATGGACACTACCCACTCAGGACACTTGGATTACATTGGACGGGCAGCATGGAGGAATATTGACAAGTTTTTGTGGACTTCTAAGGACCTTGTTGGCTCGGGCTCAATCGAACTCCATTATATGAAAGTTGGTTGGAAACAAGAAGTCGTCCTGATCTCCGGCTGCATATGAGATATTAAAAAAGTGCTCCAGAGTCTTGCTCACCATGATGGTAAGTGAAAAATAAAGTTAAATCATTCTGTGGGTGAACTATTCCTTTAATGTTTTCTTAAAGGGACATTGTGTAATCGGGAGCAGCTCCCTCGTACTTATCAGGCTGCGTTCGCGTGAGACCGGGCAGATGGACGACATCCGCTGCATGTAAAGTTATCACCGGCCTCTATGTGAAGACGTCGTCTGTCAGTTACAGTGACTGATTTGTTGTCATGGCGATGTTGTATTGTTTTCCCTGACTCATGTTTTACCGTCTTTCGCTCGGCTTCATTGATTAAAATGACATCTGGTTTGTTACCAACGGCCGTCTGCCCGACTGCATGTGAACGCAGCATCAGCGAGACGCTGGTTTCTCCCCACTGCAGCGCGGTGACTTTTCAAAGACATTACCTCAAACTGAGCTGAAAACTCCGGTGTGTCCGGTGAGTTTCTGTGTTTTCCTACTGTCACGCTTCTCCTGAACGTAAAAACATGGCGATACAACATGGCAGCCCCCACTTAGTCGACCCGCTCGATGTGTAAATGAATGATACTAACGGCAAATTTAGAACTTAGAGGAGCACTTCAGTTTGTTGATGGGAGTGATTACTGATTAATGAAAAAACACTTTTGAACCAAATAATCATTTTTTTTTTACTAAATAACAGGAGAACTTACACAATATCCCTTTAAGGACTTCATTATCTTTCAAACTGTTTTTGGTTTTCATTCATTGTTACTGAGAGTCTAACCCATTTTTTTAAGTTCCAGTGTAAAATGTTCTTTATAAATAAAAGTTTATTCATCTATGAAAGGATAAAGAATTATTATGGAACTATCATTATACAAGTTGAAAAAGGTTTCAAAATTACATTGTTTATCGCAATCATTTCTGAGACAGTTGTGCAGCAAAATTTGTTATAGTGACAGGCCTATGAGGTACCTCCATTGAACAAAAAGCTGGTTTTCTCAGTTTTTTGGTCAAAAGCAGCAATTTTCCTGCAACTGGCCCATTTTCTACTGCAGATTACAAAAGAACTGAAAAAGCTTGAAACAATTTCTTTCTGATGAAAGAAGAGTCCATTTCCTTTTAGTGGTTTTCATGTTTCTGTAATCCGATAACTCAATATTGTGGGTCATGAAAGAATAACCAAAATGCTCCAAAACCTTGTCAGTATGTGCTGTCAGTCCATGAGTTAAAGGCGTTATAGAAGATGTTTCTTTCAACAGTTTTTGCATTATTCAGTAAAATTGGGTTAACTACCCCATACGCTATGATTAAAAGCTTTAAATATATAAATATTATTATACATCAACTGTAAAAGTAAAGGGGCTGAAAAACGGTCAGTCTAACGAGTAGTAGGCAAGACTGATCAATAACAGTGATTGATTGGCAAGAGTAATACTGCAACCTGGATGCTGCGTGCACTCTGACATTTACAGCAGGTAGCTAACATCATTCTCCTAGCAGTTAGCAATGTTTAGACAATAACATTTCGTTTACTTGCGTTTGTGACATGATGGGAGAATCTGTACCTGCTGTCTGCTAAACACCGGAGTGGCTTGTGCACGTTAATCTGTGGTCAGGGGAGGGAGCTGTGAATCTAGCAGGTTGGTCTTGCGCTTGTGCATTATTCAAAAATGCTAACAGTCTCTGCTTTCTGAAATGCCGAAACATCTTCTATAGCACCTTTAAAACGAACTATCAAAATCCAATAAATATCAAAAGCCATAAATACTAGATCTGGATCAAACAGCTGCTGTCCTAAATCCAATTTTAGTTTGCCGACTATGCACTGAAAGGACATCAGCTTCCCACACAGTCCCTGAACCACCAGTGCACTGCACTGGCAGCAGAATCTGTTTACGCAGCAGAAAAGCAACCAGTTCCCAGTGAATGAGCAGAGACCAAAAATAGTTTGGTGCATTCTGGAATCAAATCTCTTTGGTGCAACTCTCCACCCTCCAGGTAGTGCAAGGATGCCCAGCCTGGACCAACAGCCATATCTTAAGTGATGCATAAAAGCCACAATCACTGAAGAGACAGGAACCTAGCTAAGGGAAAAGGCAACACAAAACCCAACTGGCAGAATGTGTCTCTCTTTTTTTTTTATGTCATGTTTTCATCTAATACTTAGGGCTGCTCTATTATGGCAAAAATAATAATTATGATTATCTAGATTGAAATTGAGATCTTGATTATGTAACACAACTATTACCTATAATACTGAATTGTTGAACATTAACAGTGCCTTTTAAAGCAGTTTCTCTTTTTAGAGACTTAAAAATGTGCAGAACAGGAAAAAAAAAAAAACATTTTCTGTCAATAATTTTGTAACTCTTCATTAATGGGCATTAATAGCTGACACTAAGCCAGGGCGGAATCAACCAGTAGCAGCTTTGCATGTTGAGTTTTCAGTCTTGTTCATGAAGCAAAGGTGTACGACTCCTACTCTGCAGCTGGAAGCTGCGATTGCAGCTGTGTGATGACTAAGCCACATTGCTTTGGAAGGAGGGAGGGGCCTAAGGCAGCATCCATGCTAAAAAAGCTTAAAGCCTGTGACAAACTCCACCAGAACCGAAAACTTTGTTCTTGGTCTTGAGGTCGCAAGAGGCCATTTTGGTCTGGTCAATGTGTACGCCACGAGAAGGTTGATCCACAATGGGGTGGGAATTTTATATATCAAATTTTAGTCTGTGGCAGGACGGGGTTGTGCACGTGATTATGTCCGTGTATTCAAATGCCATGTCTGTTGTATACATTTTCATATATTTCACCACCTCAATCAGCTGTTTATTAAAACTACCCGTTCAACTTCACATCTGTGGAAATACAAAGCCACAACTTTCCGATTCAGTGAGGTCACAGCAAGATTTGTACAATGCGCTGTCACACTTTTAAAATGTCTTCTGTTAATGGGATCTTCCTTTCCAACGTAACAGAACATTTTAGAAAGACGATGTGTTGAGTTATCAGTAAAGTCCTCACACATGTCTGAGAATATAACTCCATACTGTAAATATGGGATGGTAGAGATCTACTGCTGGCCTCTCTGGATTACAGTAGATGGAGTTTATAAGCCAGTGTGAAATGAAAATAAAAGATCTCCAATCATGATCTATTACTATAAATATAAATATTTCAACCCACATGTTAAAGGGGTTATGACAGCAAATTTAACTTTTCTGTGGTTTTGGGGGTATAATATGATCTGTTCTATACTGATGACCTCATGTGAATGTCAAGATTGAGTATCAAGTCGCCGTTCATGGGCAGTCGGCTATTTTTTTTTTGTTAAAAAATGGTTGAAATTAGACAGCTTATCATTTTATAGCAGCTTATCATTTAACGTATATTCTCCAATTAGAGCACACTATCAAGCAAACAAAACCTACAATCAGGTGAAATAACTAGCTTTTTGTCAGTGGCCGCCATGGTGAATCCACATATTGGGGCTCCATTGATGATGGCTTTTTTCTGGTTCCCAACTCTGGGTAAAGATACTTGAACCACCTCAAAGCAGCTGATCTGGAACCGAGAGCAAGTTACCAGTTTCCTTTTCGACTCCAAGTATTTTGAATCTCCTACCTGGAATACCCCTCAGGAAGTAACTTACCTTTGACCTTCCTCCTCATCACTCTCATCCTCTGCTTCATGCATCAAATCTCTGAATGAGGTCACTCTTGGCTGACTACTGCAAATAAAAGGTATATTTTGAGTTTTATTGTGTTGCAAAATTATAGGTGATGGAGAAACAAGCAAAGTCTGTGCAGAACAAATGCAGATGAACTCTGCACTGATCAATCTAACAGCACTGGTAATAAATTGTGCTGGATACCCCACCTGGGTCCTGCTGATCGGGACACTGAGGAGCCCCCCTCAGGTTGGGGAAGTGTCACTATGTCATCATCAGTTCCATCCTCAAAGAAACTGGCCAGGGCAAGCTGAAAGGGAGAATATAACATTAACAAAGAGCAGCTCATCACAGATCTACTGTTTTACATTATTTGTGAATGTTTGGAGAAACCCTTATCAAGACTAGGCAACTAATTATTTTCATTATTATTATTAGTAGTAGTAATTAAGCCATATTTCAAGCAGAGATGCAACCCAATGTACACCTGCAAGAACCAACATATTTAACCATGTTGACTTATTTAGCTTCTCCACAATACCACTGTCAGAGAAAATGAAAATAAAAGCTCGTCATGGTTTCCTGCTTCAACTACTCAAGTCCAAGACTTTCCTTTTTAAGGGGAAACGTTTGTATTCATGTTCAGTTACTGGCCATAAACCCACTGCTTCAATTAAACGGGACCGACGCTACTGCAGCAATATTAGCTTAAAAAGTTAGCCGTTGTACTGCGACACTAATCTAATGTTACTGGAAGCTAAAGCTAGTTAGCACAACTCAGGATTTACGGCAGGACGGCATAAATTCAACGGACATCCCACTTTCACATGAGATGAAATCTATTCACGTAGTCGTAACTGTTACTGTGTGGCTGTTGATGTCAAAAACGGACCAGGCCATTGTCAAGCGGTGACTTGCACAAATTGCCGGCAACACTGACTAGCGTTAGCCGGTAAGCTAGTCGCCATACAACATGCCATGTAGCCGCTGCTTTCTTTAACAGGACCAGGGTACAGTCCGCGACAACTCCACAAGAAAACGCTGAAATGCCACACCTGCAGGTTCCACCCGGCTGACTCCAGGAAAAACCGAGCCCTCTCCTCGTCCACATCAGTTACAGCAACGAACTCCCTTACAGACTCCTCTTGACTCGCCATTTTGAGACACTCGTTCAAAGATCCGTCCGTCTCCACCTGAGGAAACAAGCAACAGTTTGTTGGTTCCTGTCTGCTTTCAGTGCATCAACCGGAACCAAACAACCTCTCTCATGGATATTAAAATGAAATTACTTGAATAACGCATTACTTTAAAATTCTTGAATTTAAAAAGAAAAAAAATCCTCAACAAATGTATTTATAATTGTTCGCACCGTCAGTTTCCTTACCAAGATTTATTTATGTGTTAACATTATATTGACCACAAGGGGGCAGTATGAGCGCATGTTAAACAGGATCAAATGAGCGTTTGAGTGCAAGAATTGGTTTCAAGTGATAAGTGTCAAAAGGAAAAGTAGTCTGAGAGTAGAAATCCTGCCATGTTTCAGGATTTGCTAGTATATTTAGAACAGGTGTTTTCTCTAACAGGCTCATCTACCCAGCAGAGGAGCCAATTAAACCCAGCTGATTCAGTGATTGGTTAGAATAACCGCTGGACAGGATTTCCACTTTCTACTTCTAGCCTATTTCTGACACCTCTGGTTCATAGACCCATGGTTTTCAAGCTTTTCAATACAGCCAGGACAAATAATATACTATTAAACATTTTAGTTCCCTTCTGTACCAATACATATATAAATGCAGCTAGTTATCCTAGTTGCTATCTCCCTTTATGTCTCTTATTCCATCCCCTGTGGATCTGATTTGATCTTATTCAACATAATCTGTGTGTAAGAGCTAAATACAGCTATCAGATATTAATCTACCTCTCATATACATTTTAGCTCGCATCTTTAGTTGTGTAATTTCACTGTCAAACAGATGCTGATTTAGGCTACTGTAAGAGTGAAATCTCTCCCAAAACTGATCCAGTGAACAGCCGACTGTTTACTTTGCACTTTTGAAAAGAGTCAGAAGGCAGGCTGGTCAGATGTCAAAAGCAATGAGTACCATGCAGATTTGAGATGTCAGAGGGGGAAATGTGTTGCTGGGTTTTTAGCATTTAAATCTAATTAATCTGCAGTAAAGTGAGAAACCATGTTTCACCTCACCTCATGTAGCACGACACTTCCTCCCTGCAGACACAAAAGCTGAAGAATACACTTAATTGCAGGATGAAGTGGCAGTGTTCATGTATTGCTTCCCCTTTGGATGTTATTATGCTTCAAGGCCTAAATGATGAGGCAACAACCCTCAGATTTGGGGCAAGTGGAGGAACGAAACAACCAAAAACAAAATAAGAAGGGGAAGATATGTTAGTTTGCATCCTGATGCATTAAGAAAAAACTGAGAGCAAGGAAAATGCGCATTTGAAATAAACTTTAAAAAAACAAGAACAAATTTAGTTCTTGTTTTAGAGTCCGGAGTCTGTAATACACTTAATATCAGCAGGGAGGATAAAACACAGCAGTCACAGTTATGAATCAGTCACAACTTACGTGATGAGCTGACATCAGTGAACACTCCCCCAGGAAACTCCAAAAGGCGTGTTGATGGATGTTAATGTGTGTTTATATTCCCATAAGATTTGAGGCTGATGCTGTAGTGTGATGTGACCACGAGAAAACATCAGAGCAGCAGATACTGGCATGTTAGTGGAGGTAAATTAGAAGAGTCAAGCGCCTGAGGAGGAAAAAACAAAACACCGCAAAAAAAAAAAAAAAAAAAAAAAAAAAAAGACCTGCCACCAAGAATGAGTCATATGAAATCTATTTCTATTTAATCTATTTACTTTGCTCTGCTGGTTTTACTCTGAGTGACTTTCTGATGATTTTGAATGTCATCAGAAATCCTAAATTTCTGATGACCCAAGGGACGTCCATGGTGCACTGGGCTCTTCCTTTCCCTCTCACCTCTCTGCATTTTACAACCCCATTCCAATGAAGTTGGGACATTGTGTAAAATGTAAAAAAAAAAACAAAAAAACAGAATACAATAATCTGCAAATTCTCTTCAACCTATATTTAGTTGAATACACCACAAAGGGAGCACTGTTAAAAGGGTGTCTTCCTTACCACTGTCGCCCACCACTCGTAAAATGATTAAACCTCAGCATCAAACAGCAAATCGTCATTGCTAGCAAGACAAGCATTTTTCTAAACATACTGAAATTGTGAGCAAACCGAGAGAAAAAAGGAAATTCTGTGATAATAATTCTAAAGCCCCCCCCCCCCCCCCCCCCCCAATTTAAAATGGATCCACGTTAAAGCAAAGCCCAAGTGGCCAGCTATCATGGAGGATTGTGTACTAATTAGCTTTCTACTCTTCAAATCCTTTCAGATAAGTAACCAGTCCTGCCCTACTGTAGGTAAATGATGTCTTAGTTCTCAGTCATTACTAAGTTTTCCCATGAGCCATATGGGAAGGGCAGATATCCAGTCCATATCTCCAGATTTCTCCCCATTTTACTTCAGTCTCTGGGGCTGTTCAGTGTACACAAAAGGAGGAGTCTGGTATCAACAGGAAGACAGTAAGAGGAAAGGGCTTGTTATCTCTGCGGGCATTAAATTGTTAGTTTTGCCACTATCTTAATAGACATTTCTCTGCACGTGCACGTTCCCTGAAAACACTGTCCAACTGCTTGCCTCTTCAAAAGTCAAAACCAGAGCCAGCTTCATTTTTATCTCCATGGCAGCAGACATTAACTGATACAGTTGGCAGAGCCAGACCTACAGGGACTAGACTGGAGCCACTGACCCACATATGACAAAAGAATAAGCAGTGTATGTCACATTAGACTGAATGTTCAGGATATTGTAGCAAATGATTTATACATAGTACAACATCATCTAGCTGCAGCAAACTCACTAGCTGCAGGTGTTAACAACGCCATGAAAAAGATGCAATCCACTCTCTTATTACACCAGAATGGGGCCATAAATCTGGCCACGGTCCTTTCCTCCCTCTTCGTTGCCTTAGAGATTTACTACAGCGATCAAGCAACCTCCCCCTTTCATATCTATATTCTTTCCTCTTCCCCTTCTTTTCACACCTTTTGTGTCTTTTTTCTCAATTTCATTTTCCTGCTCCCTTTACTTTCTGTTGTAGCGTACCCAGGTCGAAGGTCTCAGCACAAGGAAACACACACCTAAGCAGAATATGCTTTGGAACGACCAAAGCCAGAGAGCAGGACTGCATCCTGACAAAAGTCCCACTCTGTCTAAACTTTTAGCCCTTCCTCCTAACTCCGAGATACCAGGACAAACTCTCTTTACGACCCCTTACCATCATAAACTGGTCTCTTTTTAATGAAGCTTTGGAATGAGCTCTTCAACACTAAAGAAGGGCTTTATATTTTTATGAAAGGAAGCTAATGTTAACCTTTTAAAGATTTTCATACAATGTTACGTCTTTCACAAGATCACCTTCGGTTGATCATAATGTTGCGTATTTTCTGTTCAGATTAATGTACATATTTTATTTCATATAACTTGTAGACTAGTTAATAAATATTTCTTATTTTAACTAGTCGTTTGTGCTTCCTTGTGTGGTGCTAAGGTCAATTCAAACGAGAATAACTATCGCATATGAGACTGATTTATTGATTTATTAATTTAATTAATGATTCTTCTTTAATTGACATAAGTCATAATATCAAACCTTTCTTCCGGGGGATCCAATAACGGGAAGAGGTGCCCGTGATATATAATCATTTTTATCAAATGTTAGTATTAATAAATATTTGACATGTGAAGGCTACACTGTATTTGTTTTGTTTTTCCTTTATCATTCGTATTTTCTCCTTTCACATCCTGTGTCACAAAGGGTCAAGCACTCAGCACTTCCTCACTGTCAGAGGAACATACTGACACAACAGTGGATAACTTTTTATGAAATTCCAATAAAGACTAATGGTCAACAGACCGGCAGCAAATGAAGGCAGGAACAGATACAAAGTAGAAAAAGTCCTCATAGTTTCATTAATATAAATATATTGCTTTATTTTTACTGTCTTGTGCACCTTCAAGCCTAAACCTAAATAAAGTGCTCATTGGCCACATTTGTAGGAGAGTTTTAAAGGCAGAGTGGATGATGTTTTCCAGGAGCATTTTTTACTATACAGTGTATTGCTAAAAGTCTTCTTCATAGCGTGAAGGACCCAGAAATTCCGACTTTTGTGTTTAACTTAAACAAGTATATCTCAGGCTTGCAACCCAGTGGGCGTGTCATAGAGTGGGCGTGTCCTATAGTGGGCGTGTCGCATAGTGGGTGGGTCTGGTTAGGTTTAGGGGAAGGGTCAGGGGTAGGGCTAGATTTTACCGTGCTCTCATTGGCCTGGTGGGCGTGTCGTCGAGTAACGTCACTCTACGACACGCCCACTCTACGACACGCCCCTGACTTGCAAGCCGCAGATAGACCCTTCTCAACTTAAAGGTTGAATATGGAACATTTTTATTAAAAGCTATATTTAAAAAAAAGAAAAAACCTCCACAGGTCATTTGGGGGGTACAGAATAAAAGTACAACATTTCCCAGAAAAATTATATTAAGCCTAATAATAATTATAAAATAAATTTTTACGGGTTCGATAATGGCATTTTATTTACGTCTATAAGCCAATACACGCTGCCATTGCAGGTTGCTAAATACAATCTCTGTGTGGAAACAATAGCTGTGTTCGAAATCATCCACTCATCCACTCACTCCCTATCACTACATAATGTATATGATGTAGTCCACTATATCATGTACACTATGTAGGGAACGACGGGAGGAGATTTCGGACACTATGGGGTGATGTCGGTAGATGTGCTGCGACGTACAGTGGCGAAACTTCAATAAAGTTTTTTTTTTTTTTTTAAAGACGTGCAGTAGCGGTAGCTAACAGTTATGAACAATAGAAACCTTTCCTGCTACGAAGAAATACCATTATTGTTAAAATCTATTGTTAAAAGCTACACAACAACGCCACTAAAGCAAATGTTGGTACTTTAACGTTACTTACGTTTACTTACATTTAAGCTGCTTAGCCATTTTTCTTCTTCTGCGATCACAAAACACGGTCGCATTGCATTGTGGTATACAGGAGTACAATCTAGGGTACATCGCTTGTACACTTACTTTCGCGGTGCATTGTGGGTATTTTGTAGTGGACGATGTAGTGGACGAAAAGTAGTGAACAGAATTCGAACAACACTACAAAATGACGTGCTCACTATATAGCGCACTACATCCGTGATAGCGAGCGATTTCTAACACAGCTAAGATTTTGGTCATAGTCAGGCCTGTACAGGGGAAAACCGTGGAGACGACGTGTGAAGCAGCTGCCTCAGAGCCCTGGAGATATTGTTATCTGTTTCTGAGGAGGAGTGACCTGAGAAGAGCAAAACCTGGAGTAAATTTAGGTGAAGACTACACTAAATGGACCCATATAAACGTTTTTCACGTTTCACGAGTCAAAACATGGAAATGGCGACTTTCCTCCTGGATCGGTAAGCTAGCTTGTTTGCTAACATGGCTAACGTTAGCTGTCAGTTATAAACTCCTCTGCGTTACTTGTTGGACATGCTGCAGACTGTTGGTCACTTGCGTATCGGCAGCGAGTCTGGCATCCCAGCGGCTGGAGTTGTTTTTCTGCCGTTGCAACTACAACCTAGACACACGGCGCAGGTAGCAGCCACTGCTAACCTACCTGCGCCGGCAAGAAGCCAAGATGACATGGAAGCGGAAGGGAGGGCCAACACAGAGAGAGAGTCAAAGAGAGACTGCCACTATCCCCTTTTATAGAGCGCCCCCTTGAGGAGATTGGCCAATACCACCCAGGCCACCAACACAGCTGAAAGCAATGATGAGAGCTCATCCTGCTACAGTAATATATCTTTAGTATTAACTAATAACAGAATTCGGGTCATGGGTAAAAGAAATAATTCAATAAAACTTGTTGCTGGAATATGATGCTGTTTACATCCTAAACTGGATTCATCCTCGCGCTGTGTCAGCATGTGTGTCAGGTTGGTGACGCCGTACGCCCGGTAAAGGGTCACAGCGGTTCAATACAAACTTCTTTAAATCTGGAGTGCAACCGCGGCTAACAGAACACAGCAACTCCTGTTTTTACTCTAACATGAGTGTGTGGAGTGGATGCTTGTGTCTGCAGCGGAGTGATACGGAGATACCTGGAGGCACTCGCCCGTATCACTCCGCCTCCTCTCCGTGAGAGTACCAGCACAAAATAGACCCAACAAAAGTGAAACTTCTGTTCACCAGGAACAAAATAAAATCTCACATAACAATAGTAACGCGCTGTCAGTGAAGGCCAGTAAAGGTAACGGCGTTGTGATGATAGACCTAGTAATTAGTAAGATTAACCCTTTACTGAAAAAGTAGTGCCATTAGTAACGCTGTTTATTTCCAACGCTGTTATTCCCATCACTGGTCACGTGTGTCGTCACTCCTGGAAAATATTAAAATGGGCACAATGCAGCCGCGGGGCAAATGATTGACAGCCAACGTACTCTGGGCTAAAAGCTAACCAAGCTAACTTGAAACTCACAGAAGCTAACGAAGATTAGCCTCCCAAGCGACAAGATAAAGGTAAGACACAGCTCACTTGCTGTGAGCTGACTAAAAACCACCATTTTGCTACTTTGCTGCAGACTGAGACCTTACTGAGAGCAAACAAAGAGCTAAAAAGGCTTCCAGTCTGCTGCATGTTAAACAAAAGAACACGCCCCTAATTATGTGTTATTTCAATATTAAATTACATCTAAATGGATGAGTTTAAAAAAAAGAATCACCCCTCTCACAGTGGACATGAAGGTAAACTTGACCTATTAAACCTAAAATGATTTTTTGAACCAGGCTGTAAACATGTTTATTTCTGCTGTGAAGTTGGCCTTTTTAACATGGGAGTCTATGGGGATTTGCTTTGTTTTCCCTCTCCCTAGCGGATCATGAAGGAATTACAATTTTTGTGCAACGGGGAAGTGGGCTCACTGTTCTCCTGCGGAGTTTGCCCCTTGATTTTACCTGAATTTAGCAAAAAAAAAAAAAAAAAAAAAAAAGAATGGTTTTTGTGTTGAAAACCTTTTTGTGTCCAGTTTTTTTTTAAAAAAAGATAATCCTTATAATTGCCTTATTTTGTGAATTTGTTATATATTCAAACTGCAGCCAGATGCTGCTTTGCTTTCGTATGTCACACATATTACATGACAACATGACACACTCACATGCTTCAGACAGTTTGTCCTCCTCCCTGGTTTTACATAATATTATTATCCTATATCCTCACATGTGATTGGCTGCATGACCGCCATGCTGGTCAATCAAAGTTGTGCCAGAGCAGAGCTGGAGCTGAGCACTGTGACAGCTAAGCAGCGAAAGAAGAAAACAGGGAGCCAGCCAGATGTTAGCCTGCTCTTCTGATTCACCACAAGGCATCGGCTCTCAGAGCCACATCTTTTGAGCGACACATCACTACATTACAAGCAGAGAACCATCATCATGAGTGCCTACTGTATCATCCAGTGTGACACATGTTCTCCATCGCATGTCAGTCTCGGACATCGGTCCTCACTGCGTGTTAGGAGTAAGATTGTACATGTTGTAAATGCAAAACCTATGCATCACTTAATGTGCATGCAGCCATTTTACAAACAGATGAACTTGTTAGGCACTGTGATAACCAGTGAAGCTCTGCGTTGCCTCACCACAGCCAGTGGGGGAGAAGCTTCACTGCTATGCGATTCAGGAAGACAACACAGATAAAACCAGGGATGGTGGATGATACCCATGATGTCTTAAAGAAATGCAATAAAACCCAAACAGCTGACTGTTCTAACACAAGTTTGAAAGGCGACTTAGTGAGGTGGCGTTTTGTTGCTACCTCATCATTATCGTCATCATCATCACCATCAGATGTTTAGATTTTACATTGGATCATGTGATTTAAGTGCGCATGTAAACCCATGACTGGGTTTACAGCACAACATGAAAAGTTCAGTGGCGTTCACTGAACGTTACATCACAGGGATGACATAAAACAAGATACATACAGTATTTCTTGATGGATAATTTTGCTGTTTAAACGTTTTTAAATTGGCATGAGGTTGCTGACTTTTAGTCGTCAGTGTGCAATGATCTGTAGAAGAAACAGCATTCTATTACAAAGACATGGTTTTGTTTCTTTATTTTCACTGTTCCAGGGTTATTCATGTGTCAGACACCAGCTGTTCTGCTAAAGGAAACTGGAAGTCAAAGCTAGCCAGATGATTTTTCCTGTTTTCTAAATTCTACTCACTTTTAAAAGAACTGTTAAAAACATTTTTATAGTGTAGTTTACAGAAAGAAGATGGTCCTGAGGCCTTTTCCATCTGTTTTCTGCTTAAAATGTAGTATTTATTTATTGTTTACAGAGCAGAGGTAGTTGCAAAGAGACTTCTTGATTACTTTTCAAATGTTGATGAGACTTTACACATTTACTTTATAGTGTCATGAAAGTAACATGTAATAACCATGATTATCATAAAATTGTGATTATTTCTTAGACAACAATATTGAGATTGTATAATTGTGATATCCTTAGCTGGGATGGATTTTTTTGTTCTGCTAAAAAAACATTTTAAACCAGGTTAAATCTGTTAAGCTTTTGTCACAAATTTACTTTTATAAAATTCAATCACAAGTGTTACCCAAAGTGCTTTACAGAGCAAAAAGAAAGAAAGAAAAAAAGACAAGAAAAATGAGCTAGCTGCAAAATGAACACAAATCAGTCAGTCAAAATTTTACATTGTCTATATTTTTTCATACAATTATGCCTCTAATTAGATACTCTCTAATATTTCTATAACTCATATATTCTACTACTGAGACACACTGACTCTGCCACATTGTGCTAAACAGTTTGCAGTATGCGAAGTACTGAAAAATCTGCAACATGCAAAAAATATGCAGAGTGTGAAATGATTTAGAAAAAATTCTCTGGTGTGCATTCGGCCTAAGTATCATACTTTATCCTACGAAGCAATCCGCTGCAATGTATTGAAACTGAAAAAATGTATGCATAAATTTTCATTATTGGTACTGTGTCACAGTTGACTGACACACAACTCTGTGTAAGTCCAATTGGACTTTGCTCCCCTCCTTGTACTATATCATGTGTGATATGTGTGCAGAATAAACCTGAACAATCTATTTTTTCCTCCTTTGTGGAAAATAAAGATTTACCAAGAGCCTTATAATTAACAAAGTAATTAACAAAGAATTAAACAAATGTGGCTTTGCAATGAAGAGAATTTCCACACAGACTGCATCTCTAGGTCTTGTCTGCCGAGCTCTGACCTTGGTTGGGTACAACATGTTTTTTAACAGTTTACTTAGATAGCTGGCACCAAAAGAAAACAAATCCTTAAAGATATGCCCTAGATGCTGACGTGTAATCAACACCAGAAGTGATGAATATTGACACGCCAGAGTCAGAGTGACACTTAATAGGTTAATTAGATAATTTCTATCACATCCCTTTCTTCTTCTGACTGATTTTGACTGCCATAAAATGTGTTACAGCTTGTTAATTATAGTATAGCGTAGCTGGTGATTCCGATTGATTTAATGTGGCGCCAGAGCGCAAACCAACCCGGTGACATCAGAGCTTAGAGAACTGCAACATGGCGGCGCCCTTGTCCTAAAAACATAAAACTTCGTTCCGATTTTCTTTTATATGCTTATATTTTTCACATTTGGTATAAAATTATTGACAAGACCAGGACTCAGTCTAGTAAATAAAGTTAGGTTAGTTGACCATTTCATTTCCACTTTAAACCTAAAATGATTTTTGAACCAGGCTGTAAACATGTTTATTTCTGCTGTGAAGTTGTTCTTTTTAACATGGGAGTCTATGGGGATTTGCTCTGTTTTGGAGCCAGCCCCCCGTGGATGAAGAAAGAACTACAATTTTTAAGATTTTCAGTCTGATCACCCTTTAACTTGAAGCCAGTGATTTTCATTCCTGACCAAGCCTCCCCTCACGTTCTGCTGAAGCTGCTTTATAATTTTTTCCTGTAGTCCTCCTTGCACTTCTTAGTGTGAGTTTTCAGTTGTTTTTGTATGGTCTTCAGTAACTCCCTGTCTCCATCCCCGAAAACTTTCTTTTGATGTCCAGCAGCTTTTTCAGGTTACTGGTGATCCAGAGTTTGTTAATGGGGAAGCACCTCACTGTTCTTGTTGGAACGATGCTGTCCACATAGGAGTTTATATAATCTGTCACACACTCCGTCATGGTGTTGATGTTGTCTCCATCAGGTTCACAGAGGACATTCTAGTCAGTGGCCTTGAAGCTTCCTCTCATAGCATCTTCAGCTTTATTAGACCAGATTTTAATAGTCTGTGTGATGACTGGTTGCTGCTGAACGATTGGCTTGTAGGTGGAGGTGAGAAGAACTATGTTATGGTCAGATGTTCCTAAAGGAGGCAGGACAGAGGAGCTGGATGCATTTTTTTTTGTATGAAATAAGTCCAAAATCTTATTTTTTCTGCTGAAGCAGCTGACAGACTCCTTCGAAATGTTGATAAAGTTGCAAAGAGGAAGACATTGAGGTCTCCACTGTAAATTGTAATATAGGTTTTAAAAGAATCTATCAAAATGATAGATCTTAAAGGTACAGTATGTAAGAATTACTGGCATCTAGTGGTAAAGATGGGCATTTGAAAGACAAGATGTTTACTTTCAAATGACTTCATTTTCCAAGCACTTTTGTGAAAGTACGGTGGCCATGAGTGGCCAAAATTCTCCCAGACAAAAATATGTTTTCATCCGTGAGTGAACCAGTGGTCTCAGGTGTAGCTATGACTGTACGATTTGTAACTACTTTTAACGTCTTTTAAGGCATTACTTATCCCAAACAGTGTTTTAACTCCCATTAAACAAAGCTGGTACAGCAATTTTAAAGTTCAGAGGGTTCTCACTTCACACACAATGTTTTGTCCATTTAGGGACACCATAGTAAAAATGGTGTAACAAATATGGCAGTCTCCATATGTGCACCGCCCAGCAAGTAAATATAAATGACTCATTCTAAGAAACTAAACAGCTATTCTAGTGCAGCAATTACACATCAATAGAAACATAGTTTTGAATTATACATCACATTTTTCTGCCATTTACCTTTGATTTTTTACATACTGTACCTTTAATTTTAACTTAGTTGTTAGTAATACTGATTTTAAATAAGTTGTAAGAACTTTGGAGGGTTACTTGCTAGATAACTTAATTTACTCCAGTTGAATCAGTTTAATTAAAGGCGTTATAGAAGACGTTTCTTTCAACAATTTTTGCAATATTTGGTAAAATTGTGTTCACTACCCCTTATGCTATAATTGATTAAAAGCTTTATATTTATATTTAATATAAATATTATTATACTGTATATCAGCTGTTAAAAGTAATGGGGCTGAAAAGACATCCACCAATCATCTCTGCATTCCTTAACTTTTTTATTTGGCTCATCAATCACTTGTGCTACCATAGTAAGAACGGGTAATAGGCAAGACTGATCAATGAAAGTGATTGATTGGCGAGAGCCATGCTGCAACCCTGAAGCTGCGTGCACTCTTCTGACATTTACAGCAGGTACCTAACATCATTCTGCTAGCAATTAGCGACATTCAGACAACAACATTCTGTTTACTTGCGATTGTGACTTGATGGAGAATCTGTACCTGCTGTCTGCTAAACACCGGAGTGGCTCGTGCACGTTATTCTGTGGCCGGAGGAGGGAGCTGTGAATCGAGCAGGTTGGTCTTGCGCATGCGCATTATTCAAAAACTCGCTAGCAGTCTCTTCTTTTTTAAAATGCCAAAACATCTTCCATAGCGCCTTTAGAATTAGTTCAGAGAAATTAGGGATGGTGAGGGAGCAGGCTTCCCACAATGCAGTTCACTTCTTTTAACAATTAATTGGAGATAATTCACAAATGAGGGATTTAAAGATAATGTTGGTAGTGTCATGTGACTGCACTCAACTTTTTTTTTTATTCCTGTATATAATATCTACTATCCAGCAGCTGATGCACCGCAACAGAGAAGTCTGTGGTCTGACATTAGTTTGAGCTAAAACTCACTTAGACTAAGGTCATGCTACATAATAAGAATCATTTTCAGTTCATCAATTACTTTAAGCAAGATGAACTTGAAATCATCATGTCAGTAAAAAATAAAACGAAGATTGCATGAAGCATGTCATCTAATTTTTGTGAAATTAATCACATCAAGTTTCTTCCACATTCTCATTTACTTACAGCTTAATCAGATTTATCAAGTTCAAAAAAGTTCTACAAACTTATGCCATTTTAGTTGTTTCGACTCAATGACTCCTATTACTGAGTACTTAATTTTTTTGAGGCAGCAAGTTTGCGTAATTTTTTTAAGCAAAGCCAACTCAAAATTTACAGTGCAGAGATTGTCATAAATTAGTTTGGATGCTGGTTTGTAGCCTAGCAACTACGGAGCTGATGATGTCATAGGCTGTGTCTGAGGTCTGGTATAAACCGCAACCAGAATAACACAGGTAAACTCTCTGGGTAAACAATATGCATGAAAACTCACAGCAAAGAGTTTGATGTGGCTACAAACAGCTTAATTACATTAAAAACACTTGAGAAATCAAAGAATATGATCCTCAAAGTGTTGCCTGACTTGTCCAGATGAGAGTGGGCGATATGATGGAATCTTCAACCCCAAGCCCATTACAAGATGCAAACTATAATGGGTCCTGAAAGGTGTTCACTTGCTTATTGAGCTGAGCCAGTAAGTCCTGTCAATCCAAATCCAAGTAAATCCAGTCTTCATGGACAGCATGCCTTTTCCTCCCAAATTCAAATCCATTTTCATGCTTTCAGGTGGGGTCGCAGGAGCAGCTGCCTTAGCAGAGAAGCCCATACTTCCTCCTCCCTGGCCACATCCATCAGCTCATCTGAGGAGATCCCAAGGCATTCCCAGCCCAGCCGAGAGACGTAGTCCCTCCAGTGTGTCCTGGGTCTTCCCAAGGGTCTCATCCCGGTGGGACGTGCACGGAATACCTCACCAGGGAGGGAATCTATACCAGATGCCCGAGTCTCCTCATCTGACTCCTCTCCGTGGAGAAACAGCGGCTCTACTTTGAGCCCCTCCCATGCAAATTTGACATTTTTTGTTGTTTTGTTTATCTATGTCAGTGGGGCATGATTCTAGCAGACTGAGGGCCAAATGTTGGGAGTATAGTATTTTAATGACTGTTTCCACTTTAATATTGATCAGTAAATGCTACAGACACTATAAAATGCCTTTTAAACTGTTCTCTATGTACAGCACATGCTTTCAGAGCAATAACTGATGTAGGATGTGTGAAAATCTGCATTGCTCCATGATTGTGTGAAGCCCAGTGAGGATCAGAGACTATGGATTAGATGGATGCAGGTCGGATACATGTAAGAGGATTGGTGGTCAGTCCAATAGTCTTTAGGGAAACAGACAGATGAACAATCAACCAACTGTAAGCCTCAAGTCAACAACAGTTTATCATAATCTACCTTCATCTCTTTCTCCTCATGTTTATCTCTTTGTTTTGTCTGGTATTGTCACCCTCAAATTCCACAAAAGAAAAAAAAAAGAACATTTTTTTTTCTGATTATCTTTATCAGACAGTATTCCATACACGTTTTCACTTTCCTTACTTTGTTGTGGTTATGTCCTGAATCTGTTTTCTCTTATTGTACCCGCTCCCCCTACTCATGCTTCTACTAACCCCTGTATCCTCTAATGTCCCCCTTCCTATGCATCAAGCAGATGATATGAAAGAGGTTTACTCGAACCATTACTCTAATCACCCTTTGACCTCTTAGTACCCCCATTTCTTTTCTGTATGATTATACATATATCTGCTAGCCGAGGTAATCCAAAGTGAACACAAATGAATGAAGATACAGTGGATACGGAAATTATTCAGACCCCTTTAAAGTTTTCATTCTTTGTTTCATTGCTGCCATTTACTAAAATAAAAAAAGTTCATTTTATTTCTCATTAATGTACACTCAGCACTCAATCTTGACAGAAACAAACAGAAATGTAGACATTCTTGCAAATTTATTAAAAATGAAAAGCTGAAATATTACATGGTCAAAAGTATTCAGACCCTTTGCAGTGACACTCATCTTTAACTCACAGGCTGTCCATTTCTTCTGATCCTCCTTGAGATGGTTCTGCTCCTTCATTGGAGTCCAGCTGTGTTTAATTAAACTGATTGGACTTGATTAGGAAAGGCACACACCTGTCTATATCAGACCTTACAGCTCTGATCTGGACAAGGTTACAAAATAATCTCTGCAGCACTTAAGGTTCCTAAGAGCACCGTGGCCTCCATAATCCTTAAATGGAAGAAGTTTGGGACAACCAGAACTCTTCCCAGACCCGGCCGTCCAGCCAAACTGAGCAATCGTGGGAGAAGAGCCTTGGTGAGAGAGGTAAATAGGAACCCAAAGATCACTGTGGCTGAGCTCCAGAGATGCAGTAGGGAGATGGAAGAAAGTTCCACAAAGTCAACTATCACTGCAGCCTCCACCAGTCTAGGCTGTATGGCAGAGTGGCCCGATGGAAGCCTCTCCTCAGTACAAGACATATGAAAGCCTACATACAGTTTGTCAAAAAACACACTGAGGACTCCCAGACTGTGTGAAATAAGATTCTCTGGTCTGATGAGACCAAGATTGAACTTTTAGGAGTTAATTCTAAGCGGTATGTGTGGAGAAAACCAGGCACTGCTCATCACCTGCCCAATACGATCCCAACAGTGAAACATGGTGGTGGCTGCATCATGCTATGGGGTGTTTTTTAGCTGCAGGGACAGGACGACTGGAAAGATTAATGCGGCCAAGTACAGAGAGATCCTGGATGAAAACCTCTTCCAGAGTGCTCAGGACCTCAGACTCAAGATGGGGTGCTGAGTGTACATGAATGAGAAATAAAATGAACTTTTTTGATTTTGGCAATGGCTGCAATGAAACAAAGTGTGAAAAGTTTAAAGGGGTCTGAATACTTTGCGAACCCACTGTAGGTGGGTTAAAGCAAAGATTTTTATTTTTCTCATTTCATTGACCTAAAAGACTTAAGGCTGGTTTGTACTCATGTGGCGTCTGCATCAGGTTGGTTACGCCGTAACCGCTGTAGACTTGACATGCCCCTCTTCGGACCTGATGTGCATTGCAGCTGTACAAACGCTGCTACGTGGAAGTAATCTCTTGAGATTGGTCATAGTATAGTAATGTGTGATGTTTGGGTCTTTTTGCTGAATTTATGCAGAAACCGCCATTTTTAAAACCAACCCACAATGGACCAGGCAGATGAGTGATTGATTGAGGAGGTTAGGAAGTATGTGGATACAGCATACATGATGATTCTACATCAAACAAGAAACCCAACTGTCAAGGGAACTATAGAAAAAAAAAACCCAAAACATTTTACCAGTTGACACCAGCCCTATGGTAGACACGTACAGTCATCTGGATGTAAGCAAATGTAGCAAAAACACTCTATAGGTGGTTTTCATCGCAATAAAGCAATACTAAGCTATCTACATCTAAAAAAAAAAAAAAGGAAAAAAAAAAACCAGATATAAAACAAAGGCTTCAACGGGCTGCCCTAATTTATTTAGCCATGAAAATGTCTATGTCTGATGTTT
This sequence comes from Atherinomorus stipes, assembly GCA_023101725.1. Lineage (NCBI taxonomy): Eukaryota > Metazoa > Chordata > Actinopteri > Atheriniformes > Atherinidae > Atherinomorus > Atherinomorus stipes. The sequence continues at coordinate 750,946 of JALJCO010012364.1, forward strand.
GGTAGAAATAGTAAATTGAGCAAAATTTGTCATTTCCTGCTCGTTCTTATCCCCACAATCACAGGCAAGGTTAAAAAGAGTCACTTTAAATCTTTCAGGAACAATTTCTGGTGTGCAGATCCCATTTTTCTTAAGAAAAGTACAAATACATTCACAGTTCTTGCATTTTTAAATGGGTTAAGAACTTTAAAATGACAGATGCTCATTAAAGCTAACACCAGTAATCCCGCTAAGCTGAATCCCGCTAAGTGGATGGCACATGTATTGAAAACTATATTAGCAAGTTACAGTGTCAGTTAGCCGGCATTTACAAGTCAGATCAAAAGACAAACACATCAGAGTTTGTACACTGGACTTATTCTGTGTTCATCAGCCGCCACGACAGATGCTCCTCCTTGGAGAGCCACTGCTACCATAACTCATCGACACCCATACATGCATGAACACAGACTGCACACATTTGTGGTTGCAGGAACACATCCACTTATGAAGACGCACACGCAAAGGGCCAGGGTTACAAAACTGCTAACAGAGTCTTTATTTACATATTTCATGAGTAAGGCATGCCAGACTGAGTCATAGTGGAAAAATGCAGCTGAATATGGTCCCTAGGGTATGAGGCCAGATCAGTCTCAAAATGAATGAACTCACGCAGGGTTTTTTACAAATGCACATGTTCTGGTTTGCAGTTGTATTTCGGATTCAGAACTGCTTACGTTCTGTTTCACAAATGCATAAGCTCTGGTTCACGAGTACAATTTTGAGGCACACTTGTAATATAAATTCAATGAATCAGTGAATGTCCATTTACAAACTGTTTCTCATTTGTGGACAACTCTGCATCTGTGAGAGAAATCTGTGTGGTAATTTTTGAGACTCCCCTGACATCTCAGGTCACCATTGGTCGATGATTGTGTCAGTCAAATTTATGATTCTGAATGACAGATTCATCTGTTAACCAGTGTGTCCGCTTTCAGCTAATCGTATGGCTCCTTGCATTTTCTCCATGCTTTTAAACTAATCGCAGAGCTACTGTCATGTGCGCATGTGCAGTGCAGTTTAAACAAGACAAATGGCAGACAGGAATCAAAACCCAACATACAGTAGTACACTACTTTTTAGTTCTTTGTGCATTTCAGCCAAAATTGTGTGCTATGAAAAGTACCTGGATGGTTAAAAATCCAGTGCAGAACGAAGTACACTACGTGCACTGACCTTGACAACGTAGTGGAAGAGGCGGGACTTTCAACTTTCCAGAGCTGAATAATGGCGGACAATGAAGCAGTGGCGATCCCAGCAGCAGAGGCTGTTTTGTACCAATGAAGTAACGTTCATGAAATTATTCAGGTATAATCACTAGTGTATCTTGTGGCAAGCTACCTTGGTCCTCTCTCTCTCCCTGACGACAGTTATGGATCTGGTCATTTGTTTGACGCCACGCATACCGGTTCAGTAGAGTTAGCACATGTAAATGCTAGCTGGTTTGTCCCCAACCAGAATGTCCCTTCATTCTCCGGTAATGTTTCCTTGTGTTTCTTTGCTGAATCCGCCATACTGTGCTTTCAAAACACCCGCTGTGTTCATGTCTGGTTCATATCCGTTTGCTAGTACATGACGCAGTGTGTAACTAATAGTCGGCTACAACATCATGGCTGCGTCCTAGATGGAAAAGTTGTGTAGTGCGGCTTTTGAGCCTCGGGACACTGCTGGGCAGTGACAACTCAAAAATGCGCATAATAAATGATGGTGTGCGATTAAAACGAATCATAAATGCATATTTTTAAGGTGGAAAAGTTATGTTGTGGGTCTTTAAGAGTTGGACAATATTGGATATCAGATATCTGTAAAAAAGCCAACATTGAACATCCCGATATTAAATAGATCCTACTGACTCACAGTCAGTGATATGTTTGATGCATATTCAAACTTGTAGCCTATCCTGAGCATCAGCATTAGGGCAGAAATGCCATCTTCAGTGGTGTGATACCTTTTATGGTCATGATGACATTGATCAGACAAAAAAGGACTGTGGTGTTGGAGATATTTCTGTCACCGTATGCAAAAGAGACAACTGAAAACTCAGGTACAGGGCTTCAATAGTTAAAACGGGAGTACCAGCCCTGATTAGCTTTGAATTTCTGTCAGCAGAGGATCATTTTGTTTTCCTTACAACATGATGTCACCCCTATCTTATCTTCAGTTTAAAAACAAATGTCTAAATAAATGTTAGAAACACAGATCAAATCCAATAGCATACAGATTTTGTGTGTCCCCTAAATAAATCAAACTACAAGCATTCACTCAGCCCCAACCAACCTTAATAATGCACATTTTAGCCAATCATGCGCATAAAATTTCATTCCAGTTTTCGTTAATTCCTTGGCTCATTCTGGCGACCTAGTTTACAGCTCTCGCCTGTGAGCCACAGAGACTTGGTGCCTTTTGAAGATGCAATGAGCAGCTCAGCATGACAAGCCCATTATAGAGCCGCAGGAGGAGAAATCGCTCAGTTACCAACTGGCAAATCTTGAGGGAAAAGCAGTGTGCACTATTCACTTAACCATATCAGTTTTTATGACTTCATAATAAATATTTTCAAGGCTGCACAAAATAACATACTCTATTTATATACCAATACAAGGCTTACAGTTTTGTTCAATAGGTTTGTCGATATATTTGGTTGGCATGAATAATGATGTGACATCCTAGAATGTGAGGGAGGATTTACTATATCTGCTTCAGAGCTATTCTAGCTCAATTCAGTGAAATTTCCCATCCTCAAATTTGGTATCTGTTTTTATTATTATTATTTTTATTTTCCTGATGAAAGGTGCACAACCAAAAACTCCAAATATTATAGCCATTAAGAAAAAGAAAAGTATTGAACATGGCAACATTTTTCTCAGAAAATATATTACTAGTAGAGCTATTGACATGAAATTTTCATGCAGATCTTTGTTTGAGCAGACGTGTTTGGAATAGTGTATGACTTCCTGACATACACCGGAAAGAGGACATTTGGCACAGGCCAGGATCCATCCAAAGAATTTGGAGTTGGAGGCAATGTTTGCGATCAACTCTGCAAGACTATCAAGAATCCATCAGTGTGCTGTCTACTTTGACATTTTTTCACCTCCCTTCCACTCATTGTGTATCTAAAGGAGTCCCTTGCTTTCTGAAGTCTGGAAACCATCCGCAAGAACAGGCTTAAAGAATGCACACTTGAGGATGACCGTGCTCTCCTGAAGCAAGGAAGGGGCAGCTATGACTACAGGGTGGATAATGAGGCAGAAATGGCTGTTCTAAAATGGTCTGACAACAAAGTTGTCACCATTGTGAGCTCTTGTACTGTAATCAGCCCTCTCAGGGAAGTCAGGCGTTTTTCCAGAGAGGAGAGAAGAAGAGTTGCTGTTCCCTGTCCAAACATTGTGTCACAGTACAATGTCCACATGGGAGGAGTTGACCTTGCTGACATGATGGTGGCCTTGTACCGCACCCCTGCAAAGTCCCCCAGGTGGTACCTGTGCCTCTTTTGGAAAATGGCTGATATACCCACCAACAATGGATGGCTGCTGTATCGCTGAGGAGCCAAAAGCATTGAATTGAATCAACTTTTAAAGTGCTATGTGTAACGTAATTGACAAAGAAATACAACAATTTATATTTTATTCTCATCAAATTGAACATTAATATGTTTATCATTTTGACTCTGTTTATAACTTAATAGGGCAACATATCCTGGGAAATAACAAACAAACAAACAAAAGCTTTTCCAATTGAAAGAGAGCAAATTCTGTCTGAGAGGCACATACACTATATATTCAATAAACCAGCAATATGAACTAATGCCAAACTCCATTGCATTTCTTCTAAAGGTTTTCAGTTATGGAACAGCTGCAATGATGAAATAAAAACATGTCAGACAATCGAAAAATTTTTAACAAATAATGAAATACAATATAACAAAAGGATATGTGGAAATGAATAAGAACTAATGAAGACCATGTTTTATGTATATTGTAATTCATTATTAGAGTATTATCATAAGTATTACGTTGTGCATTGTGATTACAAAAAAGATTATCATTATTATTATTGTTATTATTGAGTATCATTAAGGAATATATAGTGATAATGAGGATTATGATTTATTTATTTACAGTGAAAACTTTATCTTGTGATTTACAAAGTTATTATTGAGTATTATTGAATATCATTAATAATTAATATACTTTTATTGTGGACTATATCCTTTTGAGAGTTGTGTTCTTATTAAATATGGCGTATTGTGTCAAGAAATTTTTATAAACTACAGTGAATGTTAAATTTAAGTTGTGTCTGACCAAAGGGTTTAGGACCTGATAAGTTTTCTAAACTTCTTCTAAAACTCCTTTTCGAACTAGGTGTTTTATCATTTTTTACGGCAAATGTGAATGTTTGCTTTTAATTTAAGTTCGAAATTAAAAAAAAAAAATACAACTCATAAAATCCAATATATTGAATATATACAGTAGCAGTATATTGTGAAAGGGGGAATATATTTTTTAGGACCTAAAGAGATAGGTGATAACAATTATTTTTTGCAACCTATTTTCCACTCCTGCCTGTTTTAGGGTTACATTTCCTGTGTTGTTTTGTGTTTTATTGTGAAGCGCCTTGTGATTTTTAGCTCAAAGGTGCTATATAGATAAAACTTTACTTTACTTACTTACTTTACTAAAGTGACAGTTAGGTACTTTATTTTTTAGTTTGCCATCACAAACATGATGGGATGGTGTTGGTAGGCAGTTGGACAAACATTTTCCAAAGAGTACAGACCCTTTCACGCCCTACAGATGCAGGCATGGAAAAGTTCTCCTTTCTGCCGACTGCCTGCTGACTGCTAGCCACTTACCAGTGACTTGTCTGCTCATTTGATTACTCAGAGAAACGCCCCGTTCCCAGAGGTAACGATTGCAGACCTTAAATAAATGCCCGGAACAAGGACGTTTCCACACGCAAAGTTTGGACACCGTGCGTGATGATGTATTCACGGGAGAAATCATTCAGTCAGTGATAGTGCAGTAATAGTGCACTGTTACTGCACCACTTCTGGGAGAAAAAGGTGGAACTTCTTCATGCCCAGATCTGTACGTCACAGTGACATCACTACTGTAGCTGGAGGCAAAAACAGGAAAGTGCACAGCGAAAACTGTACAAATGAGCTATTTGTGTTATTAAGTGTTATTATGACTTTAAAATGTTGTCTTATTGTGTATTTGTGTGCCAGAATAGGAGGAACAGTGTTCGTAGTAGTAAATTAAAGTTTTCTAGGATACTGGCGGACACTAGTCATCAAAATAAAATGAAGACAGTTATGAATGAGCATAACGTCTAGCCTCTGCTTTTCCTTCCAGGCTAAGCTCCACCCACCAAAAACATTAGCGTTTATAAACTTTCAAGATGTCTATAGACCAAGCATTGAATATCAGTCACCAGTGTTGGAGGTTTCTTTTTTGTTAGCTGATTTTATAGTTTCTTGCTCTTAAAGCTTGAAAAATGACTTATTTTTTTATCCTTATATGTCTAAAATCAGTTCTTTAAAACAATGGTTTAGTAAGTTAAATAAGATCAACAAATGTCAAGACTAATCACAACAGATATGATACTGTATATACTTCAGTACAGAGGCCTATATCAGAAAGAACTACTTTTAATGCTTAACACATTAATTTGCAAAATTTTAGGAGTCAGACTGTAACACTGGACTCCAGCACATTGCACAGCGCTGTTTTTGCAAAGATTATAAACTCTAACAAAGAGACTTGACAGCAGCACTTATTATCTATCATAAAGAACATAACAGTGACTTTTGACCTGGATAATAAAAATGGCTTAGTTTAATAACATAAATCCACATGCAAACACACACAACACCCCCACAAGTGCAATGAAGGCATTCACTGGAGAAATCAGACAGACATGCTTTACAGTAGATGCAACCATGCGTCCCTAATCAAACTGCAAACACACGCGCGCACACACAGCTACATGCTTATATGCACATGTGTGATAGACACAAACACAAATTCTCACAAATGCACACACACAAAATCCATTTTACAACTATAGTAAAATATTAATCCAGGCTTGCAGGCAGACTCTTCTTCTGTGAGAAAGGAGAGATGAGCCGAAGAGACAAGAAACAACACCAGACAGTAACCTACATATCAGGAGGTTTCTGGTTGGAACACCAGTTCATTTAATATCAAGCCTGCTCCAGTTATTTCCCCATCATAAATTGCTGATGCTCTATTAAAATCTACCAGCACAGTCTTCTTTCTGGCTGTGTGCTGCTGACTTGGAAGATGAAAAAATGTTCATTAAACAAAAGAAAATGTGACCACTAGCAACAGCAGCCTCTTATAATCACATTATAATCTTTTTAAAATTTGGCATTTAATGAAGCAGATTCCTAGCAAAAACTGTAGGCACAACTGTTCGTGTCATTGCAGCAAAATCTCTTGCACAGATTAGAAGTGACACGATATCTATGCAGCCTGTGTGTGACAGGATGCTGCAGATCAGACAGGGTTTCACTGTGTTTCAAATACTCTTCAAAAGTATGTTTAATATCGGAAGATGCAAGGCATCCAAGGCACTGCGCATCAGCATGCATTCATGGGCTTATTTGTTTGTGTGGCCTCCTGCATACTTAAACGAAACAAAGGAAATTCAGGAACCTTATTGTGTGACTAAGGAAATAAAGAGCTGCAACCTTATGGAGTCAGATTTATGAACATGAGCTATCGTTAAGAGAAAAGTGGCTGCATTGGTGAGAAAAACCAGGAGAAGACAGCAGACAAAAAGATTAAACGGTCATGTTCTCTTTTTTCCATAGAAATGTTACAGCTGTGAAGTTACATGGTTTCATTATGGCTTTATCTCAGTAGGTGTCTGTTCAAGGTCCCCATCAGTGTATTTTGGCCTGTTATTACTAAACCTGGTCAGTTTATATAATTATGGTCCTGTGCCAAGGAGGTTTCTCCACTCTTATTGTCTCAGCAGTGAGTAACACCTGGAACTATTTGAATTTTTACTGTTTGAATATCTCTTTTTGAGAAAAGAAAAGAAAAGAAAAGAAAAGAAAAGAAAAGAAAAGAAAAGAAAAGAAAAGAAAAGAAAAGAAAAGAAAAGAAAAGAAAAGAAAGATGCTCCACTAATAAAATTCACTGAGTTTTATCAACAAGATTTTTTGTTTTTCATTAAAATTGCATTTTTGTAACATGGTGCATATGCATGACAACATGACCATCTTGCTGCCCTTGGCAGGCTGTACTTTTTATTTTCTTGCAGTGCAGTTCAGTCCAAGTGACAGCTGCACATGACAGTTTTACTGTATCTCTAAGTACCAGCTGTGGTCCAACGGTCTGAGACAGCTGGCACACATACAAGTACACATTCTCTGAACACGAGGCCTCCGTGACCAATCGCCACAATGTCCCTTTAGACATGTAGGGAGGCGAAGGAGAAGGTCCCCATACAGATTAGACAGGAACAAACTAATTCTTGAAAATATCACAAAGATTTTTGTAGTAGTAATCAATGGTGATATGCTCGTACATTTTCAAATGGATTTTCAGGTTTATACAGTTAGCAACCACTGTTAGCCTGATTAGCAGTTAGCTGGTCTGCCTACTGTTATTTTAGGATCTCATACACAATGAAGCATAACTTTACACAAGCAGTGAGACTTACTGATTAAAGTGCAGGTGAGTCCCTGACAGCTGGAATCGCCCCTCTTTCCAAACGCAGGGTTGATGCTGCATGGAGAGCAGCAGGATCATCGTTGTGTGACAGTGTGGGGTCCTGTCACTATGCCTTCAATAGATCATGCGGCCTAGCTACTTGGCCACAGGGATGTCCCTTTGGCTGACTGGTTAGCATGCATGACTCTCACTCAGGAATCTGGGGATCAAATCCCTGCCCGGGCCCTCCGTTGCGTACCTTGCCACAGCTGGGTTTAATCTACCAGTCTCTGGTACTTTAGTCCACAGATGCAGGGACTCTGAAAACGCTTTGTTGATTTTGGCAACCAAAAACAGCGCAGTTGACATGAGAGTAAAGTTTAGACATCCTTCAAACAAGTCTTTAGTGATGGTGGTGCTGCAGCAGCTAAGCAGGTGATTTCAGGTGATGGAAGAGGAGCAGAAGGGAGGCAGATAGCATACGATAGCATAGCCTTGCCTAGCGAAGCACAGCCTCCATTGGTTACATAAACAAAGGAAAGATGACAAGAAAAGATGGCATTTACAGGTGATGATCATGTCAAATATGGAGAGAGGGTTGTTGTTAAAGCTTTGGTAACTGCACTTGGCTCTGCCAAGTGACAACTGAGGACATCAAGCTATTTATTTAGGAGTGAAAGCCCTAACGGGCACGTTGTTTATACATCAGGCTGCTTAAACTTATTTTTATGTTCAGTGGTCAAACTTGTTTAATCACTTTGTTGTTGCTGGCACATGCATTCTTGGGCTTTATTAAAGGCAGGGTGGATGATGTTTTCCAGGAGCATTTTTTACTATAATACTGAAAATCTCCTTCACACCCCAATTGCAGACAATCAATTAAATGCTCTGACTCAAAAATTAAAAACTTTAGTCACCTGTGGCATGTACAGCACTGAAAAGACCCAATCCAATTGTCTTGAACGGCCCGTGCTTATTGATTGAATGATGTTATGTCTATCAAACTCAAATGCTTGCTGCCATTAGGGTACCCATCTATGTAGCTGTTTGCTCTTAAAATGCACCGAAAAGGAAAAAAAAACGGCTGTGAATCAAGTCATAGAGGAATTGACATTTGCAGTGTGGATGTTTTAGACCGCAGAAGGAGTTGGAGGTGAGCAAATAAACACTTAACACACAATGTGGTTCCTCAGCTGTTCACTAGCAGGCTAACAAGCTATCCATTCTGCTGTTATCAGTTATCTTCACTTGTAAGCCATCGCGCACACACTCCTTTGCTCTGGAGGCGTGGGTTTCGGGGGGTGCATCTATTAAAATGTAGCTTGCTCAAACCGTTTTTCTAGGACCCCCTACCCTGCCTTTAATACTAACAACATTCCTTTTTTGATTAAAAATATGGAAATGTCTTATATGATGTAATCATGATGTCATTTTGTTTACATTGAATGAGTAAAGCAAGATAATAGTAACATGCCAGCAGAGCAGTGACGTATTTCTATTTCAACTTAAAGGGACCAGAGGCAAGATTAAGAAATGAGACTCGCGAGTGCCGCGACTGGGGCTGCGGGTAACTGCAGCCACCAGCCAGGCCGGCGTGGGAGCGTGCACAACCGGATGCTATAATGTTGTTTACTACCCTGATGAGGTCCTCTTCGTAGTACCACTTTTTAGTGGTCTTTGGGTTGATCTGGATCGTTTGCTGTCATGAGAGAAAGATTAAAGGAAACAAATTTTCAGTGTAATTTAGTTCCAAATCAAAGCTTCATTCAAATCTTAATATTGCTTGCAGAAATCTTCCAAATGAACCGAGATATTCTGTGCTGACAGAGACAGGCTCCATATTCTGCTGCTGTTTACAGCATGACATGAACATGGGAGTGTTACTTGGGTTGGAACTGGAAAGGTCATAGTTGACTAAGAGGAGGCCACATTTCTCCATCCCATCAGCACTACTGATGTATTACATTGGGTTGCCAACCTTAGAACACACCATCCAAACATGGCAAACCAGTTTTTTCACCCCTTGTGTCCAAAAATAACCTTATGTGTAAGGTTTTGCACATTAAAGCCCTGAGACATGACAAACAGACTTTTATAAGCTTTTAACCATGTTCATGTGTTATTTCCTCATTTAAGACATTATTTTTTCCATTTATGCATATTTACGTAATCTATATGAATATTCAGTCCAAGCTCTAGCTCCTTGCAAATGACTAGCTTACCATCAATCTGCATAGATAGGTAGCACCAATCATGAAGCGCCAAATACGCTACAAATACTGGCAGAGAGGAGGCAGAGTGATATGGTTAAATCTGGAGACATTTCTTACCATGTTCTGTTGAGAAGAGGTGCGTGTTTAGCCTCTGTGGCCCTATTAGGACGTACAGCAGTGTTGGTGTAATTGACCTGACACAGATGCTGTGCAAGCATGAATCCAGTTGAAGAAGAAAACAGCATCATATGTTTGGGCCAGAGGTTTCCCCTGATTATTTCTCTCACCCATGACCCAAATTAAATTATTTTTTTAACACTGAAGACAGAGATATATTACACTGTAGTTCTGCACACTAGATCTGTCCTCATCTGACCGGGAGCGGTGGACAAACAGGGATGATGAGAATGATGATGATGATGGTGACAATGACTGACTGATGGAGTGTCATAGCAAACCTGAACCAGTCTTGCACGCACACGCCCACCCACACACACAATCACACTCACACCAACTGTTCTCTAACACAGGCCTTGTTGTCAGGGGCTTCAATCAGTGAGCTGGTTACTAGCTTTAATGCTAACATGCTACTATAAATGTAATGGATTCTATTGCTCCCACTAAGGTGATGGTTATCTCTGGAAAGAAAATGTATCCATGGTGAAATTCCACACTGGTGAAAACTGAAAACAGAGTCGGAAAGCTGAGCACAGATAGAAAAACAAAACCACAGCTTCATTATGACATCTATAAAGACAAACTTCACTTTTATAATTTACAAATGAGGAATGCAGGGAAGTTGTATTTCTCAGACATCATCACTAAAGACAATCATAATGCTCTGGCTTTATTTTACAGTTGGCAGGCTAACAAACCCTCCTGTATCAGTAACTCCAGAACTTTATTCCACCAAGGCCTGTGTGGCAAGGTACGCAACAAGGGCCCAGGCAGAATTCGACCCCACACACTCTCAGGTGAGAGTCATGTGCACTTACCAGTCAGGCAAAGGGATATCCCTGTCGCCAAGTAGCCAGGGCACGTGATCCATCAGAGGCACAGTGACAGGACCCCACACTGTCATACCTGCAATGACTTTGCCAAAGTCTTTACAGACAAAATCCAAAATATTAGAAAAGCAATTAAATCATCAACAGCAGGTTTAGGTCATGTGCTGTGTCCACCAAGTCTAAACACCATGACAGTTTTATCCCATCATCAGGGAAGATCTGGAGGACATCTTACAACTGATCTCCTCCTCTTCTTGTCTCGACATCCTGCCCTTTGTTTTTTGTTGTTGTTGTTTTTGTTTAAAAGGGTCTCAAAGATTTTGGAGTCAAGTCTACTACAGATTGTGGACTCGTCTTTAACGTCAGGTGTTTCACCAGAGTCACTAAAAACAGCTGGGGTCCTTTACACGAAGCAGGTTCAACAAACTCTGAACTCTGAGTTGATCTTCTCAGAGATACGAAACTCTGAGTTTTCGGTCCCAGAACAGCTGATTTGAGTTGGTTTAATCAGCTCAGGGTAGTTCAACCCAGGTATTATACATGCGCTACCATGATAAAAAGCCAGCATCAATGGAGTACCGATTCGACGGGGGAGTTTCCTGAATTTCAGGGTTAAACAACTCAGGATTTTCATTAAACCTGCTTGGTGCAACAGACCCCTGTAATCAAACCTTTGCTACAAAGGGACAATCTAGGCAAGACACAGATAAACAACTACTCCAATTTTCCATTTTTAAGTAGGATAATTAGGGGGGGGGGGGGGGGGGGAAAAAAAAAAAAAAAAAAAAAAAAAAAAAAAAGCCTTTTTTCATCAACTGAACAATTTTTTAAGACACAACAACTGCTATGATGCCTTCCAGTCAGGTTTTATACAGCACCACAGCACTGAGACTGCTCTGACCAAAGTCATTATTGACATAATGTATCAATACTGACGTTTTAAAAATGTCAGTGTTGGTTGTACTGGATCTCAGTGCTGCATTTGATACAGTTGACCACATTATATTGCTCCAATGACTGAAAAACTTGGTGGGTCTCTGGTTCTGTACAAACGGTTCAAAACGTACTTGGAGAATTACTTGGTGTCAATTGGAAACTTCACATCTAAGCAGACAAGAATTACACGTGGAGTTCCCCAGGGCTTTATCCATTGCTATGGATGATGTCATCTTTCCTGATTCTGTGATTGGCTGGCTTGGGTCATTGGTTGTTTTCGGTCTCTGTGAGTAAATTCACGACAGAGATGCTGCTGGACCCAAATAAAGATATGAAATTAAATGTAGGCCATATGTTTTCACTGGTTTTTTTTTTTTTTGATTTTCAGTTTAAATAAAACATCCAGGACATTTCATGAACAGCTCATCCACAATTAATCAGTCTTCACAGATTCAGAAAGAGAACACATCAACAAAGTGCAACATTAGTCATCTGTCTTCTCCACAAATCAAACATGGTGTTTGTGCAACTCAGTGAATTATTAAAAAAAAAAAAAAAAACAACAGCCAATATTTTGTCAACATACTTGTAATTCAGCTGCGGTCCCGGCTGTGGATATATGGATGGATGGTGTAAGCCATGTCCTGAAAAGATAACCACTGTCATCCACCCACCAAGAAATATCCAGCTGGAATATGATGCCTCTCAAACAGCAGCCGAAAGCTGTCATGTAATATGCAGGCATCAAGTATTGCACCTGGCCACTTTGAGGCAATAACCAAAATGTGATAATTAGTATGAAACATTATCTGCGTGTTAATGCTATGAAGTTTTGTAGGTTGCATAAACATCCACTGATGGTGCAGTGATTCTGATGTGTCCCATCTATAGCACCTGCCTGTCCAGCTGTAGCTGTTTTGAGTCGGGACAGTTGCGTGCATCAAGCGGAAACCATAGAAATTGTCGCATGATGTGGAGTCTGCAGAGGATTATGTCGTGCCTATAGAGGACAATGTAGGGTCAATAGAGGATGATGGGGAATCTATAGAATATGATGTGGGGTCTGCAAAGAGTGATGTGGTCTGCAAAGGATGATGTGGGGTCAGCAGAATATGATGTGGGGATCTACAGAGGATGATGTGGGGTCTGCAAAGGATGATGTGAGGTTAGCAAAGGATGATGTGGGGTCTATAGAAGATGACGTGGGGGGTCTATAGAGGATGATGTGGGGTCTGCAGAGGATGATGTGGGATCTATAAAAGATGATGTGGGGGTCTATAGAGGATGATGTGGGGTCTGCAACGGATGATGTGGGATCTATAGGGATGATGTGGGGTCTATAGAAGATGATATGGGTTCAGCAGAGGATGGTGTGGGGTCTGCAGATGATGTTGTAATGTTATTGCATCCTGGACCAGCTCAACCATGGTCTGAATATCCTTGTGATTGAGGCGATACCTTTTTAAAAGCTCAGCATCATTAAAGTTTTCAAAATGTCGATGCTGTTGCATGGATTACCAGTTGGATTTTTGTCTTTGGTTTACTCTTAGCTTTGTAGGATGTGGGGGTCCTGACTACGACTAACCATTTTCAGGTTTAGCAACTAGTTTTAGCCCTAAAATGCTTTGTGTCCTTATTATTGAACTCACTAAGCTTTGGAAGGAAGGAATAGCAGCAGCTCATGATCACAAGCGGGGAAATACTCTGAATGGGTGGCAGAGACTGGGGACCTGGTCTGAGCTCCAACCATCCATTCAGTAGAGGGATGATAGAGTGTAGGGGCTTTGTGGGTTCGTCAGCAATCCAGCTTCTCTGGGCAGCTGGAATGACGGAGGCAAACCTGCAGAAGGCCACAAAGCAGCTGGAAGAGGAGGTGGTGAAAGCAAGTTACTGGTTGTGGCTATGGAGGAGGGACAGAGCATGGGGCTCAACACCCCAGTAAGGGCAGTTGGCATGGATGGTGGGGAGACAGCCTCATCCAGTCACTGCCCCCCATCAGGACATGTACTGGATAGGGGGCAAAACACCAGTGAATGGTGGCTCCAGCTGACAAACCTGCAGCTGACCCAATGGGCACCTTAGAAGGTGCAGCACAGATGCCAAAAAGGAGCAACAGCTGTGTGATAATCTGTGAAATACTTTCAAGCAAAAAACTTAGTAGCCCTAAATTTAGGACAGACTCGCTCACTTTTTCTACAAGTTACTCCTAAAGGCTTGAAACTGCCTTTAGTGTACAGGGCAGAGAGCAGGACTACCAAGAAATTAAAACAATAAAAAAAAAAAACATGAAACAGAGATCCAGCAGAACTAAACTAACATAGAAAACCCAAAATTTCAATGACCAAGTGACACATATGTGTGTTTAATGTGTTTGTGGAGCCCAAACACATGTTTGCATGATTCCACATGTTCATGTTCAGTTCGGTTGCTCTGTCAGAGGGCCTTTTAGAAACAACAGCAGGTTGGGAAAGCACCTATATTGTTGCTGTTTTTTGGCCAGTCCGACTAATCATTCAGTCTGAGGTTAGGTAAACAGTAAGTCTCTGGAACTGAACCCCCCCCCCCCCCCCCCATAGCGCACACACACTTTCTCTCTCACTCACTGACCAGCGTTTTTTTTTGGCAGCTGGGTAAACTCCATGTTTCCTCTGATTGCTGCTGCTGTGGAGTTGCCAGCCAGAGATTTTGTTTTGGCTACAGAAGGATGCTGTTAATTCCCATCCAAACCTTTTTCAAAAAGTACTTCCCTCTGACTTAAAGCCTCATTATTGTGTACATTCAAGCTAATTTTTTCGTTACCTTCACGCTGGTTTTTTTAATGTCTCATTATGTTTATCTTTCATGGCTCCTGAATGAAAGAGAATCTCAGTGAGAGAAATGGACTGTAAAAGATCCAAACAGCCGGTGGGGCCTGTCAGCTTAGGGTTTGCACATGTGGCTGTTGTCATGTCAGAGTCCAGTAGATCTAATTACAGATTGCATGGCTAAGTCTCTGGCCCTCAGGTCGCTTCAGTCTCTGGTCAGACATGCTCCAAGTCCAACAACCATGAGCCATAATCATGTCACAGCAAAAGGATGAGAAATATAAAACAGAGCGCAAACAGACTAATGAAATAAAATATAGACGGTGATACAGTACATGTACATACTATATGCATGTCTCTTAAAGACACACAACGTAACTTTTAGACCTTAAAAATCTGTGTTTCTGACTCGTTTTGATGTCACACCAACATTCATTATGCGCATTTTCGAGCCGTGAGTGCCCAGAGGCGTCTCGGGGCTCAGAAACAGCACTATGTAAGATTCCCATCCGGGACGCGACCGTGACGTTGCAGCCAACTATTGGTTGCAGCACCGCGTCACTCACTAGCAACCGGATGTAAACCAGGGATCAACATCGCGGGTGTTTTGAATGCGCGTCATGTCGAATTCGGTAAAGAAACGCAAGGAAACATCACCGGAGGAAGAGAGGAAAAGAAACAGAGGAAGGGACAGAACAAGAGTCAAGATAAGACTGTCTGTTACTGGCTGGAGTGAGCTTACAGTACAGGTATGAACAAGATGGATGCTAGTTTAGCCGCCGATAGGGGGCGCGTCACTGAGAAAACTGCTGAAAGTTCCGTTGTGTGTCTTTAAGGTAGAAGCAGCAGAGCAACTACTGTAACCAAATTACTTTTTAAACTCTCCATTGTAGATTACAAAACCCAAGAGCAGTCATGCTTTGAAAAAAGTTATTGCGTCATTATTTCAGGATAATGATTTAATTATCCCATCATGTTGTGATATCAAGGACTGCTTTCTTAAGATAGAAGTTTAATCAGTTCTAAAAACTGTGATAAAACAAACAGGCATTTCTTTGCTAGAGCTCAGGAAAGCTGTTATCAGGAGGTGAACAGAACACATGCATGCCTTAATTTACTATTTTAGATTCTGACTACTTGCAGCAATTACCAACTAAATTAGATGGTAACAATTCATGTTCTTTCTCACCTTGATCAGTTTGTGATTTTGAGATAACCAGTAAGTACTAAATATAAATAAGCACAACAACGGCTTCGTTGTTCACACAATTCTGTGGAAAGCAGCCAGCTTGTTTGTAAATGTGTGCTTCATCGTGTCCCATGTAGCTTCACTGCTGTGGAGTTATATACTCATTTTTGTTACCTTTTGGAGCATTTTCTGACATCAGCACCAATGTTGTCAGCACCAGCAGTCCATATTGGTACTAAAATTCAATTCATAGCGATGTGATCTCTTTGCGTCCACCCAAAATTTGACTATTTGAGGCAGTCCGTGATGGTCAACCAGGTACCTCACCCCACATTATTTACTACATCCACGACTGCATCTCTCTTCCATTTAGATAAGAAACCAGACCAGATGAAGTAATGCAGGAGAACAACACAGACACCTCTAAAATATTTAATTGAAACAGTAGATGAAGTGTAGATAGATTAAATATGCATGTTTGGAAAGCTTCAGTGCAGTTGACCCAAACAGCACAGAGTAGAAATGCATGCACAACCATAAATTCCCTGCAGGTTTGCACACATGAATGCAGCTTCTGCAACCCAAAGACCTAATCCTCATGAAGGCAAAAGATAACTTCCAGTGTTGTGGTTTTAGACAGAGGTAAGGTGAAATTGATACAAGGTTTAGGTAAGGCTGATGGTTATATGTCGTACTTTGTATGTGTTATTTTCTAATCTGTGTTGTAAGACATAGCTGCATATGGACTCCTTTAAAGGTGCCATGACATCAAATTTCACTTTTCTGGGGTTTTGGGTGTATAATATGATCTATTGTGCACTGATGAGGCCGTGTGAATGTCCAGAGTGAGAATCAAAGTTCCTGTTTATGGTCTGTCAGCTTTGTCTCTCTGCTCAGAAACGGTTGAATCAGACAGCAGCTTATCATTCTACGTAGTTCTATCATTCTACGTAATTTAATTGCTCCAATAAAAGCACACTATCAAGTAAACAGCACCCCCCTCTCTCTCCTAACGGTTTATGCACCGTCCGCTCCCCCCGTCCCCTCCCTGTCTGATTCAGCTTCGTGTATGGAGCTAGTAGTAACTTCTGTGCAGTCAGGTCTGGATTTTCAAACAAATGGATTTAAAAGAAAACTTCTGCAGTAACACTGAGGGAGGGGGCCACAACCTTGTCATTACCTGTAAGTTTATTTATTTTCTAAATGCTGTCTTGTCTGATAAACGTAGCTCACACTGTCTGAAGTGCCCATGTTGCTAGCAGTTAGCCTTTAGCAAACTCCGACCGCAGCTTGACCTAGATTCTCCAAATAAGGTCATAGCCAAATAAGGTGTAGCCAATCAAAATGAAGTCAACGTGGTCTCCCGGTAAAGCTCCATATCATCACCGGACCCAACTGTATGACTGAGGAAGTGAGGTCTGGCGTTTCAAAACAATACTCCGCTGTAAAAAATGCCGTTTTTTTCTTTGGAGTATTTACATATAAAGTAATGCCAACAACTAAACTAGTTTTTAACTGCTATGTCATCACTCCTTTAAATAGTCTTTAAACTGTGATGCAACAACCATGGTATGAAAATTTAGTGCAACACTGAAATGATCTTTATTTCAAAACAGATAAGGTGCAAAGGCACACGAAACAGTACTCACTTCAAACAAGAACTGCAATGAAATTGATAATGTTTTAAGCCCTGATCAGGTCGGTACGCATGTTCTCTGCAGGTTTTTTTAAATTTTCCACTGGTAAAAACTGGGAGGGATATCTAACCACTTTTGGGACCCTCCCATTGAGGTACCAGTATTACTGAATCTGGTCCAAAAAGGCAGAGCTTGACACAATACAGTTCACTGATTGGTTGAAAGAGCCATCACTCACTGCAACTGGGCACACAAAACCCAACACGAACAACAAAATGTCCCTTTAACAAGAGTCATTCTGTTTTCTCACCAACTCTTTTCAGTCCTGTCGGTGTTTGTCTTGTTCCTGTTTTACTCACTGCTGTGGTCTATGAGTATGCAACTGTTGCCAAACATCCACAGTCCATCTCACTGAAACTCAAACACATGGTAATGTTAATCACTGCCAGCTCATGCTGCATTGCTCATCCTCCCAGATCCTTTTCTAGAAGACCATTTTTACACAAAACACCAGGAATCCCATCTTACACATGAAGGACAGCTTACTTAATTAAAGGTATAGTCCCTCCTAAAAAATAAACATTAGACTTGAGCAAGTGAAATCCATCTCAAACCCTGTCTTTGGGCTTCTACTCGCGTGCCGTGGTGCGTTTGAATGCAACTCACTCTCCCCCTGCCTGTAATTCGCTTTTTTGTATTGTTTTGGTCTGGTAGGGACGTTTCTGGGTGGAGATTTCTGTTTATATCGGCTGCCAATGACAGAGCTAAGAGCATGACGCTTTGTGGAATTAAGCTCATGATTGGAGCAGACACCAGTCACTCGACCTCTCAAAGGGAAAAGAAAGAAAGAAAGGAAACACCGTGGATGCACCGAAGAAAAGGTAAGAGCTTCAGATAATGCACTTTGGAAAACCAGGGTTAATCATAGGTTTTCTCAGTAGTGAAATACTTCCAAATGTACTTGAGTACAAGTACTGTAGAAATACTTACCAACTTCAGTAAATGCATACATTCCACCTGGGTCTTCACCCCAGTGAAGGATTCCTAGAACTGCCACTGTCAGATGTATAAAGTAGTGATGACGAAATCATTGTCTGGGTAACAGTTACATGAGACTTCCTCATTCCTGTAAACCTGGCTCAAGTGCACGGGGTGAAGCCACTAGTCATGGAAAAGCATTTTATTTACACAGACTGAAGCAACTGTTCCCAAATCAGGTCATACAAAGTGATCCAACTGGAAAGATCCCTTCCTGTAGAGCTCTAGTTGTGACCTGGGAAGAACTTCTCCTGCAAAGGACATTTGATGGTGTTTACATGTTTAGTAGTTTAAATAATAAACAAACATTGCAACGCAGAACCATGGCTGTCAGGATTGTGCTCCGTCAAGTAATGGGTGGTCTGAGAGTAGTCTTTGCCTGCCTGGTGATGTTTGCTGAAGGGGCTGCAGGTTCCATCAGGATCAAGCCATACAGGAACATCCAGTCCAAGTCGCCAGTAGACACAGGGCAGAAGCCACCTGGTCCTGCTCCACCCAGTTTGACACCTTGCACAATGACAGTTGCCAACCCCTCTCCTGACTTGAGGGTGGGTCCCTGTGGAGGAGCAGTGGGTGGTGGGAGAATTTCACCAATGGCCAGACTATCAGCTGATCCAGCTTCAAAGACAGGAGCAGGGATGCTCCACTGGGTATCTAGGGAGCCTGGGGGATGAACACTGTTGCTACAAGCTGAGCAAAAGTCAAGCCGCTTGCTTGACCTATACACCAGCACCTTGCACACCTACACGAGGCACTGGGGACATGCCAGCACCTTGCGCACCTGATGCTGCAGGACAATAGCTGCTGAACACTGGAGACACCACAACAGGCTGATACATCAGACCTTGTACAGATGTGGGCCCATAAGCATCTTGAGCAGCACTGTATGGGATATCTGGAAATCTAGGGGCACTTCCCTGGTAGGAGGCATAGTTGGCTGCAGCAGCATTTGCATCACTGCTCTGGCCAGTGGACTGAGACCCTGCATATCCCAGAGGCTCCATTTTACAGCTAATTTCTTTAAGAACTGCGATATTTTATTTTGTTTTCTTCTGACCATATATCAATCAAAATGTTTACTTTTTTGTTGCTCCATGTTTGACCATGAGCCATTTCTGAAGGAGTCCTACACACGTTTGTTTTGGTAGCATTTACCAACATTTTACCGACAAGGCCATGCTGGACCAAATGTAGGAAGAGGAAGCTGTAGCCGGTTTCCTGCATTTGGTTCCTTTTAATCGGACCGATATCAAATTTGTAGGCAGATCGAGTCCGCTTGTTTGGTCTGAATCAGAGCCTGTTTTCACATTCATAATTCCCCAAGCGAAGCGGACTTACTGAGCAAATGGACCCTGATTCTATTCACAAAGGCTGGTGTGAATGTACCCAGATTTTCCGTGTGCTTAGGAAGCAAGTGGCAGAGGCTAATGTGACTGAGATGAACAGATAGAGGCAGACAGAGGAAGACAGGCAGATGGATTTGCAGAGATGAGGGAAGCAATGCCGTGCTCTGCAACAACACGTTAAGCTAACACAGACAACCCAGTTTTGTTTTCCCATGGGATATACACTATGTCCCACAGAAAGACAAACACACACACACTCATATATGTAGTCAAAAACAGAGATCCCATCTGCCTCAGCGCTTTAATCAGCTTATCACTCTGCACCATTGCTATTCAGAATGACTATACTTGACATACTTTTTCTATACAACTGAAACCAAGCAATACAGACTCTATTCCATGTTTGCGTGCAAAGAAAAACACATCTATATAAGAATGGAAACATCTTCTGCATGTAGACACCATAAAATGTCCTTTGCAAACATTCCACACAGATGATTTTCATCTTGAAACAACAATGCATGCAACAAGCAGCAGAGCACACAGGCAAATGCAAACCCTGCATAAGTGTGTCTGTTATCTGATAGCATGCCAAATCACAGCTGATATCTCAGTGAATATGGTCATTTGGTCGGCCTTTGTGAGTAAAGAGAAAGTATAAGGATGACACAGAGATGATGCCTGACTTACAATCATCATCCGCTCACAGGAGACATCTTATCCTCCAGTGGTATGTGGCCCTCTCTTAAAGTCAAAGCATTTAGCCTTTTTTTTTTTACTTTTTACATCAGACCCAGTTCCTCCACTAGGGAGCTGGGCAGATATCCAATCTTGGCTACATGATGACGAGACTGTGACTGGATGAAAACAGGGATTATTATGTCAAATGGACAAGTTAGTGACTTAAATCCCAGGGAGTGTCTTGAAGAATCAATGTGAGACTTGTGCATTAGCTATGACCCAAACCTGGCTGCTTATGTTGATCAGACATCTCGGCCTCTTAATTCATTTACCTTAATTAAATTGAATTAATCAGTTCACGTATTTGATTTACTTACTACTGTTATTCTTTTTCATTAGAAATGTCCAGTGTTATTGGCCAACCATTATTATCCACCAATATTGGCATTAAAATGCAACATCAGAAATTATTGTGTTAGCTTTTACACAGTCTGCACATATTATACACAAGCGGCAAACTCCGGTGGAGAAAAGTGAAGCCAACCAGGAAATTTGGGGAGTGGTAACCTAGTGGCTAAAAAGGTACAGTAGGCTATGGATCAGACAACCCCGGTTTAAGTTCCTGGTGTGGCAGTTGGGTTAAAGCACAGCTGTCTTTCTCGCATTCACGGCAACAAGGAGTGAATTTTTATGTAACTACCAGCATTTCAACATCCCTTCTGACCTAAAAACCCCGGGATGATGACAGCCATATGTCCATATTTCATTAGAAGTTTATGAATGCATTACATTAGGCTTATTATATAATTTACAGACTGAGAAGAACTACAAGAAAGGTCAGACTCGTACTTCTTAAGGAAGCTAAGATCATTTAACGTCTGCACCAAGATGTTGCATATCTTCTGTAAGTCTGTTGTAGAAAGTGCAGTCAGCTTTGCAGCATCAGAACCAGAGAGTTGAAGAGAAGAAACAAACTGATCCAGAAAGCTGGTTCTGTGCTGGGGATAACTCTGGAGCTATTTGTCCAGAGATGATGCTGCACAAGCTGCTGAAGATGATTGAGGATTCACATCCTCTACAGAGCACTGAAGAAACAACAGAACGTGTTCAGTAAGAATCTAGTCCGTTGTGAGACTAAAAGATACAGAAGATCATTCCTGCCAGCAGCCTCGAGAATAAGTCTTCTCTTGATCAATAATCGTTATTGTTAGTTAAAAGAAAAATATATATTCTTGCCTCTAGGGACCTCTTCCAAAGATTTTGAGGTGAAACATCTACCAGTTTAACTTTTTGATCATATTATTGCTTCTGCCTCCGTATGTTCTGCTCCATCTAAAGCACTAGAGCTGTTCATGGGAGGATTGTAGGACATCAGGCAGTTGCTGTCATGATGCCCACCTCCAGGCAGCACTACCACACTTCAGCAGCCCCCTCATCCTCATGGCCAGCAGTGTGAATCAAGGCCATGTTCTGGAAGAGATCATGCATGCAGTGAACTCAGGATGTAAGAAGTATATGATCTCTGACAGTGGCCACAGGCCTGAAATAGGCAGAAGTCTCAATCCAGCTGTTGAGAACTCCATAACACAGATGTAAGGAGCAAGAAGACCTCATTTAATGTGTTTGATCTAATCTGTGCTGGAAAACTGCCACAAGAAGAGGTTTATTGTAAATTAGATTCCAGATGGTTTACTTCTCATAAAACTCAACATAAGGGAGCACTGTAGTTCACATAAAGTGAGTTTATTCATTAGACATCATAGTCTTGCACTGGTCTACAAAAAGACTCATTATGGGAAATGCCAGCTTCATTACCAATAAATCTAAAAGATACAAACTTTTCCATTGCCTCTCAAGTCCAAAAACACTATCTGAGCTGGAAATGAGCCTTTTTGTGGTTCTCTTACTCACACTTGGGTACAGTAAAGTTCATTTCTTCAGTAGAGTAACCGAAGTACCTTTCCATTTACATTGCACTGCTTTTTTTGTGAAGCTTATTTCATAGAGCAGTTGCTTCTCAGATGGTCAGGAGCTGATACAGGGTGTGTTTAAGGCGAGATGATTGGACGAGTCAGACTGCAGATCGCTTATGTGAGCAACTAAATAAGAGCCTTTGGTCTTCTGGAAGAATTAGAGGTGGTCCAATTTCTGAATAATGGAAGTATCATATGGTCACAGACATGCTATTAAATCATCTCAGAGCAGCAGTGAGAGACCCAACAGCTGCCTCTGCTGAGCTGGACCCACACCAGACATCAGATTATAAACCGAGGACATGAAAGCAGCAGGTCAAGAACATGGCAGATATCATGTGGTGATTTCACCACCATGTGCGGGCTGGAACTAAAATAACAAGACAAACATTTAACAAGAACATATCAGACTTCTTTTATTAATAATTCAGGATACACAATAGTAAAGCATTTTGGATCTGTCATCTAAAGACTCTTTGGGCATCCAGTGCCTGATTAAACAGCACACTTAGTTTGCAGTCGCTGTTGAGTTCTCCAGCCCTCTGACCCAACTTAGCTTCATATAAGAGGAAAACCTGACTGATGCTTATAGAGAAAACAATTAAAAGAGAGTAGCTGCAGAGGGTGGGAGAACTCATACTTGAGGGGAGACAGACCTCTCCATCATGCCCCATGCGACAAAGAGGAAGTCAAATAAATAGAAAAGTCTCTTCAGTGCTCCCCACGGAGCAGCGTGCTACATGGAGCATCCCTGTTCCCAACACTCACACTGCATGTGTCCTGTGCCTGTATCTGCAGGTGTTTGAATGTAATCCTACATACTGTGAACTGTAGTTACAGTAAATACAATCAGATTGCACTTCAGACCAAAGATTAATTTCTGTGCACATCATTTAGAAAATACATTGTTACATTTTTCAAATAAATATTGGTCCACCTTTATTAGTACAGTATGCCATCTTTCCGAGGTACTCAGAGCCAGACATATTTATACTCCTCAGATTCCTTTTTAAAACCATCAGTATTTTCTTTTCAGTCTTTCTTTAGCCCATCTTTAAAATTTTCTTAATAACTTTGTCAAATACACTTACTTCAACCACCTGCTTGTGAGATCATCATCATCATCATTATGACTTGCCCTTTCATTCACCCCTAGACATACGGAATAAACAGATCTCTCTGAAAAGAGTGTTTCAGGTGCAAACACACACATGCGACTGGACAACATTGCAGTCAGACAGATGGACAGTATCAGCTGCCACTGACCTGAATGCAAGTCTGTGCTGTGAATCTGTGCTGTGAGAAGTCTGCTTTATGAAGAAATGAATGCAAAGGTTTCACCTGCATGCTGACACAAACGTTTATCATAACAGTCCAACAGCCATAAGTGTTTTTTTTTTCTTTTTTTGTGTTTGAAAGTATAAATGTTTTCACAGTATTAATGTGGTTCTCTTCCTGCCCTGCTCATTAGTCACGGTGTTGTACAGGTCTCTGGCAGTTTCTAGCCAAGCTCAAGTCTGCCCAGCTCTCTGGTAGAAACACATGCGCGCACACACGCACACAAACACACACACACACACACACGCGAACATACACACTGTACCCTTATGTGAGGAAGAACAGCAGCCTTCATCCTCACCATCATTTGCACCATATTATTGCTTTTGTATACCAATATTTTATACATCAAGTGAAAGAAAGGAATAATGCATAGTCTGTTTAGTCATGCAGTCCTGATGCAGTAAAAAAGACACAAACAAAACGAAGATGAAATATTGCAGATGTGTAATTTCCAGGGGAAAAAAGTCAGTCTTCAAAGGAAGCAGAAGAAAAAACCATGATGTAAGGCAGTACATAAACAAACAGACTTCCCTGTTTTGTCTATCAAGTTCTTACACGTTCGACACCGCACTGCTGGCATCTCTGGCCTGACGAATGCCGTACAGCCATTTGATGACCCGTGCGTTCCTCTCAATAACTGAAATCCCGTACGGGACTCGTTCGTTGGCCTTGGTAAGATCGTCCTCATCATCCCCTCCCTCCTCCCTCATCCGCTCCATCTCGTCCCCACACTCCGAGCTGGGCGTGCTGACACTGCGGAGTTTGGAGACGGACACGATGTCGGAGTTGGCCCTTGTGAAGCGCTCCACTCCCCCCATACCCTCCACCTCCTCTGGGTCCAGCCCACAGTAGTTGAAGAAGCGCTCCAGGTCAGCCGTGGCGCGGGAGTAGCGGTCGCTCAGGTCTGACTTAGACCGGTGCAAGGATGGGTGCTTGCGGGAAGACCCCTTGGAGCTGGCGTTGGATATGCGTGTGAAAGCGGGGGAGGCTGGTGGGATCATGCCCGCTCGACCCAGCATAGGACTGGGTGGCAGGTAGGCTGGAGGGGAGGGGAGGGTTTGAGACTGGTGCCGGTTCTGAGAGAGTGGAGGGGGTGGTGGAGGTGGGACCTGAGGATGTGCGACTTGGCCCTGGGCAGTCTGTCTGGGCCTGAGCTGGGGCTGCAGCTGGGGCCTCTGTGGCTTCCTTATCTCGGCCTGAGGCCGAACATCCACCCTGCGCACAGTCACTAAATTTGGGGAGCTATAGGGCATGGGGACTCCAATACGAGGGGCCCGGGCTGGGACAGGAGGAGGACGGCGGGCAAGCTCTGGTGCAGGGGTGCGGAAGTTGTTACTGAGCGGAGAGGAGGTGCAGGAGGAGGTGGATGAGGAGTTGTTGCCATGATTTACAGGTTTGAGGTTGTTAAGGAGTCTGTTGCCTCTTTCCTGCTCTGCGGACAGGCTGCTGCTGATGCTCTTAACTCCTGATGATGGTGACGATGAGGAGGGGGACGTGGAGGAAGAGGACTGGGAACAATGCAACGGTCCATCACATACATCATTGATTAGGTTATTCAGAATATCCAAGTTAAGAGCAGGTCTCCTCTCTCCCGGCCGCTCCCTGCCTCCACCGTTCTCCACATCAGCAGGGTAGCAGGGAACCTTTCGGGCTGGAGGAGTGCCGATGTGGCCTTGAAGCATCATCCCTGGAGGAACAAGGGGCTTGCGGATGATTGGGGGTTTGATGGGGGCTTGACGGGTGAGGACCACCTGCTGGCTCTTAACATACTTGGCCTTGTCGGCCTCCAGACGCTCCACAGCACTCAGCTTGCGAGCCCCAGGCTCAGCCTGACGACGGAAGTAGTCTGGCCCTTTGTTCAGTATCCTAAAGGGCATGGCTGAGGTGAAGGGGACTGCAGCCAGACGGCCATCTGAGGGGCGCAGCGTCTCCACCGGCATGCTGGAGGAGCTGACACAGGGAGAAGAAACATTTATTAGTCCAAGTCTTTTGGTTGAACAGCATTAAGTACATAAAGTATAAAAGTGTGACGTGAGATGAAGACAAGATTCTTAAAATTGTCTCAATACCACATTACAGCCAGAACACTGCAGACAGGCTAAACCAGCACAAGTAACAGAAGAAGTGGATAACAACAGAGCTTTAACGGTGAATGAACTGTTTACAACTTCAATACCTCCTCTCTAAACTGATGAAAATAGCTCTATTGAGCCCAGTTTCCACCAGCAGGTCCAAGTTGGGATGGGACAGGACAGGACAAAACGGTGCGCATTTTTTTGCGTTTCCACAGACAAAAACTGGGAGGGGTGCCAGAATATCTAACCCTTACCATCCCACTTTTTTGTGACTCTTCCACTGGGGTTCTAAAACAACTAATCCAACCAAAACGGTGGAATGGTGGAATCTATTGATTGGTTGACAAAAATGGTCACTTTCCACATGCCATAAAAACAAAACAGGAACAGCTTTAAGTTAGAGCTACAGATTTGACTTTTCATGATAAACAGCCACATGCCATAAAAACACAAACTGATGTCCACCGTTCTGGTCCTTCGTGTCTGTGTTGTTTTTTTGTTATGCTTTAAGGAAGGTGTCACACTGCTTCAACATCATGCGATAATATAGCAAAGATGCTACCCGGCGAATACGCTGCCTACTGGGCAGGTGTATGGTTGGCAGCAGAGATGAGGGTACATGAACCCTACCGCACCAAAACCATCGGTTTCTGGCCTGAACTTGTTGGTGGAAATGGGCTTTATAGCCATTTTCTTTTCTCTGTCCTCCTCCTTCCCTCACTCTTTCAGTCCCTTTAACTTACCAGTTGCTGTTCTGCTGCTCTTCCCTTCTTTTTCTTCCTTTGGCTCTTTTATCAATGGATTTTTCCCAGTCAGGGATCAGTGAAAGGCTGCTTGCAAGACGGGGTCAGTTGGGGTCAAATTCCACATCAGGACCGGCCAGATCCCCTCTATCAGCTCAGTGGTGACCTACTTGGGGGTTAGACTGTGGATCAGGGCCAGTGGTCCGACAGCTGATGCGTGCCGTGTCCAAGGCAGTGATCAACCGGCAGTGATACCAACAACAAAACAGCCTTTATGATCCTCTTTCTGACTGCTGCTTTGCTCGTCTGTTAAGCTTCCAACAGTCCGTCCAGCTGCGATCAGCGGAGTCCCACGGTCCTGGAGAGAGGTAAGAGATGAATGTCCTGGTCAGATAACGGAAGAGTTCTTTGTTTTCTGTCTGTTGTTCATTAACAAAAAGCATCTGCACATAGACACATGCAGATACAACACCGTCCTTCTCTCAAACAAACACACGCACACACACTCACACACACACACAGTTCTCCAGCTGACAGACAAGACTCTTCAACACTGAAGTGGAGCAGACGGGACAGGCTTTAATACCACGTCTGGCTCCTCCCAGCCAGCCAATCACATTTCAGGCCAGGAGCCTCCGTGGGGTATGGGGGTGGGGTGGGAGGTGTGAGGCGAGCTCGCATTGGTCTAGCTCAAAAGGGATTCTGACCAACCAGACCCCTCCCCCCTCAGAGCGCGACGAAACACTGAGGCAGGGCTTTCATTCAAATGAAAATTCTTTGAAAGGGGGAAAGGGGGGCCGAGAAAGCGAAAGGGGGAACAACGGTAGACAGATGCAATGTTTTACATGGACTTGCATCAAGCCCAGCGGGGTGCTGCAACACTGAAAACATAGAAGGCTTGCACAACTGTTTCTTTGGTTCAGCTCTTTGTCCTGATCACAGATGAAGGGAAAACAAAGTGGGGACGGAGTGTAAAGAGCAACAATGGATGATCACTTTCATTCTAATCTAACCACATTTAGATGAGCATTTTAACCACCACTGTTGTGCTTGACATGTAAACACTGAATTCAAAACAGCTGATGACAAATTAATACAGAAAACTACCTTTCTCCAAGTTTTTATATTGGAGCACCAATTGCGGTCGTATTATTTGTACCAAATTCTAAATCTTACAGCATCATCTATTTCTACTGTTTTTTACAAACTCAGATTCCACAGAAAATAATATTTCCATACCCCAACACACCTCTTGCTCCATGGTGTCTTCTCATTTACAACATTACATGCTACAGTTACATCACACCTCTTTGTTATTAGGCTGCATCTCCCCCTCCTCCTCTCTCGCCCCCCCCTTCTCCTCCACCTCCAACATATCTATTCACATGTTTAATTGGGATTTATATTGCTTTTTTCCCCTCATCTCCTTCAGCATGTGACCGTTAGTTAAAAACTGGTAAGAGGATGACATCACAGGTCGGACTATCAGACATCAGCAGTCTTATTATTCATTTTTTAACTTTTCTTTGTGGAGAACACTGTCTTACCATGTAAACATCAAAACTAAACCATACATTTTCTTTTCTTTTTAGTACCAGTAGTTTACTTCCTTCTCAAAACCTGGTGTCATAATACAGCAGAACACCTGTGTTGCAACACAGTTTGTGCGTAAACATCAGTGAAGTTCCTCTTAAAACACACAAGCCCAGCACATGACTCGACCAGTCTGTCTGCACCAGAGTAAACACACCTGACCCCTGACACAGATCATCAAGACTGTGCACTGGGGCTGCTCTATGCAGGAAAAATTTA
Source organism: Atherinomorus stipes (assembly GCA_023101725.1). NCBI lineage: Eukaryota > Metazoa > Chordata > Actinopteri > Atheriniformes > Atherinidae > Atherinomorus > Atherinomorus stipes. Next base: position 779,468 of record JALJCO010012364.1, read on the forward strand.
GATAGTGATTTTTTTTCTAACCCTTTGATGAATATTTTGATATGAAAAAAAAAACACAGGAATTTTCAGCAGATGACTTCAACAGCACTTAAAGTTCTGCTGCACTCCTGCCATCTTGTTGACAATCAACTTGCTGTGACCTTACCTCTTTCTGAACGCTTCGAGTACGACTTTAAGTTATTTCTTTGAGTTATTATCTTTTATTGCCTGTTTTTATTCTACCTGGGCCCTTCATTTAATTTATTGATTTTATTGCTTTAATTGATTTTTCTTCTACAGGTGCATATTTTAAATTTGGATGCTGGTACAAAAACACATTTCACACTGTGTATAATTGTGTATGTGATAAATAATGATTATTTGATCTTTTCTTGTGCTAGGACCCGGACACATGTTGTGTTTTGTGTAAAAATGTAAATTTTGTTTTACCATGAAAGGTTTGTTCTTTGGCAAACTGATTAAGAACAATGGTGATTGGTGAATCATTGCATGCAGTGTGTCAGGTACCCTTGAAATTAGATGAGAACACAAAGTTAATTCACTCCTATATTGCAGGACCTGCGCTGTGACTACTCCACACATGGACATTGCGGTGAGAATGCTCAAACAATATATTATTGTCCTTAGAGTGGCACAAAGAAGCACACACTGGTCTAATTACATAATAATAATAATACTGTTATTAGTATTATTCCTATAAAGTAAAACACTGAGAAAAACACAGTTCACATTTGTAAATAATAAAATGAAACATGCACTCACAGTAAAAGCAAGCAGTAAAAGATAAAAATTAGAATAATTCAAATAAAGATAAAAACAAACTTGTAGCATGCACAAAGATGTAAGATTATTGCTGGTAAATTGTGCTATTCAAGTCATCTGCTGAAAATTCTTGTATCTTTTTTACACTGTAATATTCATATATCGCAGGGTTAGGGAAAAAAAAAAAATCACAATGTTAGTTTTTTTTTTCCAATATCATGCAGCCCTAGTCCACACCAAAGTGGGAATGAGCGTTCCCAGTTATCCAAACTGTGCCACTCAAGGAAGTGGACAAGAGCTTGTTTAAAGTGGACCAAACAGCACCAGTGTGAATGCACTCTTTGTCCATTCAGAGAATCTTGGCTTAAAAAGGTTGAACCTTCAAGCCTTGACGACCTAATTTCTGGAGCTTATGTCTCCAAAAAGACTAATTCAGTTCAAAAGTGCCAAATTTGGCTGGACCGAGACACAACTAAGTGGCACTAGTAAGGAATATTAGGTCCTGGTCTGACGTGTAAGGCTACACAGAATGTTATAATCTGTTGTCCATGGTCCCCCATGATTACTGAGTGAAATCCATAAACCTGAACAGGGCATGAGATGCCCATCAAACTGGTGTAAAAGGGTCAGACAGCTAAAAGCCATCTCGACTTCAGGACTAATGGGTGTGCAAACATCACCATTACACATTTTGCAACAACTAGCCTTGGTGTGACCAGATCAATAAGTCCTCAAGTCTGTGTCTGAGTGAGGGAGTGGTTTCTTTAAAGGGAACAAACTTCTCCTAGCTTGTCTCCTTTTTCTTATTTTAAGCTTTCTTTCCATTCGACTCGAAGTCTTCAAAAGTCAAACCATAGCATCAGAAAAAAGTATGTGGTCCTTGGAGTTGTTATGAATGTGACTGCTTCAACATTCAGTTTTCCAACCACAATATAAATGGGTAATAATATGACTCATGTCTGCTTTGTGAGTGAGGGACTGTTTTATAGCATATTAGTGACTATGAGTGTGAGTAATGCATTAGCAATAGACAGAAAGTTGTGAAGAGGCCAGATATGATGTGAAGAGAATGAAATGAAGAGATGACGAGCACTTTACCACAGTGGACCAACCATTCTGATTAAGACTGATTAGAGATTTCAGGACTGGGAGCCAGTGTCGTTTTGGCATGAACTTCCTGAGTGACTGAATAAATGGCAAACAGCAAAACTTGAGGAAATTGGTCTCCTAGTAAATGTCCTGAAACACACACACACAAAAGGAAAAATAAAAACTGGAGGATGCAGTATTCTGAGGGCCATAATGTTAAAGGACAGGAACAAAGTGTGACGCCAGCTAGACTGTCATATCACAGTGGCCTTGGTCCCAGCAGACACTTACCCCTGAGATTACAAAAACAAGAGACACTCCATGCAAAAAAATCACCAGAGATGTCCTCCAATCTAACATCCAAGTATGATACAAAGAGGAAGCAGTGCACAACCAGAAAACTGGGAGAAAGATAAAACACAAACATGCTTTCACTGGTGTGTTTGCGTGTGTGTCCAGCAGATTGACCCCATTTTAGGCAGAAACAAACCTGTCTATGCAGGCTGCCTTCAAACCATAACAAAAATGACTAAATCAAGGCTGAAGAGGAAGAAGAATCTGACTGATGCTTGAAAAAAGAATCAGAAAAAAGACTTTACTAGGTGTAAGACAACACAAAGACTCAAGGATGAGTTCAAGAGTTCACATCTCTGATGTTACACTACACAGTGGTTCTTTGTAAGGATGCATGATATTGGAATTTTGGCCGATATCCAATATGCCGATATTTTGAAACTCATGTGGCAGATAACTGATACTGATACCAATATTAAAGCTGAAAAATAAGTTATGTAATATTCATTCTTTGTGCAAAATTAGAAAAATACCTCAACGTGTGTTAACAAGTCAATCTTAATGACAGTTGTTCAAACAAAAGTAATAGGATATGTGCATTATATCCTAGAATGACAGATTTTTTTCCTTAAAAAAAACACAACAACAACAAAACGGGATATTTGGTTATTTACACAAATGACCGTGTTTAAACTCTGTTCACACAGAACATCCTAAAAGAAACTGTGTTTAGAAGTTTAAAAGTCTGTAAAAAAGAAGTTTTTGAAGAAGTAGTAGTTTGTTTTTTTAAGACTTTACAGCGGCCTGATCAGTTAAATATCAGCGGGGTGGCCGATGTCTGATACTCAGTTTTAAGGCCGAAATATCGATACCGATAGGGGGCCGATAATATCGTGCATTCCTAGTTCTTTGAGCTAAATGTCATGGTTATTGCAGTACAACCTGAAGCACACAGCATAGGCTGATGGACATGCCGCTATTTCTGCAGGTGCTGTCGTTATAGCCAAAGTCTTGGATGCAATAAAGTAGCACTACATAACTTTCTGATTTAAAAACTTTGAGCTTCTGACTTGTTTTAATGGCACACTGACATGTATTATTAATGATGCAACAAAACAATGAACAACTTCTGAACTCAGTATTTTTAAGGTGTTCTACTGTTTAATATGAATGACTCATCTGCAAACCAAAATTTCCTGCAGGCACTAATAAAGTAAATGAACTGAATCAGTGGTGTAGCCTACATGATACTCAGGTATACGCCATATACTCACAAGAAAAAAGGTGAGGTCCCAAACTTCCTTATAACCACTGTAAAAATTAACAAAGACACGTATCAGCATGGTTTTGGGACATAACCTTTACTCCCCCGCAGAAATTCACCTTTTCTGTCACGAAGGGGCACGTTTGGACCATATAGAGGCAAGTGTGGTGTGAACCTGATGTTATCTACTAAGTCCGTGGGAGTATAAACCGGTCTCAAGGAAGCAGTAAAGTTGTTCTTCTATTCTCCATCACAGCTCATCACTACAGCAACATTTCACTTTACAACACTATCTCACAAGCTAGCCAACTAGATACAGACAAACTGGCCATTCTGCACACGCACACTGATTGATTCAGCAAAGAAACCCATGAGGCGTTACTGGAGGAGAGAGGAAAAAAAAAGACAAAGGGACAGAGCAATAAGACCATAATCAACATCAGACTGACTTTTACTTAATGGAGCGAGGTCAGAGAAAAGATGGGATGTAAGACGGATGGTGAATTACTGTAGCAAGTTAGGGGATGCAAACTGAGCAGGGAGGTAGTGACCCAACAAAACATGTTATACAAGAAAACATGGGACAAATCTTGAAACACGGGACACTGTCTGCAGACAACATTGTTTTCATGTAAGGATGCAATCCAAGTGTAAGAAAGGTAACCAAGGCATTGTTTTACAGAGAAATAAGAGAGAAGGTGCTGACAAAATGTAACGGACCCTTATCGCTGCCAACATTCACAGTGCAGACTAAAGCTTCATTTAGGCTATGATTTGAGTCTGTGACATGCCCATGAGCATCATAAATCATGTTATCCCAACAAACTGGGGTGCCAGCAATCTCCTTTCCCCTTGCTGAAAAGCTGGAATGTCTTTTTTTTTCTTTTGGTGCATCAATATTTAAAATACAAAAGACACTCAAAGCTGACGAGAAGCCTAAACCTCAATACAAAATCCAGTCTGTGCAGTACACCACCATCCCCCAGCTATTAACTCACACAGGGACACATTCGCTTCAGTAATTAAGTCAATGAAAAACACAGAGTTGAAAAGGTTATCAACCACTCCCCCTTAAGGGCTTATTTAGGGTGCTTCTAAGACAGTTAATGAAGACAAAGCACCAGAGCACTTCACTGTCCTGGCCTCCACACACAGACTAAATATTACAAAATAGGTCACATATCTTAATATATTAACGAAAAACAAGTACTTACATTTGACTTGTTTATAGAGCTTATGTCACAAATGAAAAACAATTTAAGGTCAAGAAACTTCTAACACCAAAGTTACCATGGAGTATATTTGGTGTCGCAGTGTGAAGGGGCATGTATCTATCCAATACATTTCCCTTTGCAGGGCTCCAGACCAACTTCCAGCACTGGCTACACCCAACCTTTTAATTTAGGTGCACCAGCAAAAAGTTTAGGTGCACCACATCCAGCATCGCTGTTAGCAATAGCAGCTCATTTCAATCCAGTTTCAGGATTTTCTTTTGAGAATTTTAAATCGACGTTGATAATTATTCAAGTTATTGTGAACAATAAGGTTTAGAAAACAGTCTTTAATGTTGACAAGTAGAAAAAACTTTTTCAAGTAAAACTTAGTTTAGTTTCACTGAGCTTAATGAAACTAAACATTTCAAATTTTGAAATGTCTCATGAGGCTGTGAGTTAGTTTAAGTTGTTGATTATCTTCAGGGATTTATTGTTTTCCATGTATTTGATTTTGCTGGTTATTTTTGTGCCATTTGCCAATATATATCAGTTTTTAGTTTTATTAAGTTTTTTATACAAAATGAGAAAGGAAAATAAAGGAAAAAAATTGATCACAAAAAGAGTTCGGTCTTTCAAGTGATCAAAAACACCTTTTTTTTCTCCAAGTTAAGGAGGTAGGTGTTTCAACAAGAAAAAAAAAAAGTGTTGATATCTGCTTTGTTACTGACCCTACTGGAGACTGTTGGCCTAAGAGCAGTGTACTGAACCGCTCTGGCCTTGCTGCTCATTTCCTACTGAAAACAGCTCTTGGTTGGGTGGACAGCATGACTGACATGCATGACTGAAGTGTCTGGGCAGCAGGGTTATGCAACTGTTATAACAACTACAAAAATGAGTGCTGAACCATAAGCCAGTTATTATAACACCCAGCTTCATATTTGTACAGATCTCCCCTACTCTCTATCCACCAATCTCCCCTTAAACCCCCTCCTCCACTTTTACCCATCACTGACACAGCCAACATCTATGGCCCCAGGAAACACACATTCACTTGGAGGAAGGGGAATCTATGCAAGAGATCCTGTTTCATGTGTGTGTATAGCTGTGCAGATATAAATGTCAGCATCCTGATTCCCGTGTGTCCACATGAGGAGAGTTTTGCCTGTGTAGGTAATCAGTGGAGAGCAGGTGGCTGGGTCTTCCCTCGGGGAAAAGTAAACCAAACACTGAAGATAATATCTTACAACATCTGTAATATGCCCACATTAGTCAACCATGAAAAAAAATTAGATTGGAACCTGCACATAAATAACATGGTTCTTTTATCCAAAATCAAGTTTTACCATACAAAAATGCACTGCTTAAAAAAAATAAAGCAAATACTTTAACACAATATAACTCCAAGTATATCACACTCTTGTGAAATCAACCTGTCCAGTTAGTAACACTAACTGTGAATCAGTTTCACCTGTTATGCAAATGAAACGGTCAACAGGTGGAAGTGAGAGGCAATTAGCAAGACAACCCTTATAAAGTAGTGGTTCCTTAGGTTGTGACCACAAACCATTACTCTGTTATTGCCGTTTTTTGCTGATGTTTTGGTCACTTTTGAACTTTTGGTGTTCTCAGCCCTAGTGGTAACATGAGGCGGTGTCTACAACTTACAGAAGTTGCTCAGGTTGTGCAGCTCATCCAAGATGGCACATCAATGCAAGCTGTTGCAAGAAGGTTTGCTGTGTCTCTCGGGACAGTGTCCAGAGCATGGAGGAGATACCAGGAGATGGGCCAGTACACCAGGAGATGTGGAGGGGGCCGTAGGAGGGCAACAAGCCAGCAGCAGGACCGCTACCTCTCTGTGCAAGAACGACCAAAAAGGAGCACTGCCACAGCCCTGCAAAATGACCTCCAGCAGGCTACTAATGTGCACGTCTTGCTCAAACAGTCAAAAACAGACTCCACGAGGGTGGTATGAGGGCCCATCGTCCACAAGTGGGGCCTGTTCTTACAGCCCAACACCGTGCAGGGCGATTGGCAAGTGCCAGAGAACACCAATATTGGCAGATTCGCCATTGGCGCCTTGTGCTCTTCACAGATGAGAGCAGGTTGACACTGGGCACATGTGACAGAATCTTGAGATGCTGTGGAGAACGTTATGCTGCCTGCAATAGCCTCCAGCATTTCCGGTTTGGCGATGGCTCAGTAATGGTGTAGGGGAGGCATTTCTTTGGATGGCCATTGGGTACCAGGAGCAGTGGGGCCTGGGTTTTTTCTAATGCATGATGCCAGGCCTTGTGTGGCTAAAGAGTGTCGACAGTCCCTCCATGATGATGGTATTGATGCTATGGACTGGCCTGCCATTTCCCTGACCTGAATCCAATTGAGCACATCTGGGACATTATGTCTCGTTCCATCCACAAACGCCACATTGCACCACAGACTGTCCACGAGGTGACTGATGCTTTGATCCAAGTCTGGGAGGCGATCCCTCAGGAAAACATCTGCTGCCTCATCAGAAGCATGCCTGGGTACTGTACGGAGGTTGCACCGGCCCATGGGGGCCACACACACTACTGAACCTCATCAAGACTTGTCTTGAGGATTTTTGCTGACATTGGATCAGCCTGCAATGTGATTTTCCATTTTTAGTTTTGAGTATAGTTCTGAATTAGACCTCCATGAGATGAAAATTTTGATTTACAATGTTTTTATATTATTTTGTTCTCAATGCACCTCTACTACATATTGAATAAAGATTTTCAACTGTAATATTTCATTAAATGAGATCTAAGATGTGTGATTTAAGTGTTCCCTTCATTTTTTTCAGCAATGTAATTTAGTCACGCATGGTCACCACCTACAGTAAGTGATGCACAAACAGAGAACCCCCCCCCCATTTTTTTTTTTTTTTTTTTTACCGATTACCCTGCTAAGCATGTCTGATAGTTTGACTTTTAGCTGGATTATGCAAACATTATAAATCCAGGAAGTTGGTTGAGACCTGGAGCACTGAGAGCCCATTGAGATTTGAAACCTCTGATTCATTCAAGCACTTCAGCACCACTGAGGTGTTGAAGTTCAAGTTGCATTCAGGAATGTCAATTTTCAACAAATATAACCAATTTCTGAAAATGAGGTCCTGCTGGATAATTGGCTCAACCCAAGTACAAAGCATGATCTCATGTTAATTTAAGAAATATTGGGATTTTTTTTTTTTTTAAAGCTGCCTAATGCTTCATAAAGCAATTTGTCTAATCAATTTGGTTTTACCTCTACCTGCACAAACACAGCTGATCTTCGACTAAATCTTCTAGAACAAATCTTAGAATATCAATTAGGATTTGCTGCTTTTGGAAAAACTGGCACAGTACCCCAAATTTAATGAAAAACTTTAACAAAAAAGTAACTTATGTTAAATTGGATGAGGTTGCCTGAATACCCCAAAGCCATTAATGTTATGTAATCCCCTGCTCTACACCACTCACACTGGGAGAATGCCAAAAAGAGTAAAGTCTGCATCCAGTGAATGGTCAAGAGGATCTTGAAAATTTGCAGACACCCACAAAACATGGGCGATATGCAAATTAAATTAAAGTTCTAACTGCTTAGCTAACTGATAATTGCCAACGGCATGCATGTTTGAGTCCACACCCACTACCCACAGAATATCCGTTGAGAAAGGAATTAAAAGTGAAGTCTGGAAGGATCATTGAAACATGCTCAGTTTTTGGTGTGCTGAGCACTTCTGCACAAAAAAAGTGAAAGAAAACTGCTTCTAAGACTTTTTAAATCAGTCTTATAAGAAACTTATTAATATATATAGCAAATACATTATATATATATATATATATATATATATATATATATATATATATATATATATATATATATATATATATATATATATAGTAAACACATTACACAATGTGTTATTATTCAAACCATGTTAAAACACCTTAAAGGGATAAAACACCCACAGAATGATGTGCCTTCATTTTCTACTCACCCTCATGCTGAGCAAGACTGTGGAGCACTTTTTTAATATTTCAAATGCAGTCGGAGAGGGGGAGGTTTTTGTTATCCACCGACTTTCATATAATGGGGTTCACCGATGCTCAACACAAAAAGGTCCATATAAAGTCCACAAAAAACTTGACAATATTCCTCCATACTGCTCATCCAATGTACTCCAAGTGTCCTGAGTGGGTAGTGTCCATAATTGACTCGAAACAACATCATTTAGTATATTTTTATATCCTAAACAGTAGAACATCACACTTCCTATCTGCGCATTCACGACACTACGGAAGCCGCGGGAGACGAGATTGCGCGTTCTCTCCTTCCTTCTTTGTTTTAAAATCAATAGCCAACCCCTCCTGTGTTTGTCCGCAGCTCGAGCACTCTTACCACAATGTAAACAGCAAATTTCTTCTTCTACGCTTGCATTACCGGCAGAGTAGGCGCTGAAAGCCGCGGCTTCCATAGTGTCGTGAATTTGCATGAGTTCATGACACTATGCTCCGCAAACATTGCGGAGCATTTTAAGGCTGAAAAAAATCCTGCTCATAATGACATCCATGTCAAATCTTTTATGATTTGAGCATTTAGACACGTTTGTTAGGGCTGGGTATTGTTAAGAACCTCACAATTCAATACAATTTTGATTCTTTGGGTTGCATTTCAATTCAGTTCAATATTTGCATGCCTAAATGTTGATTCAGTGAGTAGTTGAAACACACAAATAACTGGACTTTCATTTGTCTATTTTTAAATGGGCATTTTCATGCCCATGTGAACATACTGTATGTGATATGTCACCTCACATTTTTGAGCAATAAAACATCTGAAAATGAAAAATAATTGCCATTTTGTTGTTGTTTGATCTAATGCAGCTACCATCCATATAACATAAATAACACACAGCGCCCCCCATGGGTCAGAAGGCGAATCGATTCAGAAGATTTGCAGAATCAATATTGAATTGTGCAGAGAAATATTGCGATGCATCGATTAATCAATATTCATATCCAGCCCTAATGTGTGTGCTGGGATCAGTGACCGGAGGCAACTACTGTTACTTCCCTTAGCTGGAGATAATCTGTTAGATAACTGACACACATGTCCAAACAACCTCACAGACCTGGAGGCATAGAGCACAAATCTGCAAATACACTGATGAAATGATATTCCAGCTGCATATGAAGAGGGCACAACTAAAGCACATACCAGTACCATCATGCGCACGCATGTTCGCAGTTTTATGCTGGAATGGCAGAGCCTAAAGGCAAACAAAAATGCAAGGAGAGGAAAAAAACCCTCCTTCAACACGGTGATGAACATTCCAGAGACATGCAGGCATGGACACAATCGCAGACTGCCGTCCTTCAGATCCAGAGCTATGGCATGTACACTGTTGACAGCAGAGTGGTCACTGTGGAGCCGCTTCAATGGCAAGACCTCAGTTTTGGTTTGGATCAAGGAGTATTTTAGTCCCACACAGACACACACATACACCCCCCCCAAAAGTGAACCCTTTATAATCCCTGACCACTGTACCACAGACAGGGGTGAAAGCCCAGTGGTAATGGAAAAGCCCGTTTCTGTTTGTTTTAGCCAACAATGACATGCCCTCAACCATTTTCCTTCTAATATCTAAAAAGAGATCAAACTGTTGTGCGTTATTGTGCAAGGTCTCTCTAGCACAGTACCACCGAAACCCTCTCTTTCTGCTTGAAATGAAACGTCATCGAAGCTGCTTTAGGTAGCGTACATCCATGCCGTAAGTACACAGCCAAGTCTCTCACCATGTTGCTGCTGAGAGTGAAAATAGTCCACCGGCAAAGCTGCCAAATATTATCACCGAGACCAGTATTTTTAGATTTAGCATTCAAATCACAAGGATAAGGAAGTCAAGGCAGGACAAACATAAAAAAAAAACAATAGTTGCTTTTATAGTAAAGAATTTTAGTCACTTCTTAATAGAAACTGACAGCAAAGACACAAATCATTAATCAATAAGACAAATATAACATAAGCCAAACATCAGTTTAAAAACTGTGAAAACTATGGCTGATACCTGACAGAGCAAATATACCTCCCCTCTTTTAAAAACACAATCCCACATACACACACTGCAGGCACTCTGATCAGAGCAGAAAGTAAAAGTTTACCTACATGATGTCAAAAAGATCCTCAAGCGGGTTAGAGGGGAAAAAAAGGCAGCTTCAAAGCAGTGGAGTTTCACAGAAAAAAGGGCAGCTTGAGTGTGCACGTCTCCTTCCAGCTCTGATGTGTCGCTATGCATGTGCTACGATCCTGTGTGAGTGTGCAAGCCGAATGAAGACCAACCTGAAGCTGCTACTTAGGCTACACTGGTCTCCTCCTCTCTGGGAGAGGCTCCGCCTCCTCTGCCTGGAAGCAGGATGTGAGCTGGGAGGGCAGGAAGCAGGAGCTTTACCTAGAAGTCACATGACCTTCCTGACACTTTCCCATCATCCTGTCTTTCTTTTAAAGTTGTTTCCATCACCTATGAAGCAGAAATAATGACAGTTTAAATAGCTTGTTTCAGGATATGAAAAAGACTTCACAGGAATAATGCCACCCATGATGACCATAAAAGGAATGTTTAGCACTGAAAATAATCCAACTTTTTTAAAGAAGAAAAAAATTTAAAATAAAAATGTGCTACTTGTTTAATCTTGAACACCAGTTTCTGTGACTTAAGGATGTTTGTGTCATGCGATTTCGGGAAGTGGAACTAAAAACATTCAGTGGATGCTTCCTGTTCATGGGGCAACATTTCCTGTACGTTTACTGATTTAGGAGATTGTGGTGAGGATAGTTAACACAAAGCAACTTTTGGATGGGTTTACCAAGCTGTCATCCAAAATTCAGATGAGGCAGTCAGCAAAATAAAAGTGGCGAGCCAAATGAATGCATACCTTCACTAGAGATGCACCAATCCAATCTGATACGATACCCAGGCTGAACGTATTGGCCAATACCCAATATCGATCTGATACTACTGTTGAATGAATGAACTGTACATCTTGCCATGTGAGTGAAGGTATGAAAATTTCATATCAGTCATTTTGAAATGTCCTGTCATGTTGGTTGTTAGTTAAGCATCATGTGGCTCCTCTGACATATCGATGTGCTTTTGTCGACAACGTGCTGCTGACCATCAAAGTCCAAAACCAGACTTCGTGCCTAGTTGAGGCAGCATGTGGGAATGAGCTAACTTCTCATAGGTTGAGTATATGCGGGAGGCGCTCAGTGGATCTGCACTCGACAATGCAACTTAGGCAGAGTAGTCGAATGCAGATCCCACTAAATTTTCAACAGTCATTTTCACTGAGTGTGATGTACACAGGCTAGTTCATTTTTGTCCATTACTGACTGGAACATTTTATGTAGAGGCTTTGTAAGAAACAACAACAATTTGAGGATAAAAAAAAGAGGAAATTGATTGGTTTTACTCATCAAAATTGTTTACTCTCAGTCCCCCTGTCAGGCTGATTTCTGTCGTCCAATTAAGAGCATTAAAACTTGCAAAAAATTGTGACAATCCAAATTCAACTAATGCCATCCCTTCATGTTGTGGTTACAAGTTTGTCCCCTGGAAGGTCGCTAAGCTACTGGACAGCTGTAGTTATGTCTTACAGCCCTCAGAGCACAGAAGGTAAAAAACACCACTACGACTGAGCAGGGTAGGATTTTATCAGCCTGTTTTAGCAGGTGTAAAAATAGTGAGGTGAATAACTGTATTCTAGTAAGCAAGAAAAATCCAAGAAGGGAAATGGGGTGTCAGCTGAGAAATAAAGAAAATAGAAATCTATATTTACAAAAAGGAGGTGTGGTTGGGATATCCTGTCATTAATGCCTGCTAAACAGCGGTTCAGCAGAAGCTTTACAACTACAACACCTCAACAGCTACAGCCACACACACACGCACACACAACCAGTTGCGTTTGCTTCCTTCACACTGTTGCCGAGCATCCGTCGATCCTTAAAGGCCAAACACACAGTGGTGCTTATTTAAAAGGAGTGGGCAGGGCGGGGTGCCCCAGTCCAACCTCCCTGTGGTACACACACTAAAACACATGTATACAAACCAACATGAGCACTCCCACCAACTATCCTGAGTCAAAGACACGTGCCAGCAGTGGTCAGGCATTCTCTGGGGCAGAACAGGGAGCGGTCTTCCACTCCGACTCTTTGCTATAGAGGAAAGTAAGCTGTAGCGGTAGAGCTAAGAAACACACAGAGATGGGACAACAAACAGTTAAACTGGGTCAAAAATGCCGACACTGCCTACATTACCAACCAGGCTCATGTTCTTTCCTTCCTCTCCTCCCTTCCCTTTAAACCATCTTCTGTATGAAAAAAAAAGAATCTTTTCAGTCTTACTCCATCCACCTCACCCCCAAAACTCCAGCATCAACGTTTATCATATTTTCTCTCTCCAGCTTTCTTTTTCCTCCCATCTCCTGAAAGCTACATGATCTCTGTGCCAGGGGGTTGATATCTTTAACATAATACCTTGTGAGCATCCCCGCCGGCAGCTATAACACCGCTCCATGAGAACAGTACCCTCACTCAGAGACACAGAGGAGGCTATGGGATTTAAAGTATTACTGCAAGTGTGGTGCCCTCTCATTTGTCCAAATACCCTGTGATTCATGATACACGGTTATGCATGCAAGTTCACTTCCCCACACAATCATGAGTCAATACTGACACCCCAGTGGAAGTTTACAAAACACACACAGAAAGAGTTATATGCAGGTCTCTTTCCTGAATCATCAACAGGTCTTTTTATGGAGGCCACCAAGGAGGGTGAGGAGTATTAAATTACTACAGCCCCAACTTCTGTCTCATACCAAAATCATAAGCTCAGGCAGTTGGTGCATATACACACACACACACACAAATGAAGATCATCTAACATTACCGCTCACGTTACACAGTGATGTGCCCCGACAGGCCCCATTTCCAACACCCTGCATGCTAGTTTGACAGATTTCAAGCTGCCTCAGGCTGAAATATGTAAGACTGGCTGACTCAACTTGGTGACAACAATCTTTCTTAATTTGTTTGAGAGAGGAAAATCACCACAGTAATGATGCAGATGAGGAGCACAAGCAGTTAGGGGCCTGTGGTCTGAACAATGACTCCAAAGTTATGTCACGTATTTGACCATAAACCTGGAATTATTTCAGGAATGATAATAGATGGAGATGCAGATGTTAAAATCTCATGTTTTATTAACCTCCTCTTTATGTGGACTATTCAAGAAAGAGGACTCGCAAGAGTCCGGTTCTCTCGTTAAAAACTGAAGCAATAAAGGCTGTGCAGTAGGGGTGTGGGAAAATAAAACACTGAAATATCGCAATATTTTATGTTGCGATATTTTATGTCTTTGTATGTTCTACATCAGGGGTGTCCAAGTCCAGTCCTTGAGAGCTACTATCCTGCACATTTTGGTTGCCTCCTTTCTCCAACACACCTGAATCAAATGAACTGCTCGTTACCAGGCCTCTGTGGAGCTGAATGACATGCACATGAGGGAATTAGCCATTTGATGCAGGTGTGTTGGGGAGGATTTGTTCTAACAATAGGGGATTATCATGCTTCCGTGTTCCAAACTTCCGGTTTGAAACACTTAGAGGGCCCACTTCCGGCCCAGTTCAATGTCCCTGCTTTACTTCGTAGATAACGTGAATAAACGCCAACCCTACTGAAATTTTCACGGATTCCAGACTGAAGTGATACTAAGGAAGAAGTGGATCAAAGCGATCGATTCGCCGCGGTGAAGGGCCGAACTTTATAATAAAACACACGTTTGTTTGTCCCCGGTGGGGCACAACACCGGCACTTCACAGCATGCTAGCATTAGCCAGCTAGCGTTTACTGACGTGCTTAACATTGTGCGTCTTAAAACACACAAACATCTGAAAATCGGGTCTGTACCTCCCCGTTTCCAGTGGAACAACTGGGGACTGCCAAGAAAGGAGACGCTTTCAGATGCTTGTGTGTTTTCAGCCGCACAAAGTTAGGCACGTCATCAAGCTGGCTAATGCTAACCTGCTAACAGTAGTCCGCCAGCTACTACTCTGTTAAACTTTGTAAATCGGATAAACGCTAATGCCAAGTTTTCATTCCAGACTGAGTGATGCTAAGGAAGAAGTGGATCAAAACGACCAATTTGCCGCGGTGAAGGACCGAACTTTATAATAAAACGACACACGTTTGTTTGTGGCCGGTAGACTGCGCAGTCGTGTTAGCCTGTAAGCATTAGCCAGCTCGATAACGTGCCTTACTTTGTGCGGCTGAAAACACACAAGCATCTGAAAGCGTCTCCTTTCTTGGCAGTCCCCAGTTGTTCCACTGGAAACGGGGGGGTACAGACCCGAATTTCAGATGTTTGTGTGTTTTAAGACGCACAATGTTAAGCACGTCAGTAAACGCTAGCTGGCTAATGCTAGCATGCTGTGAAGTGCCGGTGTTGTGCCCCACTGGCGACAAACAAACGTGTGTTTTATTATAAAGTTCGGCCCTTCACCGCGGCGAATCGATCGCTTTGATCCACTTCTTCCTTAGTATCATTTCAGTCTAGAATGAAAACTTGAGTATGTTTGGAGTTTATCCGATTTAAACAGTATAACAGAGCAGGAACGGGTGTCGTTAACATGGCCCGGAAGAGGAAGTGTCCAAAATCCGGGAACTTCCGGTAAGCGTGATAATCCCCTATTGCAGGATAGTAGGTCTTGAGGACCGGACTTGGGCACCCCTGTTCTACATGAATGGTTGCAAGGTAATAAACTAGTAATTAACTAGTTTTAGCTCTAACCATAATTAGGCCTGGGGGATGTATCAAAAAAAAAAAAAATTTACCAATACCGAAATTTATGAGGACAACCAACATCATTCTGCCCATGTCTGTATGTTTGGTGATATAAAAAAGAAAAAAAAAACATGAAAAAGAAAGTGATTTTGTCTTTTTTGGCTGTGTACAGGTCGGCTGCGTCCATGTCCCTGAAAATTTTTTTTTTTTTTTTTTTTAGAGGAAGAAGAAAGGAAAGATTTAAAAAGAAAAAAAGAATTATTATTTTTTTTAAAAACATATGGGGAGAGAGAAAAAGAAAAGAGAAAGAAAGAGAAAGAGAGAAGGAGGAGGAGGGGGGGGGGGGGAGGAAAAAAGAGGAACGAGGCCTAAAAAAGGGGAAAAAAAAAGAATCAGGAGGCGAGGGGTAAAATCAGAAAAAAAAAGAGAAAAGAGGGAAAACCGGAGGAGAGAAAAAAAAGGGGGGGGGGAGGGGGCGAGGGGGAGGGGGAGAGAGAGCCACCAGGAACAGGACCCCAGCCATACGGAGGGAAGAGGGGGCGGGCCCAGCCGGGGGGGCGCCAGGGAGGGCCAGCAGCCGGCCCGGCCGGGGCGCCGGGGGGGGGGGGAGGGGGGGGGCGGGGCCCCGGCCCGAGGGGCCCCGCATTAAATACTGTTTGGGGTGGAGCACTGCTTCCTCATTGCTTCTGTGCAAAAAAGTTTTAATCCATTTCTAATAATTACTGTTCTCATGTTTCTGACTTGTTTGGTGTCGCTCACTACATAAGTGCAGTAAGTACAACTTGAGCTGTGATTGATGTAATTTATTAAGTATTACTTTGGTGACGGATTCATTGTTTAAAAAAAAGTTAGGCTAAATTGGTGTTTATCAATTGTCATTTTTATTTTTATTGTGACAAATCCTAGGAATTATTGGGATCATCTTTTCAGTCCATATCATAAGGAGCTGGCACCAATCTGCCCATTTTTGGTGAACGTCAACATCTGTGCTTTGTGGCGATATAGCTTGATTATTGCAAGAAAAAGGTTTTGTGAAGAGATTTGTGCTGTTTATGAAAACTAAACAATTTCTGAAAGTAGCACATTTGTTTGTTAAAACAACACACTACACAGTTCTAAAATATATAAAGCCCACCTTGCTGGACTCCAAAGACACTCTAGAAACTAGAAAGTTAGGTTAATACCAAAATGATACAGCAGTAGGAATCGATAACAGGCAGACATGCTGCATGTTTGAGCTCTCTAGATAGTAGGTCAATGGGCCTAGTGTGGAGGGGGTGGGGTAAATAATGGTTAACTAGAAGCATATCACTTAAACGTGACCTTGAAACAGCCAGTGGCACTGATGACAGCAGATGAGGGGAAAATCTTTGTCATGTGCACAGATGACGCATAGTCTACCACTGAAATTAAGACAAAAAAAAAAAAAAAAAAAAAAGGAGGATATGGAAAGGGGAAAATTGGCATCCTTCTGCTCATTAGTTATTTTCCTCAGACAGGTAGAGCACCTGAGGGAGATTCTCCAGAAATGCATCAGTAAATACACCAACACAAATGCAAATAAACCAATGCACGTGTTGGAATTTCTGAAAAGATGACATGCACACATACAGTTGTGTGGAAAAAGTGTTTTCTGATTTTTTTTTTTTTTTGCATGTTTGTCACACTTGCCCTGTATATGTTTCCGATCAAACAAATTTAAATACTAGACAAAGATAACACAAGTAAACACGAAATGTAGTTTTTAAAGGAAGATTCATATTAGTAAGGGGAGAAAAATCCAAACCTCTGAAAAAGTGATCGCATTATAAATTTATATTCAAAATTTCTTATTACAGCATCTAAGGTGGGGACAGCATTCTGTACAAACAGCTGACTGGCATATATATATATATATATATATAATATATATATATATATATATACACACACACACATATTTGAATTTCAGAGCTCAGCTTCCACCTCTGAGGCAGAAAGGCAGTTTGGTGAACATACATACATACATGTATGTATAAGTTCAAACTTACACTGTAGCTTTTAAGTGTTTTTCTGGCTAACAGCTTCAGTAATGATGCCAAATGTTTGCACATGACGAGTGTGAACCCTGAGCTGCTGACCTCCATTGTACAGTAAAACCAGCTGCCAGGACAAGCAGCCACACTGGCCCCATTCCTTGGGGGAGACACACCCTGACAAACAACCAAAGCTCAATGGCTAAAGGCGACCTCAGCCACATGACTCTTACTGTCTAGAAAATTTGGGGCAAAGAGGGCTTAACCTGACTGTGCAACTGGCAAGAATACTCCGTTAATAAAAACAGTCCTGTAAGACATCAGGTCTTCATGACAGCAAAATGAAACTGAGTCAAATTATCAACAAAAGCAGATGCAAAAATCATACTTTCATTTTAAGCAGTGATAATTTTTTTCTCCAAGTTTTTCTTATATGCATTGGTTATATATGACTCCATACTACTGCAGCTCAACAGGAAAACAAACAATTATACATTTAAATGCCTGTGCCAAATATCAACTTCAAATAAGTTGCCATTGCTGACATTAGACGTGCAATAAGGAATCACTTCGTGGTCATTATTAACAGATTTAGAGATTTGAGCCATTTCAACATACAAAAGGCCACAACGCTATTGAAGGACATATCTTAACAACTGTGAACTTATTGCATAATGTCCAAATGCCTACATGCTGCTCTTTCAGTTTGTCTTGTATACCCTTGTCCAAGTGGGACAGATTTACTTTACCCAGTCTGAAAAACAGTCAACACAAGATGACCTCAGCGTCAAGCGGTGGCTGGAGCAGACAAACTGCAAGCCATGCCGGCGCCAAATTAAAAGCTAAACACAAGTATAGCACCACAGACCACAAACAGCAGAGAAACACAAGAGAGGAAACTAGGAAGAAAGACAGGAAGAGAAACACAAAAACAGACAACTAGTATGACTTGGCATAATCAGCAAAACCACGCAACACAGTTGGTGTGAGAGTTGATGCCACGGAGCCTCAGAGGCAGACCCTGTGACATGCTGAGTAATACTTATTTCTGCACCCACAAACACCACTCTACTTACTGTTTTATGCTCTGAAACATGTGAATCTACATTTCCTTCATTGCTCTGCAGCTTTAATATTACAGCCTGCAGCCATCAGGGCATGAACTAACCTGAGCTGCTCTGTTATTTCCTTGTCACTCTTTGTGATGGATGTCTGGAGGCTTCATTGGAAAAATATGATATATTCAAGTTAATAACACTCTTTTTGTCAAATAAACAGTCTGAATGAGCAGAGAAGAAATAAATGGAACATAACACAGCATTATCTGTCGCGGTTACTTCTCTGAACTCGAGCACACATGCAGCACAGCAGGCTGATGGGATTATATGTTCCTGCATGTGTGGTTGGTAGCTAGTCACAAGCTGTAATATACCAAGGCTGGCATCTTTCAAAAGACCTGAATTAGAAAGGATTCGATCATTTTTCCCCAGATCAACTAAATTCACAACAAGGCACTACCACAAGGACCAAGACGCTGAAAAGTAAACAAGGAAACAGAGGGGGAAAACCTGAAAAAGCTAACCTCAGACATGGCAGCTAAAGATGAGAGCTACAGAACTTCAACAGACTGAAACATCTTGTTTAACTTTTAAATTAGAACCTTTAACACTGAAGATGTTGGTAGTTACTGAAAAGGGCAAACATTTAACTAGGTAGGTCATAAACACATGCAGCTCAGTGCTGTTTTTGACTAATCCAGAGAGCACAAGAAAACATGTTTAAATGTCTTGCTTTGTCTGATCAACAGAATTACTTAAACGCTTCACTTAAATTAAGTCAAGTGCCATTTCTAAAAAAGCTTTTGCCTTTTTCCATTCAGTAAAGGAAAACTCAATCTAAAAGTAGGAAAGACTGATTGCGCTGCAGGTAGTATATAAAACAAAAGACCTCAGTGCCAGTAAAGTATAACAAGTCAACACTTTCCAAGTACATGATGAGAGTAGGATCCCGCTTCCTGCTTCAGTACCACTGAAACTGCACCCCCCGCACAGGACACTGGTGGGTTGTGGCGGGCCTCTGTCTGCAGCAGAAAACCTCAGAAGCTTTTTTCCAGACTCAACCAACCCATATTCTTCAAACCATTTAATGTTCTCCCTTTTCTAAATGGAGGAAACAAACTGTACAAATTCTTCAGAGGACCATGTGCCCAACAGTGGAGAAATTCCCACCACTGCTATGTGAACTCTGCCATAAACGACTGCTAACATTTGAAAAGCAAGACACAGGGGGAAAAAAATGAATGAAAGGAATTTTTCCTTATTTTTGTTGTGTGTAAATGTAAAAAAAAAAAAAAAAAGGAAAGAAAGAAAAGAAAAGAGAGAGTGAGAGAGAGATTTTTTCATGAGATGAACACTTGTTCGCTTAGGGGCCCATAAAACAAGCTACACACTGACAAGTAAATTGACTTTTCTAGGCTGTAAGATGCACATTCCTGGCCTGGGAATGATTAAGAATGGAAATTACAAGGTGGTGCTTGTTGCTGTTGCCAAGCAGGACCACTTTTGCAAATCATTCAGTTTGGTGAATATAAGTCAAGTTAGGCAACTTGATGGCTCACTGTCTAAGCAGAATTACTCATCTAAAAAAAAAAAAAAAAAAGAACAACTTTGACCTCCCTTTAGTAATATAAAACACTGATAAATATCTTCCAAAAATCAGTAATTTCTTCACTTACCAAAAATAAAAATCCTCACTATGTTGTAATCGTCCTAAAAGTCATCATTTTTAAGCTGACTCTCAGTCTGTTGATTCAGACAGAGGGCATCCGCGGCCGATACAGGAAGAGACATCTGAGTCACAGCAGTGAATTTCAGAGCTCAGCTTCCACCTCTGAGGCAGAAAGGGGAACTGGTTTCCTCCCACTGGTGTAAACACATCAGCAACCCAACAGGGTGAAGTCCTGTATGACCTTTAAATTCACATCCCCTACTTCGCAAGTAGACTTCCTCTTCCTATGCAACACGCATCATTTCTAAATGTTAATATTATTAATAACAACAACAATGTAACCAACTTCATGCCAAAGATAGGTTTAGCCCAAACAAGTCTCTCACCAACTGCAGAGCTCCTTAAAAAGATTTTACCTCTTGCTATCACCCTAACCAGGGGTGCCAAGGTCCAGTTCTCGAGAGCTAGTACTTTGCACATTTTGGTTACATCCCTTCTCCAACACACCTGAAGCAAATGAATAGCTCGTTACCAGGCCTTTGCAGAGCTGAATGACATGCATGCCATTCAGCTCTGGAATTAGCCATTTGATTCAGGTGTGTTGAAGAGGATGTGCTCTTTAAAAAGAAAAAAAAAAGTGCAGGATAGTAGCTCTCCTCTCGAGGACCAGACTTGGCCACTGATGATGCTGACGTTGCAAGTAAAGTAAATCTTCACAATGAACAAATACGTCGTGGGAAGACACTTACTGACTCTCAACGGCAGCTCTTTATCTTAAATCTTTTTCTCATCACTGGGACCAGACAAAGACGGAGCATTTGTCTTTATAAAAGAGAGAGAGGGGAGTAAAAAACGCCTGAAGGAAACATGGACAAACCGTGGCAACGGTCTCGTTTTCCCTTTCATAGAAAATTTCGATGTTGGCGCGGATGGTACCGTAAAGACACTCGAGGTAAACTGTACCGACCGTCTGAATTTACATTGAACACTGACGGAAAGCTTTACAGTTTCCAAAGGGGTTAAAAGTGTAAACGTGGCGACTAATTCTGATACGATGCAGTGAAGTCTTTTATTACTTTCTCCATTGAAACATTTGATAAAGACATTTATGCCGTACACCCCTAAAAGAATCTTAGTTTTGGTACAGTCGGGCTTTTCCCCCATTGGTCATTTATGGCCGTTTCCAACTTTGGAAGCCGCTGCGTGCACGTTACCTTGGCAACCAGTTCTTCTCGCGAGAATAGAGGCATTGACCATGCGGCCCAATCTGATTGTATGCGCATGTCTGACTTTATGGTCACTTTTTTATTTTTTAAATTTTTAATTAAATTTTACACAGGTACAGTGCATGTACATCAAAGAAACGCATTATCACAGACGCACATCAAATCTCTAAAACTCTAAAATAAACAACAAACTAACAAAACAAAAACATCTTTGCCAGGATTGGTGTAGCCAACATCAATTGACTAGGATGGGTACTGAAGTTTCTGAGCACACAGTTTGTTCATGTTCAACAAAATTTGGCTTTTTTAAAAAAATGAATCTTTATTGAACACGTGAAAGTATACAACAAATGAACAGATTTTTTTTAAATAGTTCTTTTTAACAACAAATGAACAGATGCAGTACAGACAGAGTAATATTCAGAACGTCAAGGGTTCTCAGAAACTAGTCAAAAGTAAGGATTCACATAAGTAAATTGTTTTACAAGCCTTTTTGTTATTTGAGTCTGAAATTGACTGTAGATATAGTTCCACTTCTTTGATAAAATAAGCAAAATGTGGGGTTTTACTGGAAAATTTACATTTATGAACAAAAAATTTATCTAAAAGAATTAAAATATTATGAAAAAAAGTGCTTTTCATCCTTCCCATTGAAAATTAAAAAAAAAAGAATATTTTTCTATCTCAATGAAAAGTTCTTAAAGACACAGTCAATTATAAATCTGCTTAATTCCCCCCAAAACCTTTGTGCAAAAGAGCAGTACCAAAAGAGATTTGTTAGTTTCTGGATGATCCCCGCAGAAGGAACAGTTGGTATTTTTCTTTTTAAACTTGAGCATGTAGTGATTGGCTGGGTAACGTTTATGGAGGATTTTAAATGATACTTCCTTCACCTTATAATCAAATATTTGTGGGGGATCATCCAGACTTTTTTCCTGCTGATATTTGTGACGTAGCAGTTCCAAAAGGATTTCACATACGGAAGCGAGACAAGATCCTTTTGAAACAATGTGCAAATTTTTTTTTATTCCCTGTACTTAGATGTTGTGAAAAACATATTTTACCCACTGTTGATTCACTTGGATCAGGGAGTGAGACAAAAGATGATGTAATACTGCTTCCATCTTTAAATAACATAAGTGTTCCTGGAAGGAATAGCATTGACAACTAATGAGAATTCTTTAAGACTTACAGGAAAATTTTTAAAGTGATAGGAAGTCATTATGCGTGAAAAGCAGTCCCTGTTTGTTTACCATGTGACCCACAAGTAGAATCCCATTCTCAACCCTTTAAAAAAAAAAAAAAAAAAATGTATTCTTAACTAAAATATCTCTGTTGTTCCAGATAAGGTATGTGGTGAGAAGTTATGTTTATAAATCAGGGACCGTGCTAAAAGGAAAAATTTGGCTTGGGTGACAGGGTCTCTAAATCTGCTGTATCTCTTACAGTTTGACTTTTTTTAAATTAAAAAGCTCATTTTATAAATGTTTTTGAAACCTGAAACACTTGTTTCTCCTATGTTTTCATCATTATGGTAGTACATCATATTGTGTCATTTACAGTAACTTCAGTGTGAATTTGTTCTCCCATCATCAAATAATCTATGTTAATTGAGTGTTCCTGGCTAGAAATCAGCAGAGAATCACACCAGTTTGAGTTTAGTTTCTTCACATTTTATTCACATTTCATTTGCAGAGGAACTAAAATTGACTTTTTTTTCAACAGTGCTTTTTTTTCGCCATTTTCATTATGTATTTGTAAATGTATGAGTTTGTTTTATGTAAAAAGAATGTGAAGATTAATTCTAGCAAATACTGTAAGTGGTTATCTCCTCCCTTAGAAACCATCATGTGTCACAGCAGCTTAGTGAAACTCAGAATTTCACTGGTTGTTTTTATCCCACTAGATAAACAGACAGACACTATATTAATCCCATTTGGGGAATTTGGTCTCTGAAGTTTATCCATCTCTAGATTAACCAGAGAGCAGTGGGCTGCCATGTCTCGGCGCCCGGGGAGCTTTCTGAAGGGCCCACAGTGCCTAAACTAG
This sequence comes from Atherinomorus stipes, assembly GCA_023101725.1. Lineage (NCBI taxonomy): Eukaryota > Metazoa > Chordata > Actinopteri > Atheriniformes > Atherinidae > Atherinomorus > Atherinomorus stipes. Next base: position 802,951 of record JALJCO010012364.1, read on the forward strand.
GCTAGACTAAACTGGGATTATATAATCCTGTACAAGCAGGGAATCTAACTGATTCACATCAGGATTGTTCTTAAATTAAAACACTGGCAGAATATAATAATTTCTACAACATATTATTAAACAAACTAAAAATTTCTCCTCCTTCATGTTCTCCCTAGAGAGGAGGCTAGTGGAGGGGCTTCAGTTCAGCTAATGACAAAACAAGCTGGGGGATGATCTAATGTTTTGGCAACTGCTTGAATTAACTAATTTGGAATGAGCTCAGCTCTAAAGAGAGGAGAGCTTTTCTCCGTACTTCACGTGCATGCAGAGGAGGATGCAACACTGGTTCCCATGAAGATAACTTGTTTTCTTCTCCTCAGAACCCCAAATGTTCCTCCAAGCTTTCAGTGTTGCATTAAAAAAGGAGAAGCTAAATGTTGATAAGAATGAGACTGATGTTTTGCTTATTCTTGCCACACATCAAAGAGAATCATGTAGTGACATTACTGCAGTGGATGTTTAGTTTACATGAGGAAAACTGGATTTTTTTTTTCTTTCTTTATTTATTTAAAAAAAAAAACTCCTAACATTTGACACTTTATCTTGCTGTCTTGCACAAGCCCAGTATGTACATGACAGGAAAGATACGAGGGAGACTAATAAGATGGTATCAGTATATCACCTTTCCTTTCTTAAATAAAATAGTCCACAACTGGTAATCCCCAGATTTATGTTCCTGAACATTCTGCAGAATAAACTTACTAAACATCTCTTGATTTAGCACAACTGCTTATTTGAGATATGCATCAGTGTTTTTCTCTATTTTTTTCTAAACCCTGCAAGCATTTTGAAGATTGATCTATGACAGAAAACTAGGTTGACTTGATAGAAGTAACATTTATGTGTTCCTTCACACTTGAGCACTGATGTGCTTAGATACACCATGTCATTGTTATCACAATTGCTGTCCATCACTCAGCACCGTCCAACAGGAACAGCTGGAACGACTACAGGGTAAACTGAAAGCTAAAAAACATGCATTGAATAAGTGATTGTGTTGTATGCACTGCAGTGTCAGAATACTGAAGCAGATTTCCCCAAAAACCTCCATATTGGCACCAATACAATTACAATACAATACAATTCTGGAATGCGCTGCTAGGTAGCTGCAATTTGTGAAAGCTCTCCCTTAACTTTTGTGTTTTTCAAATATAGTTGTCTTTTTTATCGACATTATTCGTCAGATTAGGTTTTTCTTGGAGGATTTTTTATGCTGGTTTGAACGGTGTGCAATTCGGGAGATTTTTCCTCGTATATTGGCTTTTTTCACTGCTTGTTATGATGTGTATCCATAGCAACGGAAAAATTGTTTACCACCGTGATCAACTGTTAAAACTCTCCCAAATCAAGATTTTCAGCGAAATAACACGTCAAATCCCAGTGGAGTTAAGGAGAAAGACAAGAGGATGCAGGGCAGGGGTAAGGCAGAGAGAAAAACGGTGGAGATTTAAACCGTTTCTTCCAACTGTTGTGATGGGAAACGTGAGATCGCTAGCTAACAAGATGGACGAGCTCGAAGTGCTAACAAGGTCTCAGAAAGAGTACAGAGAATGCAGTATCATGTGTTTCACCGAGACTTGGCTGCATGAACACATCCCTGACTGTAATGCGTCTGTACACGGCTTCAAGACGGTCCGTGCAGACCGAAATAAACAGCTCAGCGGGAAGCGGAAGGGAGGCGGAATTGCAGTGCTGGTCAGTCAGCGCTGGTGTCATCCAGGACACGTCACTGTCAAGGAGAAGATCTGCACAAGAGACATTGAACTGTTAGCTGTGAGTTTCCGTCCATATTATTTACCCAGAGAGTTTGCCTGTGTTATTCTGGTAGCGGTTTATATAATACCAGGTACCGCACCAGAGACAGCCTGTGATGTCATCAGCTCCGTCGTGGCTAAACTACAAACACAGCATCCAAACTCATTCATGGCGATCTCTGGAGACTTCAACAACGTCTCCCTCTCTGCTACGTTGCCAACTTTCCAGCAGTTTGTCAGCTGCTCCACCAGAGAAAATAAGATGTTGGACTTATTTTATGCAAATACAAAGAATGCATACAGCTCCTCTGCCCTGCCTCCTCTAGGAAGATCTGATCATAATCTGGTTCTTCTCACCTCCACCTACAAGCCCATCGTTCAGCAGCAACCAGTCATTAGGAGGACGATTAAAACCTGGTCTACTGAGGCTGAAGATGCTCTGAGAGGGTGCTTTGAGGCCACAGACTGGAATGTCCTCTGTGAACCTCATGGAGATGACATCAACACCATGACTGAGTGTGTGACAGATTACATAAACTTCTGTGTGGACAACATCGTTCCAACAAGAACAGTGAGGTGCTTCCCCAATAACAAACCCTGGATCACCAGTGACCTGAAAAAGCTGCTGAACATCAAAAAGAAAGCTTTCAGGGATGGAGACAGGGAGTTACTGAAGACCACACAAAAACAACTGAAAACACAGACTAAGAGTGCAAGGAGGACTACAGGAAGAAGTTGGAGAGCCAGCTCCAGCAGAACAACGTGAGGGATGTATGGTCGGGTATGAAGAAAATCACTGGCTTCAAGCTAAAGGGGGACCAGACTGACGGAGGTCTGGACAGAGCTAACGAACTGAACATGTTCTTCAATAGGTTCAGTTCCCCCCCTGCCGACAACCCAACACACCACACACCCTCCATGAGCCCACAGCTTTCCTGTCCCACCTCTACTCTGTCACCCTGCACTTCAGTCATGGACCTGAACACAGCCTCATCTCCCTCCACATCAGGACATCCTGAGACCTCTTTTGCCTCCACCTCCAGCCTGACTGTCTCCTGTGACCAGGTCAAGAAACAACTAGAAAAACTGAACCGGAACAAGGCTGCAGGTCCAGATGGTGTCAGTCCCAGAGTTCTCAAGACCTGCTCAGAACAACTATGTCCGGTTCTCCAGCACCTTTTTAACACCAGCCTGAGACAGAACAGAGTTCCTGTGCTGTGGAAAACATCCTGTCTTGTTCCTGTCCCTAAAAAACCACAACCAGCTGAACCAAATGACTACAGACCAGTTGCTCTGACATCTCACATCATGAAAGTCCTGGAGAGACTCTTACTGGCTCACCTCAACAAGAAAGTCAACACCTTTCAGGACCCATTACAGTTCGCATATCGTAATGGGCTTGGGGTTGAAGACGCCATCATCTTCTTGCTTCAGAGAGCCCACTCTCATCTGGACCAGTCATGCAGCACTTTGAGGGTCATGTTCTTTGATTTTTCAAGTGCATTTAATACTATTCAGCCTGCTTTGCTATGTCAGAAGCTCCATAACTTCCAGGTGGATCCCTCCACAACCACCTGGATTTACGACTACCTCACAAACAGACCACAGTTTGTGAGACTGAAAGGTTGTGTGTCTGAGATGGTGGTCAGCAGCACTGGAGCACCACAAGGGACTGTACTCTCACCATTCCTCTTTACACTGTACACCTCAGACTTCCAGTATAACTCTGAGTCCTGTCATCTGCAGAAATAATCTGATGACTCTGTAGTTGTGGGGTGTATTAGTGATGGACAAGAAGCCGAGTACAGGGAACTTGTCAATCAGTTTGTGAAATGGTGCAGTAACAATCAGCTCATCTTAAATACCAGCAAGACTAAAGAGATGATTGTTGACTTCAGGAGGAGCAAGAATAAGCAGCATAGTCCTGTCTACATCCTGGAAGAGGAGGTGGAGGTGGTAGAGAACTACAAATACCTTGGAGTTCAGCTGGACAACAGACTCGATTGGAAATGCAACAGTGACTACATCTACAAGAAAGGTCTGAGCAGACTCTACTTCTTAAGGAAGCTGAAATCATTTAACGTCTGCAACAAGATGCTGCAGATCTTCTATAAGTCTGTGGTAGAAAGTGCAATTAGCTTTGCAGCCATCTGCTGGGGCAGCAGCATCAGAACCAGAGACTTGAAGAAACTAAACAAGCTGATCAAGAAAGCTGGTTCTGTGCTGGGGAAAACTCTGGAGCCGCTGGAGCTGATCGTTCAAAAAAGAATGCTTCACAAGCTGATGAAGATGATGGAGGACACTTCCCACCCTCTCCACAACACGGTGAAGAATCAACAGAGTGTGTTCAGTGGGAGGCTGCGTCAAGTTCGCTGTAGGACGGAGAGATACAGGAATTCATTCCTGCCAGCAACCATCACCCTAAAGAACAAGACTAACTGACTTTTTGTTTATTAAAAAAAAAAAAAAAAAAAAAAAAGAGCTTTTACAATTCTGAATTTCCCTTCGGGGATGAATAAAGTATTTTTCATTTCATTTTCATTTCATTCAACTGTCCTGCAAAGATTTACTCCCAACTTCCACAAGGCAAATTCAAAGATACAATTGGAGACAAACATGTTTTGGCTTGAATGTGTCATTTAAATGTGCAATGAAATTTAGTTAAACAGTGTCATCAAAAGCAACTTACAAATGAGGTACGTCATTCAAGTGACCTCGCTAATCCATTAAGTGCTCGTCAACTTTATTTCTTTGGAAGAAAAAATAATTTTTCTAGCGCAGATGGAATGCAGTCGACGTGAATTTGTGGCTGAAGCAGAGTTGTTTTGGTACTTTATAAGAGACGCGACTGGCATGATGTCACAATGTAGGCACGTACCACCCAACGTCATCATGTAAATTCACGGGTCAACCCGGGTCTGGTGTTCCCACTGCATGCCGATCAGAGCTGAACTATTTGAAGGTGATTTTAACTCGCGTCGCTTGCCGATTCATTTGAGGTGAGTCGACGCGGGTTGGTGAGCCTTTCCTACTGCCACTTAAAGATGATTGTTAGCAGGTTTAAACAAGTTTTTTGGCCAGTGGTAAAGGAGTATTAGAGAAAGTGAGAACTCTAGAAGATATTATAAAACAATAAAAACCAATGCATTATTACAAAATGAGAGACAAAAACAACAAAGACAAAGACAGAGTGGCCCATGAAACGCCAGGTGGGACGCCAGGGCAAACAGGCTAGTTTGAAGAAGGGCCTCACTAATCTGTAAAGGAAGCCGCTTCCACAGCTTAGGGCCCGCCACAGAAAACGCTCTAATGGATGAGGAGTGAACAGTTTTTAAGGTTACTTCGGGGGCTTCAGCTTTCTCCAGTGGAGTTTGCCCCTGGGTGTAGAATGCGGAGATGGCTTGGGTGGACTGAGAATGAGGTAAAGGATCTAACAGAAACATGGTCAACCCAAGTAGACTTGGATGCAGCTCCATGTTTTGTGCTTATGTGAAGGAAAGAGATGTTGCTCTGCAGTAGATGGATGAGTTTTCTTGTTTGATGTTTGTCTTGGCATTTCCTGTAGTTCTTGATGTAGCCCTACTCTGGTGAAGAGGGGAATATGATGATGAAGAAGTGTGGCTTCTTTGCTAAATGCAATATGAAAGTAGACTCAGAAAAATATTGCAACCCCCAACTGAACAGTCTTCAAATGTACAAATTAATAGCAGACTATTAGGTGTGCTAATTAAAATACTCTATTGACCACCATCCAGCCCTGCAGCACTGAAATAATGGATCTGAACAAGATGACATTTAGTCCACATGATGTCAAGTGGAAAAGGCCAAAATCATTCCACAGATCATTTTAAATAGTTCTGATTATCTGCTTCAGTTCATATTTGTATTGCTATATCAATTCTATTTTTGTCACTGGTTTTATATATTGTGTCAAAATATTCTCCTAAATTATTCTGGCGCACAGAGATGATAATGTCACAGCTTGTCTTACTTTTGTTTGCAGACCTGTTCGGTAGAAAGGCTATACAGCTGGTAGGAGCCTGGGAGAAGAAAATGAAGTGAAACAATGTTGTACAATTGTGCAGTTATTGTTGGCAGAAAATGTGTCGCACGTTTGTAAGGGTCCCTACAAATGAAAATCTTTATCTTTCTGAGGTATTAACTGAGGAAGAATAATTCAGATGTTTAGATAAAGTTCAAATGTGATATGGGATGTTAAAAAAAAAAAAAAAACTGTCACAAACAAAAGCTTTGGTCTGACCAGATGCCTTATTTAGCACTTGTCAAGCAGGGGTGTGCGTTTCCTAAGAAATGCTCCAAGAGGCCTGGCAGCGCCTCGTTTTTCTGCTTATATAACTGCCTTATCTTTTGTGCCTGCTACCTGAGCTCTTGGCATCAGTGTGCAGTCTTACACCCACACCTAATACTCCTGAGCTTGCCAAATAGTTTAGGACTGCATCTTTAAAAAAAACAATGTTTCCTTTCTTATGTAACATGGCACATATTTGCCCCACAGAGTAACAGTGGCATGGTTTCCTGAGCTTAGATTTTAACAGTCAGTTACCGAGCAGGATGACTATTATTTAACATGTGCAGGTCAATCAGCCTTTTTGCGACTTCCCGTAAAACAGGAAGGAACCTTTGAGGGGTCATGTTAACTCTACAGGCTGATGTGGAAGTTTTTCCTTCATGCAGTAAAGCAGAGGTAACACAAATGAGGGATCTGTTACTGCAGTGGTTCCCAACCCAGGGTCCCTAACCCCAAAGACCACATAAAGTCCCCGAGGCCTTGACTATTCAGAGCCAGTATGATTGAAATGAAGGCCTCATACACACAGATGAGTTGAGGTGGCTTCATTTGTTTTTTCATTATCATTTTGGTCGAGTTATATTTTGGTTTAATCTATGGATAGGAAAGGACTGTCTGAGTCAGAAGAACGCATCATTTGTGGCGAGAAGGTGGCAATGAAAGCATAAAACCATGCATGGCTTCAGCACAGGGCAAGGAGGAAGGGGGGTCCGTGGCTTTTTGGTAGTTGCAAGAAGGGAGTCAAGGAAAAGAGGTTGGGAACCACTGTGTTACTATACATGTTGCATCATATATCATATATACATGAACTGGAAAGTAACGGTCAGGTTTATTTCTGTCTAGTCCTCTCTAGTCCCTCTTGTCTAAATATGGTTAATGTCCATCTACAAAATGAAACATTACACTCTTGCAATCAAGCCTCAAAACATCATACAACAGCAGTTTGTGCTTTGCTTCATACACAGTCAGCTACACTAAAGTCGGAAATTGTCAGCCATCCTCCTGACCTGTTAGTGTGTGATAACTCAGACTTTTTAATGTCTCACTTGCACTTACTTTGACACTAACACTCATAGGAAATGAGGAAACCGATTTAGTTGGATCCGCCACAATAAAAAATTGTATTACCTCAATTTTAAAACAGAAGTTTTTTTCATGTATTAAATTATCTGTTTTGTAAAACTCTCATGTTTGCGTTATATAAGTGCATTCTTATTAGGCAACGAGGAACGGCAGCTCCTGATGTTGGACCTGTACCAAGCAACAGACTCCGGCAAAGTTGAAGCTGTACTCGCTACCTCACCTGCTAATGGCTGATAAGTCACACCTGGAGCAACTGGCTGATCAGCGACAAATTAGCCTGGCAGACATTCAGTCTTTGGCAACTGTTTGGCCTGGAAACAGTTTGTCCTTTTGTTTTTGGTGACTTTAGTTTGTCTTAGGCTATGTTCACACGGCGACGATCAGAAGAGAAGACGTAAATGTGGCGTCTTGTCTTCATCTTTTTATCTGCGTTCACACGAGCATCGTCATGAAGAAATCTGCGTGCATACGAGTATGCAAGTGTGTATGGAATTTGATTGGATATGCACGCCAGGCCTTTAGGTGGTGCTGTGACAGAACTCCACCGTGTCCGCGCGCATGCGTACAATCGTTTGTCTCTGTTTGCTTCAAAATCAAAACAACTATGGCGGCGATGAGGAGGAACTTTGTGTGGACAGATGAGAAGGTAGAATTTCTTCTTCAAATGACACTCAATTACAAGCTCGCAACGTGGAGATCCGCTGGGCCTCCGTAGTCTGACATTGTTGTTTTTCCTGTATTGTGTGACGTCACGCGCATGCGACGTGAGCACGGCGTCAGCAGGTCTGTGGGTCCACCATCATTCCTGCGTTTTGGACCATGCAGACGAGGGCGCAACAGTGTTGCGTCCTCAGGAATTCCACTTTGAAATAAGTCTTCAGATTTTTGCGTCCTTAACCCAGAATAACACTGTTGCCGTGTGAACAAAAGGCACTTCTGATGAAATATTTTGCCGTTTTAACCCACAATTGTCCTCGTGTGAACGGCCCCTAAGTTTGGTCCTCTTTAGTTTTGATTTCCAGGTGTTTCTGCTGGTTTATGGATTTAGTTGTTAGTAGTTTAGATCTTGAGTTGTCTTTGTTTGTGATTTGCATTGGTAGTTTGGAGTTGGGATAGCTAGGCCTTTTGTTATAGTTAGGCTTTGCTTTTAGCTTATTCGTGCTGCTTATTCCCTTTTTGGTTCATAGATCAGATTTGTGTTGGTTTTCCCCATTTGGTTCTTCTTTTCAGTGTTAGGCTTTGTCTGTCTGTCTTTTGATTTTCATTCATTTGAGCAGCATCTCCAACTCCATCTCCTTTTCAGTTTACAGTTTTTCCAGGTTTTGCCTTAATTACCTCCTGAATAATAAAACCATCTTCCTCCATATCATCTAAAATCTGTCTTTTTGTTCATGTCTAGCAGAGGTGGGACATAAGGACATTTCTGGGTGGAGATTTGCACATTTGTCTCCAGCCAGTGACAGCTAAAGGCATAGCACTCTGTGGGGATAAACTCATTGACTGGAGTAAAAACCAGGGTCAATATTGGTTTGGCTTTTACCTGCCTCAGAGCTTTGAAAAAGATGCTTGGGCTGAAGAGCGATGCGGCCATTAGCCTGAGGGGAGGGGCACTCAGTTTGAATAGTGTTTACAAACAGAAATGGGGGGAAACTCTAGAATCTACCTTTGACAAAACAATAAAAAATAAAATTTATCACGTATTCTGCAGAATTTTAGAATTGATGTACAATTGAAAAAGATTGAAGAAACAAGTGGGAACATGACGCAACACCCACCAACCCACCCAACGGTGTTTGTTCTTTTCCAATGAAAGAGGGGGCCATCATTGCAACATACACCTGTCCTGGGGCCTGTTCTACGAAGCTGGATGAACATACCCGGGATTTCTCTCTGTTACCTGGGTTGAATTAACCAGACATCCGCGATCTTTATAAACAGTACTACAAAGCTGGTTATCAATTTCGGTAACTCAACCCAGCGTTTTCCAGTCTTGATCAGTGCGCGCTCACATAAAAGGGGCGGCGTTTGAAGCGTCTGACCAATCGCAAACATGGAGAAACAGAGAGCGACATATTTCACCATGGAGGAGCACACGATGATACTTAACAAATATGAAGAATTCAGGAACATCATCCTGGCCAGAAGCAACACAGTCCCGCAGCAAAAGCCAGGTAGGAATGCTGCAGAAAATTACCGACTCTGTTAATGCACAAGTCCGTGCGATTGTACAATCAACAGCAATATCGGACACTGATCACTTAGTGTTACTTCATCACACTACAGCGCTTCCTCAGTGGATTACTTCTCATACTGTCCAAATAGATATTTTCATGCTCATGTTGTGCACGTATTGTAACTCTTCACCATGACAGCATGGGTGGGTGTGTGCTCCATAAATTCATGTTTTCTGCATGTGTAACCTCTTAACCACATTATTTTTAGATGCAACCCCAGTGGCGCAAGATGATCATGGGAACAAGTAAAGAACAAATACAAAAATATACTAAGCGTCGCCAACGGTGTGCATGAAACTACCTGTGAATGAATGATGACATTTTCCTGAGTGGGATTTGAACACCATGAGCATAATTTAGCTAAAAAAATTAAGCTATTCAGCTACATCAGTACAGCACTGATATTTGTTTTCAATCGAGGTGAGGTGTTGGTCTATATCAAAATTAATTTAATTAGTCTCATAACATTAATAAAACCTCAGTGTGGGGGCGGTGTTTAGCTCAGTTGGTTGAGCAGCCGCCCCATGAACAGAGGCTACAGCTCCTCAGTGCAGTTGGCCTTGGTTCAATTCCTGGTCCAGGTCCCTTTGCTGCATGTCATTCCCCACCCTCTCTGCCCCTTTCCTGTCACTATATACTGTCATATAAAGGCCACTAGTGCCCAAAAAATCCTTAAAAAAAAAAAAAAAAACCTCAGTGTGATGCAGACCATCTGTGGTGTAGTCAGTGCCCGGCTGTGATGCGTTACATTTGTGAGTCCAGCAGAGGAAAACCTACATCTTTCATATAAAATGTCATCTGGCAAATCAAAAGGGTTGCACCATCTCTGAAAATTTTTTCTCTTCTAAGAACTCCTCTCACGATCTGCTCCAGCATCGACAGCATCTTCTAAAAGTGGGCAGGCCATTTTCCAATTTCTAATTGGTCAGGGGGTGGTGCTTTCATACTCTGTGATCTCTTATCCAGAACTTAACCTGGTCCGGACCAGGTTAGGCATTCAGCATAAGTTACCAGGGAGATATAGCCCGATCAGAAGTGAACCAGTGCGTAGGACGAAAAACCCAGGGTTAACCCTGAAGTTACCTTGATAAGAGAAAATCCAGCTTTGTAGTACAGGCCCCTGAAAGTTCCTTAGAACTGGCTTTTGAAATCTGGAAATACTTCTCAGCCAAGCACATAACCAGTCGGAACAGATATGAAGGTGACAATAGATCTCTGGGAATTCTGCCTATTTCCAAGGTAACCCCACCCTGTCGCTTATTTTTTCAGTTAATGCAGCCTTTGTTTGATCTAAAGTAGATGATTTTTTTTTTATCTTGTTTTTTGTACCAGAAATAAAAAAACAAAAAGGAAAAGTAATCCACTTAGTCACCTTTTCACTGCAAATAACAACATTCATTCAACTTCTTTTCTGGTGTTTCCCACTTGCCTTGACCACAACTGTTGCTTTGTGTTGTTTTTATCAGCTCTGTCCATCAGACCTGAGATTGTAGAACTATTTATACTGGTGGTTTCCTGCTATTCACAGGCACTGAGGCTGCTGCCCAGGAAAGGACCAGCTAGCTTTACTCTTACAAGTCTTCCATCAGATTCATCCAGCTGGTCTTTCTCTCCTCATCAACACTCTGCAACTTCCCTCAAAAATCTATTCCTGGAACTTTGTAGAAAGCTGATATTTTAAAGTATGCTATTATTATTATTATTATTGTTATTAAGCTTTAAAATTCTCTTTTTTTTTGTTCTTTTATCTTCACACATCATGAAGCATTTTTCTTTACTTGTCCTGAAACCAAATGGAGCAGCAGGCTTGGGAAACATGGAGAAATGTCACCTGAAAGACAACAAAAAGTGAACAAACAGTCAGAGAATGCTATTTGGGGGAAGTCTCGAGCTGCAGAGTAAAAATCTGATTTGACTTGGCGCTCCAATAAAAACACGAGTTGTGGACAGAGTGATTGCCCAGGCAGCAGACTAGGCTTCCAGCAGAGCCAACCACAGCATTCCTTTTGGCTTTTATAATGGTAGTGTACAGCTGTGTTACCTCCACTTGCTGGAGTGCCTGAAAAATGGAAAAACTGACGCATGCATATAAAAACAAACAACAGTGAGATAAGTACATTCAGATCCTTTGTGGGCTCATAATAAAATCAACAGATTTCTACACAAATGGAGCAACAACCACTAAAACATGGCTTGTGTGGCTCTGATTATTTACTGAATAAACATATTAAATATTATAACTTGAGTCTACTAACAACATTAATAACCTGTAATCAAGGTGTCATTACCTGTACATCTAATAATCTGTGCAAACAATGCAAACTTTTACCTTTCTTAAAGGCAGAGTAGGAGTTTTTTTCCAGGAGCATTTTTTTTTTACGATATTGCTTAAAATCTCCTTTACACTTACAGCCAAACTGTTTGATGTTCGAACACAAAAATAAAAAAAAATAAAACAATTAGTCACCTGTGGAATGGACAGGACTGGTAAAACACCAACCAATCATTTAACCCACCTGTTTAAGAGATTGAATGGTGATCTGTCTATCAAACCCCCTTGCTAGTACCAAAACTAATGTAATCAAAAAAAGATATAGAAATAAAAAGATGGCCCAACAAAGTGTACTTAAACAGCCATCCTCCTAATTATGAATAGATGCCAATTGGAGAAAATGCTAAATTCACAATAGTAATTCAAATAATAAGAAGAAACTAAATAAACTACTACTAATAAATAAAAAATTTAAAACTCATAACTCAAAGTGTTGCTCAGCAAAATTTTAGCTTCAGAGACCCATCGTGCTTGTTTACTTGTTTTATTTTATGTTTAAATGTTTTTAATGTTTCCATTTAACCACAATGTAAAACCAGTGTCAAGAATTTCAAAAAACTTTTATGAACTTTCATCCTTCAGTTGGAAGGTATGAATAATTTTGAAGATGACTGCATATACACACACACACACACACACACGCACACACCCCCCCACACACACACACACACATACACACATATATTATTATTATTATTATTATTATTATTAGGGGTGCAATGATACAAAAAAGTCATGGTTCAGTTCAACAATATATATTCATTATTATTTTATTTATTATTATGTATTTATCATAATATATTATATATCAACATTTTTTTATTTAAAAAAACACATTTTAATGCCCTTTTTTTTTTAACCCAGTGTGCTTTTGTCTGCAACGGCTTACCATCAGGGTCATACTTAACATGAAAACTAAAGTAGTTCCAAATGCAAGATCTGAATGTAGTCAAACGCAGATCCTCTGAGTTTTCAAAAACCTTTTCACAAAGCTCATCGTCACAAGCTGATAAAATAAATTTAAAACTCTGTATTGTTCAATATTCGAAACATTCACTATCCTGCTCTTGTGCAACTGGATCACATATGACTTGATCCAGGATAACCAACATTTCCCTGATCCTAGTTTTGTGCAACATGCTCCTAAGCACTAATTCATAAATAAAGACAAATCCTGTTTTCTGACCTTTGTTATGTTCCTCTTGATTTAGCTGATGACACAATTTGTCTTCATATAGACTTTTGTTCTCAATATGCTGCTATTTATCATGCTACTGTGTGTATGTACAACAGGCTGGCAGGCACGTGTGAGGACAAAGGGGGTAGAGGTCAAGGCGACCGTTTCAGGTCAAGTGATCACAGGGTTGGGACAGATGGAGGTTTACCAACGTTTGGCAGTAACTTTCCCCAGGGACATCTCAGACACCCTCGGGGTTTTGAATGGAAGTCAACTGGTGAAAATACAAAAACTTAAATGGAGCAAAAAACGTTGAACATCTGGAGAAAAACCTCAAATATTACTGCTTTTTAATCTTTGTCAGGGTATTCCCCCTCATGTTGACAGATGAGCATACGTTTACAAAGCTCATATGTTTCTCCATGTAATTTACAGGGTAAATTAATGTGCAACATCCCGTTCAAAAGTTTAAAATGCTGGTAAAAAACAAAACAAAAAACAAAACAAAAGTCCACTGAAGCCTCTTTTATGCACAGATTTGGACATTTCCGGTCCAGAAAGTGAAAGTCCCTTCCAGGAATTGTTCCAACCAATCACCAAAGCAGCTGAATTTATAATCACAGCTCCTCTGCAGGTGTATGAGCTCGTTAGTGAAAACATCTGTTCTACATGAACAGGCAGATCCAAAAACATGGCCGGGTTTTCACACCTGAAATGTCCCCCTTTGTTTTGTACCACTTTAAGTACACAAGCATTCTATCCATCCTCTGCTTGCACTTATTTTGGTCTGTTTTCAGGGAATTTGCAGATGGATAGTCCAATGTAGCAAAAGGAGCAGTACTGCCAGAAACCGTGGTGGCAGTGTGGGCCGGTATAGCTAATTTGTGAACAGAGAGTAGCAACAAAGACAAAGAAAAAGCTGCAGCGTAATAAATTGTCACACAGTCCACTGCCACCTGGGTTACATTACTGTATTATGAGAGGTGGCAACCCTGTTGCTAGCTTGAGCTACAAATACTTTGCTGGCTAAAGGCCCATTTACGCTTGACGCAGACGGACGGAGCCTGGAGGCAGTGCACATGAGGTGATGTCAGCATTTTTAGTTGCCTCGTGTTTGTGTATATTATGGTTGTTTGTCTCCACTTCCATCATTCAAACAGCTCAAATGTTGACCAGTTGCACAATAAACAGGTCTTTGAGTTGCCTCGAGAACCAGAGGAAATAAAAATGCTTGCTTTTCATGGAGTATGAAGCTGATGAAAACTGTCAATCGTGACACACTTTGTTTTGGTCTCTATACACAGTGCGCAACAACACACCTAGCAGTGAAAAATCCCTTTTAGTCCCTTTAAAGGTGGAGACACACTGGGCACGTGGTGGTGTCATCGTGGAGTCTTTTGAATTCAGGGGTGTGAGTCAGTTTGGTATGTTCTGTGCCGTCGGCCATTTGCAGCCGTCACCAATAGTGTCAGCGTTCTTTTCTGCCAATTGAACATGGGCAATCCGCATCGGCCAGTCGTTTGGTCGGTGATGGGCTGACCAATCAGACTGGAGAAGGCTCGTCCTTGCTGGCATATCAGCAAACAAGAAGACTGAAAGTGAAGGTAAAAAAAATTGATAAAGAGCTGACATAAGGTAATGCAAACTCTCACACATCATTTAGCAGTGTCCGTTGTTTACTTCCGTCCTTTGCTAGCAGTCCTCGCTCCCTGCTAATAACAAAAGCAGCATGCTTTTACATGTTTTGGTCTTGAGAAATGGTCCGTTATTTCTGTTTTTCATTTTTTGGGGCCACAGATTAGCACCACCTGCTAATGTGGCGACATTATATTTTGCGCACGCAAAGAATGTGCACCCAAGTGTGAAGTTGGTTTGATGTGTTTTTGGGCACTTTTCTTACCGTGTTGGTATGACTGAGGTTGATTGATCAGCCCAACCCCATTTGTGTGGCGACAACCACAATGGCCAGCAGTCTTTTCAGTATGTCTCCTTAAGGAGTAATGGGCTTGTTGCATTTTGGCTATCTGCAGTGCAACCTGGCAAAAAGCATGGGATTGTGGTCCTGGAGTATTGCATGCTGGTTAGAAACTTTGTCCGACTTCAGACTGCGCCTGCACTGCATCAGAAAATGTGACCACATGATCATAAAACATCGCAGGAGCCATCCGACTGCAGTTGGAGTGTGCAGCCAGAGCTCAGCTACCACAGCATGTGGACCAGCCTCCACTGATGTCAGAAGGTGGTCAGTGTTGGTGTACCCTCTCACTGACGCAACCTCCGGTTTTCTGACGGAACTTACAGATCTGGGCATGAAGAAGTTCCCCTTCAGCCGACTGCCAGCCACTTACCAGCCACTTACCAGCGACTTGTCTGCTTATTCAATCGCACAGAGAAACACCTGTGTGCCCAGCGGAAACGATTTCAGAGCATAAATGAATGCCTGGAACAAGGATGTTTCTACACGCCAAGTTTGGACACCGTACGTGATGGCGTATTTGCGGGACAAGTCGTTCAGCCAGTGATAGTGCAGTAATGGTGCACTATTAGTGCACCGCTTCTGGCAGAAAAAGGAGGAACTTTTTCATGCCCAGATCTGTACATGTGATGCTCCTAGAAATAAATCCATTTCGGTGTTAAATTACAAAATTATTTCAAACAGCCTTGATATTTCATATTGCAATAGGCTGATGTTCACAAAACCTGGGCAGGATATTTTGCTGCTTCAACAAAGAAACAAAATGTGTTGCTCACAAGTTGTCAGATGAATATATAACTGTAGGTCATGTCAACACATGGACAAAAAGATTCACAAATACTCTTAATGGTTTGGATTTGTTTTATTCAAAGACACCAATACAAGGACTTATTGGTATGTATCCATTATTCCCTCATGCCACACCTGTGCACTCCACTTCCCCCCTCATGGTATCCACGACCACCCAACCCTTAGTAGTAATAATAATAATAGTAATAATAACAATAATAATTATTATTATTATGCATTGCATTCAAAGGTGCCTTTCAGACCCTCAACACATATAAATGTTAATAAACATATTAACGATGTAAATTTCACTCCTGTCATGTTAGCTCAGCACTAGTTCTGGGGCCAGTTCAGGATACAGTTTACACAAGCCTACTGCTGTTTGTTTTTAAATCACTGAATGGCTTTGCACCTCCTCATCTGTCTGGATTTTCAAAAAAACCCACCACCCCAGGAGGGCTTTATTCTGCTGGAGCAACTCCAATCCAGGTGAAAGCAATGGGGGAATTAGTCTTTCTCAGTGGCAGGTCCAACACTCTGTAATACTCTTCCCCAATAGTAACACTTCCTCACTGACCTGCCCCTGTTCAAAGCCAAACTCAACACCTATGTATTCAAAAAGGCCTTCGACATTCAAAACTTTTATACTTTCTTTTAACGTGTTTTGTACTTTTGGCACTGTTTTTCAAAATACTATCTCTGTTTTGATGTGTTTTGTGTTTGTTTTTATGCTGTAAAGCACTTTGGTCAATTTGTACATTGTTTGAAAGTGCTGTAGAAATAAACATTGATTGATTGATTATATGGTTGATTCCCTGAATGAATAACAACCTGTATATTCAAGCTCCTTTGAAGTTTAAGTAAATACAAATTATTGCTTAAAGTTATACTGTCTAACTTTTGACTCTGACATTAAGCCTAAAATGAGCAGTATTAGATGATTTTTCGGGCCAATATACAGTGACTGACGCGTGTCAGCACTCTGAGCGGGCTGCCCTCTGCAGAAACCAGACATCGTAACTTTGGAGAGGCGGGCCGTCGATGAAAGTGCCGTAAAGCAACTTGCTTTATGGCTCCTCTTCCGTAAACACAGAAAGCTCTACTTTTCTCTCATAACTCGAAGCATAGTCATGGCGGAACAAAGTAAAATGGTGAAAGTGATGTCTGAGCAGGCCAGAAAAAAAAGAGGCAAAGGGATCACGGCAGATCGAAAACCCGAGTGGACATTGAAACAATTCAGTCGTTGGAGATTTCTGAAACAGCAGTGTGGAAGCAAAACCCACTCTCTGTTTGCCACGGTATCATTAGACTGGTAAGAAAGTTTGTCTGTTGTGTAAACATACGAAAATGTGATGCTTTTCTTTTTTTTTTCAGTGTTTTTTCAAAACGACGTCAACCAGAGCCGTATAAGCTGCCTATAGTTTCCTGTTAGCGAAACGTGGCTAGAATTACTACAGACCAAAGCTAACGTGACTCCCTAAACATTTTGCGCAATTGTGGCTGGTTTGCTGCAATAAATGCGTTCTCTGTAATTCATATAAATATCAAAGAAGTAACAGAACGATCGGCAGTTTGCTTGGTTTAGTTGTATGGTTTTCATATGCTGTTCAGAAGGAAGCAGAGCTACTGTAATGTCCCGTAAGCTGAGCTAATCCAGACGTTCTCATAACAAATGTGAGTTTTGCCAAAGTTACGACTTCATTCAGTGCACAAAACTACAACTTGGTTTCGTGGTCGGTTTTTGATTGCACATTTATCTTTGCATTGTGCGATTGTGTGTGTGATGTTTCAGCTATGTAAACATATATAATTAGAGACAGTTAGAGGCGCAAACCTCTGCCAAGGGCATATCCTCTAATGGTGAAAAATCCTTTAGAAAACTCTTGAATCTTGATGGACTCGTTTATTTCAATATCTAAACACAGGGGAGGAGATTTAAATTTGCATCATTGCCGTGAGGCCTGTGAGACATTGGCGCTGTTGCAGATTTTAGCGCTCCTAGTGGCCAAAAGTTACACAGTATAACTTTAAAGGTAAAGTCCAGAGTTTCCCCCCTAAAAATAAATGTTAGACTTGTGCAAGTGAAATCTGTCTCAATCCACGCCTTTGGGCCTCTACTCTTGTGCAGTGGTGAGTTTGAATGCAACTCCTTCTCCCCCTGTCTGTAATTCGCCTTTTCTGTTTGTTTTGGTCTGGTCGTGACATTTCTGGGCGGAGATTTCTGTATATATCACCAGCCAATGACAGAACTAAGGGCATGACGCTGTGTGGGAATGAGCTCATGATTGGAGCAGACGCCAGTCACTCGAGCTCTCGAAAATAAAGAAAGAAAGAAAGAAAGAAAGAAAGAAAGAAAGAAAGAGAGAAAGAGAGAAAAGAAAGAAAGAAAGAAAGAAAGAAAGAAAGAAAGAAAGAAAGAAAGAAAGAAAGAAAGAAAGAAAGAAAGAAAGAAAGAAAGAAAGAAAGAAAGAAAAGCGGCAGCCATAGCAAAGAAGAAGAAGTACTCTGCAGTAAGAGCTTTAGATAGTGCACGTTAATATTGGTTTGGCTTTTACTCACTTCTCAGCTCTGAAGGAGTCGTTGAAGCTGAATATGCTAAAGAGCGAGGCGACCATTAGTCCGAGGGGAGGGACGCTCATTTTGAATGGTGTTGTTTACCAACAGAAACATGGTAGGACTACGGGCTCTACCTTTAAATGGCTGAAATTTAGTGGCGCTCGTTTGGTTGGTTTTTTTCTTAACCTTGGCCCAAGACGAACTACTTTCCCGTTTCCAGTATCATTATGTAACCAGCTGCTATCAGTCTAAAGATCATTGTTTTAAGTGAAAGAATATGATGAAAACAATGCAAATTCATGCCAAAGGTTAAAGAAGCCTCATAAAGAGGATCAATTATCCTGTTTTCTATGCTGCCCCTCCCCCTTTCAGTCATCAACCCCTCTTAAACCTCCACTTCTGCTTTTTGCAGACAACCAGCTGCTCCCCCTTACCTCCATACAAGCAAATGATGATCCTCAAGAGGAAAAGAGGTGATGGAGGAGGATGGGAGGAGGCTGGATGCTGGGAGGGAGCAGATGGGCGTAACTAGATGCTTTGTGTCGCAGCAGGTCAGACCTGCATGTGATGGGGATCTTTTGTGATTCATCCCCCTCTGTCACAAGATCGGTGTTGTTATGACACATGCTCAACTTAACTGAGTTTCAGACTCCCCTTGCACACACAGGTAGCTAATGGTCTCTGGAGGTCTCACTCCTCTTAAAAAAAATTCCAAACATGCTGTCATAAGTTTTAGCCAGACTGTAAGGGTTTAGTTTCAGAGTTGGGGTCAGAGTGCAGGGAATAGATAACGTTCAGACCTCAACCTCCACCCTCAAAATATACAATTTTTCAGACACCCAGGATAAGAGATCAGCCATAATCAATCCATTCTGCCATCTTAGGCTTTCTCCAACCACTCCACCTGCATCTCTTTTAAAGGTTTTACACAGAAAAGTGCTGGTTCAACCATTTTTATGTACTCAGAGAAAAGCAGGTCACTCAACTCCACTTTGTCTCTGCACAGCAGCTAGGAAGATGCAATTAGCAAATGCTAAAACTGTAAAATGCTCAGCACACTTAAAAGAAATTTCCATAACACTGCACTAAACTTGTACCTCGGGGGAAAGAGCAACAACACAAAGTTATTGTTTTCAAAGGGTTTGCACAACCCTGTTAGTTCACTCTTTATGAGATTTAAAGTAATGTTTAAGAGGACTGGGAAGGTGTTTGTGTGCTCCAAGGAGCAGGGTGACAAGTGACTGCTGATTGCATCAAACTATTTCTGTCACTGCATCATTACCATGTTTCATAAGTCAATCTCTTTTCTGCATTCAGTTCAGTTTCTTATGTGTAGCACCAATTCTCAACAAAACCAATGTCAAAGTAGGGCTGGACAATATTAAAACAATGCATATCGATGATGATGATTACTAGTATTATTATTATTCATTCATTTCCTGTACCACTTATCCAATTTAGGGTTGCAGGGGTTGCTGGAGTCTATCCCAGCTATTATCAGGCAAGGGCCAGGTACACCCTGGACAGGTCGCCAGTCTGTCACAGGACCAACACAGAGAGACAGACAATCATTCACACTCACATTCACTCCTAGGGCCAATTTAGAGTGATCTATTAACCTAACATGCATGTCTTTGGATGATGGGAAGAAGCTGGAGTCCCTGGAAAGAACCCACCCATACATGGGGAGAACATGCAAACTCCACACAGGAAGGCCACAGTTGGAATTGTTCGAATCCCCCTTTCCCAGCCGGGACTCAAACTAACAACCTTCTTACTGTGATGCTGCAGTGCTAACCACCACCCCACCATGCAGCTCTGTAATATTATTATTACCCCCGCCAAGGAGGTAATGTTTCAGTAGCGTTGGTTTGTCCATCCATCTGTCCATCCGTCTGTCAGCAACTTTATGGAAAAAGTACTAGACAGATTGACCTGAAATTTTCACAAGCCGTGTGCCTCAGCCCAAGGATGAACCCATTCAATTTTGGTGGTGATCCAGATCACCTTCTGGATCCAGGACTGTTTTGAAGGATTCTTTATCATTGTGAGATAGGCCATTTTGGAAAGGCTGTTGAAGAGGCGTGAGTGCCCCCTTGTGGCAGATGTGTGCAGCTGCCGACGATGTCAGGATGCAGAAATTAAACTTATGAGCAGCAGTGAGCGCGAGGACAGAAGACTGTTAGACTTCTAGCCAGTTTAATATGGTGAACTGTGTGCGTCTGTGACTAACTGTAAGCAACTAGTTATATTTCTGCCTGAACAGGATGTTTATTTAGCCTTTAATGTTATTTAGCTGATTTGCTTATTCAGAAATGTGTTCCTCCATTCAACATGTACCTTTTTATGTTATTAAGCTAGCTGACCTGTTACATACCAGTTACTGTAACTGTTAGCCTTGAACACATATGCATGTTTAGTCCTAACTGGAAGAGATTTATTGATAATAATTAATACCTTGAATGTGTTTATTTGCAGAACGAATGTTCCTCGTGGTTTTGTATGTCTGTGTTTATAGACCACACTCACTTCCATCCACGCCTTAACTAGCCCTGGAATTCCTCACCTGTCAGCCTGTCGTTGTTGCTTGTAAAAAAATTTCAAGAAAGGATCTCGATGAGTTCTATAATATTTCGAAAGTTGATCCGGATCCAGTGCTTCAGTGCTTTTCTAGTTCATTCATTCATTCATTTTATTTTTTCATTTCTTCATCCCAATTGGGAAATTCAGCTCTTCTTTTTAGGGATGTCCCAATACCGATGCCAGTATCGGTACTCGCTTCGATACGGGCCTATTTTGCTGTACTTGTACTTGTGAAATACTCGCTCCCAACAGCACCCGATACCCGTAACATGACTCGCTGTGTTTACGCCGCCATGCTGACAGAAAAGAACTCTTCAATATGAGCAGCGGCTTCGACTTAACATCTTTCTTAAAATTAGAAGACGCTTTCCATTACCCGTGGATAAAAAATATATCTGACCCGTATCATGTCTCTGGGATACTTTTCAAAGCGTTGGCAGCGGTTGCAGCAGACCTTTTTTTTCCTCTTTCCCTCCCTCCCACTGGACTTGCGGTTCCCCCACATACATAACCTACTACATACAGTTATGGACATTTCATTCAGG
Organism: Atherinomorus stipes; assembly: GCA_023101725.1. Taxonomy (NCBI): domain Eukaryota; kingdom Metazoa; phylum Chordata; class Actinopteri; order Atheriniformes; family Atherinidae; genus Atherinomorus; species Atherinomorus stipes. Next base: position 824,330 of record JALJCO010012364.1, read on the forward strand.
ATTCACTTTGTTGGTGGTAAGTTTACTGCTAATTCTGTTTCCTACGCTTTCTAAGTTTATGTCATAAAGCTGGTATGAGTTTATATAAAATTATGACGATGCTGAAATACAGCAAACCGCAACGGCATCAGAGGCTGTTTATAAGCTCTAACCACTTACTGTAAGCTTTTATTTCTTCTATTTCTTACAGGGTAGTATCTCGCTTATCTGCAAACAGATGCATATGGTGTAGTCGGGTGGTTAGGGTTAGGGGACGGGTCAGGGCTAGGGTTAGATTTTAGTAAGTTACATGAAGAAGAAACTTCCAATTGGGATTTCTTGTGTGGATTGGATATATGGAGACATATTGTGACTGCAGTTGAGTCCCTCTCCTCCAGTCCGGCGTCTCGACCCACACACAAGCTCCAGAGGCTGTGGGTCAAACAGTCATTGCCCGCAACAAACAGCCATGTCCGCATCAAACCTGGGCATGCTGACATGCTTCTCTTTATTTAAACAAATAACCAAACCAAAAAAAGAGAAAGAAAGAAAGAAGAAAAGAAACGCCTTTCACTCATTTCACTTATTCCCATCAATTACAGTAGGTACTCGGATGGGTACTTGGTTTCGACAAGTACTCAAATGCAGGTACTTGTACTTGGTCGGCAAAAAAGTGGTATGAGGACATCCCTACTTTGCACACATCTCTAGATTTACCAGAGAACCGTGGGCTGCCAATTACAGCACCCAGGGAGAAATTGGTAGGGGTTGAGAACCTTGCTCAAGGGCCCATAGTGGTTCACCTACAGTAAATCCCATGCCGGGAAGTCGAACCTGGGTTTTTCACACTGACAAGGACAAGAAGGAGCAGGTGGCGAGTAGGGCAGAGAAAATCATTGAGCCCACACTGGCCCCCCTCAGAGACATCTTCACTGGCTGACTTTGCAAGAAGATCAGGAGCATCAGCAATGACCCTACCCCACACATATCATTGCGATATCAGAACTGTTTCATATTGGGAATGAAGTTATAATGTGTAACTTTTAATGCTCGTCTACCTTCATGCTTAAACTTTATTTTTGTTTATTACCCAAGGATACAATTATTTCATTAATCTTTGCTTTATACAAAGAAATCTTTTAAATCAGACATTTATCACTGTAATCAACTCTAATTGGAAGTTGCAGAATGATCAATGTAGCACTGACAGGGAGATGTTGACATTCTAGTTTGTCTGACATACCATCTGCATGTGAGCATGCATGCCTCACTCCTTACGGATCCCATAGCTCTACAAAACCAACCCTCTTACTACAAAATCAGCACATTCATTTGCCCACAATGTCTATGGTTTTTCTCAGTGCTGGGGCTCCAACAGCCCCCCCCCCCCCCCCCCCCCATTCTATGTTCCAGATAATCTAGGACATAGCAGTGCAGCACGTGCAAGACTGCAGCAGCATGGAAACCCTGCGGTCCCTCAGCTTCACACATGTAGAGGCACTTCACCAAAGCATAAATTATGGATTGTATGCAAATGAATAATGAAAGGAAGATTGCTGGTGCAAAAAGTTGGAGTTTAATTTGACATCATAGGATGCAACAACATGGGTGACCAGTGTTTGTCAAGAAATGCATACATTATATTTATTAAGAAATGATGATCTGAGTTTCTCTGGTAGGACTACTTATCTGAAACATCCACTTGATGCTCACAGCGAACGGAAGATAGTTGGCATATATTCTGATTTTTGCCTCAGCTCCATTTTGAGATGAATGCAATCTAAACCATGCAAAGAATCTTTCTTTAAAAAAAAAAACTATACTTGCAAAGTCGCAAAAGCTGACATCCTGAGAAGTGTGTTAGAAATAAGTACAGTACAGGAAGATTATCCCTGCAGCATTCTATTTAATTTTTGTTTCTCTTTCTTTTTTCTTTCAAAATGACTTTCAACCCCCCACAGTCTCAAGGTCTCTGCTGAACAACATGCACTCACATGTCACTGATGCCTGACAAATGTGCTGAAACAACCCCTATTTAAAACATTGTCATCCATGTTTGCCAGCTTGTAGTCTTTGCAGGAGCATTGCTTCATTTTATGGAGTCTTCTTATCACCAATAACAAATATGAGAAGGTATCATTGTTGTTTCATGTACAAACAGGATTCAGCTGCCACAGTTTCTCCCCTTTTAGAGCAGTCACAATCTACCTACTTATAGCTTACTTTGTAAATATTAAACATAAACTTTCAGATGGATTAGGGTGAGGATGGGGAAAAAATGACCCAAGTCTCCTCAGATTTCAATGTTGGTCTAAAACATAAAGCGAAATCCCTTAATTGCTTACTGTGACACTGCAAATCTTTTGATGAAAAATCCGTCAGTAAACGGTGTACTGTACTTATATTCTGCGTACTCCAAGTACTTCTACAATACATGTCACATTAACCCAAACACACACTAATACAGCACTTCTGTGCTATACTACTGTAAGTGCTTTTATCAGTCACATACAGTCATACTCCATAGACACACCAGGAGGCAACCTGGGATTCAGTGTGTCTTCACACTGTCTACAGTCGGATGGCTCCTGCAATGTTTCAAAGTCATTTGGTATAGTCACGTTTTCCGGTGCAGTGCAGACGCAGTTTGAAGTTAAAAAAAAAGTTTCCAACCAGCATGCAATACACAGGACCACAATCCCTCACTTCCAGATGGGTTGTGTTGCAGATTGCCAAAGTCGAACAAGCCTCATCTGTTCCCCTTACGACTTACGCTGCATTCCCGTCTCCATCTCCTTATATGTCATAACAGGAATTTTAAGAGAAAATGTTAAATTATGCTTTAATACTTGCACAATCTTTATTTTACTTTTGAAACATCTCCTCCTCCCTATTCACTTTGTCACAGTGACTCAGAAATACAGTCGTTGCAACATGAGGACATTTGCACTGTTTTTGCCTGGCTGGAACACGGCAAAACTAGACCATCACGCAGGCTCACGAGGGACTCCTTGGAAAACTGTGGACTGAGTTCAACCACCTCCCAGTAATAGTTAGATTGTTATGTCAGACTGTGACATCTTTTCCCTCTGGTGTGAACAATGCAGAGCTTGCTAAACACGCTGATCTTTTCCCCCTGGAGAAAGACAAATACAGGCGGTGATTCCTTCAGGCCTGGTTCCTGATGTTCTCCATCTCTTGCATGAGAGCCCCACTGCAGCAGACTCTGCTGAGAGAGTCTGGGAGATGCCAGGCAGAGTCATTCCTGGCCTTTTTCTTGGAGCTTCCTCTCTCATCTCAAGGCAACAGATACATTTTGATTGGATATCGCAGTGAAAACATTCATGTTCCCATGTGTCTACTAATCTTTAGTTAACCTTAGATGTGATAAGGCTCATCATTGTAAGTTTGATATGAAGTCAGAACAGTTCAGCAGACTTGGCCTCTCTTTATGTCACCTGTTTGGAATCCAGGATATGAACACATTCCTTTGGTGAATTCTTGTTTCTTCTCCAGGGATGGTTCGGACAGCGAGGTTATCAGCTTTTCCTAAGTCTGTGTTTCTCACACAGTTACATCCTCACAAGACCAGACAGGTCTGTGCAATTTCTGAGAAACATGACAGGTTGTGTGCAGCTCTGTTGTAATGTGTGAACATATTTCTGCAATCACTTTAAGGGTGTCAACAAAAGCCCTTTTAATGGGATTTAATCCACAAACACACAAAGTTAAGATTTTATATCCAATCTTTAAAAACACAGTAACCAGACATGTTGTCATTGCTGCAAATTTTTGTTCAGGCTGTGGCTTGTTGCTTTCTTATCTTTAAACCCCACATAAATAAAGTTCAGTTCCAGATAATCGCATCTCATTAATTAAATTCAATTCAGCTTTATTTGTTTAGCACCAACCAACAATTCATAAACAGTCATCTCAGGGCTGCACAGACAAATCAAATTCAAGCCAGGTCATAAAAGCTTTGTTAAGGAAACCAACAGACCGGATTGAATCATGACTTTGATTCAATCCCCCATTCTTAGTAGCATCGGGTGGCGGGCAACAGTGGAAGGGAAAAAACTCCTTTTAAATTGGAGGGGAAAAGAGAATCAGGGAGCTTTTTGAGATAAAAGCACTAAAAATCTTGGAAGCTTAAAACTTGTTTGCATGTGAATGGGTAATAAAGACCCTTCATGCATCGTCTCTGCTTGTGTGAGTTCATGTTTTTGTGTTATTTTAGGATGGTTTGTGTAAACAAACAGTGACCGGCTGTTTCACTCTATTGTGGCCTAAATTCCTCACAGGACCCCAGTCTGTCTTCATTGTAAAGATGACTAAGAAATCCTGCTGAATATTAGTTCAAGTTACAATGAGTGCAACTCCTGTTGTTGCTTACAATTCATTAACTGCAGTCTTGGTGAATCAAACAAAAAGCAGCTTCGGCTTTTATTGCCCCTTGAGCTTTAATTTACCCACAAAGCAGAAGCTTTGAGGAGGAAGACTTACCAACGGAGGTGATTTATAAACTTTTAATGAGGTGATCACTGCAGACACTGTTATGCTATGACTCAGCTCTTTTTCATTACGACAAGAAGTACTCAAGCAAATTTCTCAAGGTCTTTATGGGAAATCTTTGATTCACTTTTTTCTTCTGTGTGTGACTTAATGAGAAACCTTGAAGTAACCTCAATCGGTCTCACTATTTTGAAGGATTGGAATGTCCAAAAACCCACCAGACATTTTCTGGTAAACACTAACAACTTTGATACACACCACTGGCAATAAGCTCTACAAAGCACAGTAAAGATAACTAATGCAATGAAGGAAATCCTGGTGTTTACAGCAAGCAGAAAAAAGTAGACCAGAATACAGCTTAAAGGAATAGTACACCCACAGAATGATGCGCTTTAATTTTCTACACACCCTCATGCTGAGCAAGACTCTGGAGCACTTTTTTAACATCTCAAATGCAGCCGGAGATCGGATGCATTTTGTTTTCCCTTTCATGTAATGGAGTTCACCGGTGCCCGATCCAAAAAGGTCCATAAAAGTCCACAAAAAACTTGGCAGTATTCCTGCATATTGCTCATCCAATGTAATCCTAGTGTCCTGAGTGGGTAACATCCATAATTTACTCCAAACGACATCATTTACTATATTTTAATAGCTTAAAAAGTACTACAGTAGCTGCCATGAAGCACGTCCATGAGAGTTCACGACACTACGGAAGCCGTGGCATTCAGCACCTACCCTGTCAATAACTCAAGAAGGCTGGCGGCCTTCAGCACATAAACAAACTTGACGATTAACTACCATCATAACCAACCAGTACAAACACAATCAGCCTGGCAAACCCTAAACACCAGCGTACTGTATAAATCTGAATCTGTACAGCAGTGTCAGGTCTCTCTTATCCATTTTGGTTTGGTTCTATACAATTATCATGGTCCTCACCCAGAAAAAGGTAGCGTGTCCTCTCCAGGTCAGGGACGAGGTCCTGGCCCAGGTGGAGGAGTTCAAGAATCTTGGGGTCTTGTTCACGAGTGAGGGAAAAATAGAGCGGGAGATCGACAGACAGATCGGTGCGGCGTCTGCACTGAAGCAGACTGCATCGGTCTGTCACGGTGAAGAAGGAGCTGAGCCAGAAGGCAAAGCTCTCAATTTACGATCTACATTCCAACACTCACCTATGGTCATGAGCTGTGGGTCATGACTGAAAGAATGAGATTGCGGGTACAAGCAGTCTAAATGAGTTTCCTCCGCAGGATGGCCAGGCTCTTCTTTAGAGATAGGGTGAGGAGCTCGGTCATCTGGGAGGGACTCAAAGTAGAACCGCTGCTCCTCCGCATTGAGAGGAGCCAGATGAGGTGGCTCGGGCATCTGGTCAGAATGCCTACTGGATGCCTCCCTGGTGAGGTGTTCAAGACACATCCCACTGCTAGCTGCCCATTTGTAAAAGAGCTTCTCATTTTTTATTGCATCTGATACGGTTGACCACATTATGTTACTCCAACCACTGGAGGACTGGGTGGGTCTCTCTGGTCCTGTGCTACACTGGTTCAAAACAAACTTGGGAAATAGGAAGTACTTTGTGTCCGTAGGTGACTTTACATCTGAGCAGACAAGAATTCCACGTGGAGTTCCCCAAGGCTCAATCCTGGGGCCTCTTCTGTTTTACATCTAAATGCTCCCATTGTCCCAGGTTATATTAAAACAACAAAATTAGTTACCATAGCAAAGCAGATGACACACAGATATATATTTAGATGCCACCAGGAGACCGAGGTCCTGCACAGGCTCTTGGTAAATACGCTGAAGTGGTTAATGACTGGATGTGCCTCAGCTTTCTTCAGGTGAACAAGGAAAAAAACTCAGGTGATTGTTATTGGAGCCAAAGAGAAATGACTGCAGGTCGCCAAAGAGTTTCAATGCATGTACAAGAAGGTTCTCACAACTTCTGTTTCCTCCACAAAGCGACATTATTTTTGTACAAGGAGCTGGATATGCTTTCATCAGATCAAATATCAACTAAAGCTTTTACTTCCTCGTAACTCCACGTCTGACCACGAGCCATCTTTATAAGTACTGCAGTCCCTCACGTGTTTGTTGTTGTAGTGTTTACCCGTGTTGTCCAACATTTGACCCACAATGCCATGCAATTTGTAGTCCACTTCCTGTCTTTGGTTCACTTGAGTTGGACTGAGACCTGCGTTTGCAGGCGGACCAAGTCCGGTTGTTTGTTCCGGATCAGAGTTCCCTAAACGAAGCAGACTTTCCGAGCAAACAGACTCTGATTCGAATCAACAAAGCTTTGTGAATGTGCCCTAAGGCAATCTGTAAATCAGCTAACCACTTGTCTGGAACAAACTTCCAGAAAGCCTTAGATTAGCTGAAACACTCAGTTTATTTAATTCCAGGTTAAAGACCCACCTGTTCTCAGCTGCATTGTGTTAGGTTTTATTCAGTAGTTCAGATCTGCATGGCCTCTTTTTAAGCTTAAAGGTTTTTTGTTTGTTTGTTTTCACCTTTTTTTCTCTTTACTTTCTACCTTTTTATTGCTTCTCCTGAACCCTGCTGTAGTGCTTCTGTTGTTTTATGAAAAGCACTTTGAATTGTCTTGTAGATAAAATGTGCTACATAAACTTGCCTTGCCTTGAGAGAAAGAGCATGAGAGGAAGAAAACAAAGAGGAGAAGCCTCAGTGATGATTAGGCACTTTATCCAGGTCAGCATTGGAAGAGCAAACAGTGGAAGTCTTTCACTGTGTGAATGGACATATAGAAGATGATTCGATGATTGTGATGTGTGCCACAGGATGTTACAGATGAGACCTGACATGAACTTGAACTTTTTGCATTTTATAGCAGGGTCTACAGAGTCTTTTCTTTCTTCAAAATTGATCATCCTTATGAATTCAATGTAGAAACTAACCCAACAATGAACAAGCATCAACATGAAAATTCACCTCTAAGTTTAAAGTTTAATAAGTTCAAATAACTGTATTTAATTTTCACAAGTGAGGGCAGAAAAGTCTGGACTGTTCTCAGACTTAGAAGCTAAAATTTGGGCAAAGACCAAAGACTGCATGCTTCCACATAGCCACGTCAGCTGTTTTTTCCAGCTTTTGTTAGCATATGAAGCAAATGAATAAGGGTGTTATTTTGTAAGAAGTGAGCATTGGGTATAAATACCACATGGTACTGGTCAAAGCTGCTCTTTGACAGTTGTGGGTCCGCTTGGTGCTGCTCTGAGTCGCTCCTTACAGTTCTCAGCCCGCTCTGTGGGGGTCTCTTGCATGCTGAAGCTGAACCTGGTGAATGGGCTCTCTGAGAAGGTCTTGGAGCTGACTCAGAGTTCTAAGTCTGGTTCTTCATCTTCATCTGCATCATCACACCCTTCTGAACTGGCTGATGATCCCACCACACAAACCATTTCCAATCTAGCTATTCTGGAGCCTTTTTATGTTTTCTGCTGTTTTGATTTAACATGTAAATCTATGAGCCGACCGCGACTGTCTTATCTGGTGACAGTGTCATGGAGAGGCTAAAGTAGTGAGTTTTGGCTTTTTAACATCTGATATTTACGTGAATATAAGTCTGATTGACTTCTAACTGCACAGAACTACTTATTTTGTTTTGTTGTATTGTTCTATTGCTAAATTGCTTGAAGTTAAGGTTGTATCATCAGCACTATAAGGTTAAATTAACAGCCCTTTTGGCTGCACTTGTTGTTTTTTTAAGATAACTTTATAGCTCTTAGCCTAGAGCTGGGATTTTGTTTTGGCAAATGGTTACTGTCTTGGTGTGTGGACATCTTTTAGATGTTCCTTTGTTTTTAGTTTGTGCTGCTCCCAAATCATATCCATTAACAATATGCAGGAGGTGTATTTTATCATTATTCTCTGATACTTCAGTTGTAATTATTTTATACCTACAGCAAACAGCAGGCAATATTCTGAGGGCTTGTTCATGATGGAGTTGAAGTAATCAGACATCACTTTAGTTGTTCAGACACAAAGGTTTTGCTTAAGCGCTGACAACTGGGAGGAGAGGCTACCTTCTGTATGGGAAAGAGATGTTGGGGGATTCTTGTTGGGGAAACTTGGAATTTTTGGGCTTTATGCATCTTCCTCCTGAAGGTACACACACAATCTGAAAAACTAATCTTGTAAAGTAGGGATGTTCTGCTCTGGTCCTCAAGGACCACAGTCCTGCAGGTTAGATGTCTTCCTGCTCCAACACTAGCTGCGTTTATATGGACCCAAATAGACCGATTGCTTTCGGTTTAAAAGCTCTTTCGGAATGAAAATGATCCATGTAAACGCCTCTTTCCGAATGAAAAGCGCCGAACCGAATGAATTTTCTTTCGGTTTCACAGTTTAATTCCAAGGGCACTTGGATTACATTGGACGAGCAGTATGGAGGAATATTGACAAGTTTTTGTGGACTTCTAAGGACCTTGTTGGCTCGGGCTCAATTGAACTCCATTATATGAAAGTTGGGGGAAAATGAGAAGTCGTCCTAATCTCCGGCTGCATTTGAAATATTAAAAAAGTGGTCCAGAGTCTTGCTCAACATGAAGGTAAGTGGAAAATAAAGTTAAATCATTCTGTGGGTGAACTATTCCTTTAACAACTTAATTTGCTTCCAATACAGCCTGAGATCTCTGTGTTGCAGGAGCTCATCTGAAGTGGTTCAAGTACACCTCCTGGGTATTTGGATCTGGAGCTCTAAAGATGAGAAACATCTTATTCAGGGAGCTCTGGATTGAGTTAAAAAAAAGGGGGGGGGGGGGCAGTATCCAAAAACAATTGAACAGCAGGAAATGTTTGGATGCAGAAGATGTAAAAATAAAGCAGCCTTTAATTATACGTGCATGCAAGAGAGATGACAAAATCTGATTTAGCTAGTACATTTATGCTGCTTTTGTGGATTATGCATGCATTGCAAGCATTGGATCATGGTCGCTTCCAGTCCCTTTCATCCTTAGTCATGCTTTGGATGTTCTGTTTGAGGAGATGCCAGCAAGGGGGGGCGAGAACACCGAGCCCACCAATACAACACAAGGCAGCAGGGTAGAATATGACAGGAGCCATTGGTAAGCGGAATGAGGAGGAAGAGAAGAAAAGCTGCATCGTTAGTATGGGGGCGATGGGAGTATGACCCAGTTATGCACAATGCCTCCAGGGTGGAAACGGAGGGGGACACAGTCATGCACACTCAGATGCCGACACACACACACACACACACACACACAAATCCCATCATATTCTGCCAAAATCCAGAAAAATTCTACATCCTGGACATGTTGGTGTTGGTTAGTGGCAGATCCCAAACCAGGCATGAGCCTGAGGCTTTCACACAGCACCAGGCCAAGCAGTGACAGAGAGCTCTGAGGCCACACACACACCATCTTAGTGGGGTTTGCAGTTCTTTGACCTACATTTGCAACATTAGAGGAGTTAAAGGTTTGTTGCAGACATCTCGTGACAGTCTGTGTTCCTTTCTGCCTCTGCTCCAAGGCTTTCCCTCCGCAGGATTGGCCATGGATCCATCCTACTGCTGTATATGATGATAAGGAGGAGGAGACAGAAAACTTGCAGGAGATTGACAAGAAGCATCAGAAGTACTTTACTGTAGAGTAAATGGAAGGGAATTTATTAGAACGATGTGATGACAGGTTGTCTTGACAAAAATAAGGATAAAAGATGACAAGGGCCCCTTGGCGACTTGTCATCACTACTGAGAGGCATCAGCTCTACTGTCAGGAAGCGGTAAGCGGAATCTGTCTTCTGTAAGGATGTCAGATGAGAAACATGCCGTTAGGGCTGTTTTAAGGGGGCGTGTTTCTGTGGGTGTGGGGGGTTCAGTTAAAAAACCAGACTGAATCTCCTCCCACCTTCAATCTTCACCTCTACCACTTTATGGTTAAAAAATGGGAATGATGAGCGAGGGCTGAACAAAGAGGAGAAATGATGAATGGCGAACGTTTCCTCAAGAGACAAGGAGACACACCTCCAGTTGTAATGGGACAGGGGAGCGTGTCTGGGAGGGTCAAAGAGGGGTGAATCCCCACAGGAGATGAAGCACAAAGTGTGTGTGGCGGAGCAGGGGATATCTGCACCGTCACGGTCTGCACCTGATTTCCATAATTGAATCAGGGGCACGTGCCCCACTATGTTCGTGTTGTCCCAGCAGCTGTCGTCTTGTTTGACAGACGCAGCACCTTCGCTGAACCTCAGCGAGGGAGCAGCTCTCCATCTGGGGAGCTGAACGCATCTCATCAAGCCTGACGCCCTGAAGCTTAATCAGCTGGGAGGCTGCTCTGACTGTATGTCTGCAAAAACCTCCTGCAGCATTTCTTTGTTTCAGACCATCATCTGATTTTTTATCAGAGAGGAAACTTGACTGGTTGGGCAGTGTGTTCTCATCTGTCAGGATTACTGACAGATGAGAACTATCTCTGCCATTATGTCCATGCAGGAAAATGGGACAGGCAGTTAGCTTTAAGGAAATATTTATGCTAACGGAGCATAGTTGGAGCTTAAAATATGAGATACAAATTAAACCATTGAATATGAATGTATTAAGTTACTTCTAATGTAGTTGTGCTCGTTATGCTTTGGTTGTTATTAGTTATAACAAACAGGAGAAGCTGAAATTATGAAAGCACTTTGGAGAGTAGGAGACCCAAAATTTGATTTCATCAACTATTATTTTTCCAGAAGTCGTCTTTATTACATTATGTACAAACTGAGTGCTGGCTAAATACAAGATGAACCGGATGTTGGTAATATTTCAATTTGCGTTGATAAAGATATAACTTCAGCTTTTGTATTGGTTTTATTCTGTCTGTTCTGTATCAATAAAAAGCTTTTTGCCAGTCCACATTGTTTATGTGGTGCTGCAACCTGCTGGGGCATGGTGGCATTGCAGATCAGATAATTGGATAAAATCTATTCAGTTCATTATTACAGCACTTTCAAGAACAAATCTGAAATGTTCTTTATGTCTACAACTGTGAAATAATACTATTACGTCCCAGCTCTGCTAGGGGTTAGGGACGCAAACAAAAAGACTGGTTTCAAGATGTTGAAAGGTGGAGTGAAGATGTTTTATTGTTCAGGGGTGAATTAAGGCATAAACAAAAACCTGGAAAACTAACTGAAAAGGAGATGGGGTTAGCGATGCTGCTCAAAAGAACAAATAAAAAGACAAAGCCTAACACTAAAAAGGGGAACCAAATGGGGAAAAGACAAACCTAGGCTATGAACCAAAAATGGAACGAGCAGCACCATAAACTAAAACCTGCAACCAAAACCAAACTACATCAAAAGACCTAGCTATCCCAACTCAAAACTACTAGTGCAAATTACAAAGAAAAGGGGATCCAACAACTAAACCATTAACCAAACTAAAACACCTGGAAATCAAAACCTAAAGACAAAGTTACTCAAAACTAAAGACACCAAAAACAAACTAAGGACAACTGTTGCCAGGTCAAGCAGTTGCCACTGACTGAAGGTGTAGTTGGCTCTTTTGTAGCTGCCAGGCCAGCAGCTCCAGGTGTGTCTGATCAGCAATCAGCACTGAAGGAGGGAGGAGATGATTGTGGGGAGCCAGGCCAAGGGGAACAGAGGGATCGAGCAGGATGATTTGCATGTAAAAATGAAAGACAAAGGGTTAGAAAACCAGGCGGCCGTAACAAATACAGAAAAGAGAAAAGTGTTTTATAATGATAATAATTGTTACTGTATCAATACCAATAGAGAAATTCAGCTCTGCTTTAAACCCATCTCTAGATTAACCAGTAAGCAGTGGGCTGCCAGTTACAGCGCTCAGGAAGCAGTTGGTTAAGTGTGAACGACCTCAAGAAATTAATGTCATTACATATGAAAGAAGGATGTACCTCACAGATCTGAAGAGTCTAAATGTCACTGGTTTGACTTAATAAACTGAGTTGTTAAAGCTAAAAATTTATTTACCTGTTACCTATTATTATTGTTATTGTTATTTACCTTTTAATTACCTGTTACACTGTATATTTTTCCTGATGTATTCTGAGTTAATCTACACTCATCCGACACTTTATGGGGTTCACCTGTTCTATTACTTGTTAACATGAATATATAATCAACCAATCATTTGGCAGCAATTAAAAGCATTTTGTCGTGACTTGCTAAAATTCAAACTGAGCACTGGAATGAGGGAAAAAAGTGGATTTAAAGGTAGAGTCCGGAGTTTCCCCCCTGAAAATAAACGTTAGACCTGGGCAAGTGAAATCCGACTCAATCTGCGCCTTTGGGCGTCTACTCTCGTGCAGTGGTGAGTTTGAATGCAACTCCCTCTCCTGCTGTCTGTAATTCGCCTTTTTCTTTTGCTTTGGTGTGGTAGTAACGTCAATGACAGAACTAAGGGCACAACGCTGTGTGGGAATAAGCTTATGATTGGAGCAAACGCCAGTCACTCGAACTCTCTGGAAAAAAAGAAAGAAAGAAAAAAACGGCGGACGTAGCGAAGATCAGGAAGTACTCTACTGTAAGAGCTTGAGATAGTGCACATTGGAAAACCAGGGTTAATGCTGGTCTGGTTTTTACCCGCTTCTGAATTCCTGAAGGAGTCGTTGAAGCTGAATAGGCTGAAGAACGAGGCGGCCATTAGCCGGGGGGAGGAGCCCTCAGTTTGAATAGTGCTGTTTACAAACAAAAAATGTGGAGGGACTCCGGACTCTACCTTTAAGTGACTTTGAACATCATCTGAGTATTTCAGAAACTGTTGATCTACTGGGATTTTCACACACAACCATCACCAGTTTCCAGAGAATGGTCTAAGGAACAGAAAATATTCAGTGAGCCTCAGTTGTCTGGACAAGAATGTCTTGTTGATGTCAGAGGTCAGAGGATAATGGGCAGACTGGTTGGAGATGACAGAAAGGCAGCAGGAAGTCAAATTACTGGTTCAAACCAAGGTATGAAGAAAACCATCTCTGAACACACAACATGTCTAACTTTAAAGCAGATAGGCCCCAGCAGCAGAAGACCATATGAGGTGCCACTCCTGCTAACTAGTCCACACGGAGCTGAAGCCGGTTTAGGTGTGAAACCGATAGCAGAAATCCGGGGAAAGGTTTCACAATCCTCATGAAACCGCTGTAGCACATCATAGAAGGCTGTGGGTGACATTATGATGATTAAGTAACACTCCAAAAACAAGACACAGCACAAATAAAGACTCACCGCGTGTCACTGGAAATCAACAAAGGACGAGCAGAAAGAGATGGCGGAGGATGTACGAGGCAAAAGCTAAACTTTTCTACACAGTTGAAAACCGTCGCCTACGACGCTATTGCTGTTGTGAATTTTTTTCAATTAACTTTATTGTTTTTGTAAACGAGACCAACGCCCACCCCCCCTCCTTCCTTGCGCAGTTACGCCATCCCCATGAAACACAAACCTGTCAAGGTTTCAAACCTTTCCACCTTGGAACCCTGTTTCAGAGATGACCAGTTTCAGGAGGCTAATCCCTGGTTGCGTGAGGATGATAGGGCAGATTTCTTCAATTTTTTGACGGTTTTGCTGTAATTCGGCGCCGTGTGGACGGCCCCTAAAAACAGGAAAACGAGGCTGTGATTCACACAGACTCACCAAAACTGGACAATAGAAGATGGAAAAACGTTGCTGGTGATGAGTCTCCATTTCAGCTCCAAATTCAGATGGAAGCTGAGCTAGCTGAGCCTGGTTAAAGCACCACAGACCGTATTGTTGTTAATTCAAGCAGTATGATGTACCATGTCTCAAAGATCAAGTCCAGATCTGAATCCCACTGAGATTCTTTTGGGTGCGTGGAGAAGACTTTCATTCTCCCATCATCAATGAATGCTGTTACATCATATAATCTTATTGAAATGATGACTCAGGGAATGCATGTTAACCAGTCTTAAAGTGGATGATAGTGCCACCGCCATGCTCCCAGAAGCTTACAACAAAGAAATAATCCAACAAACATAGATTCACTCATCATTTGTGCCAGGTTTTTGATTACCAGGTTTTGGAACCACAAACAGTTTGTAAAAATAATCACAGATGAAAAGTGGAGGGTTTTATGGCAGGTAAATAATGCTTTACCTTTCTTAGTTAAAATAAACAAAAGACAAACCTTAGATTAAAAAGAAAGTTAGGATGATGTTTTAAAAAGTGCAAAAGTATATAGCCCTCACCTGAGGAAAGAAAATTGTGTTTATTTGATGTATGTATATTGTGGCCTCATGAAAAGGTCATTGATGTATGCTGGCCCAGAAGTCACTAAAATCCAAAATGGCTGCTGGACCCAAGACTACATGTCCCACAAGCCTGAACAGCAGTGATAGGTGCAGATGCTTATGCCACAGAAGTGCTGGAAGGCTTGGAGACGGAGGAGTTTGAGGATTTAGCGTTTAGTTTGACATACTGGAGAAGATTCTTTCATGTCATTTAGAAGGGATTGTTATTATTTTGTCAACTTTGCGCCTGAGGACTCTACGGTCGTTCAAGCATGAAAGCCCAGTCTGGTCTGCTGGACCTGGTTCCCCAGGATCAGTTGGTCAGTACATTCAGGCTATAGTGACACAGGAGACATTCAGACATTCATTGGGTATAGGGCAAATGGATCCACAGACAATGAAATCTCCACCACACTACACCCCACACTGTCACACTGGAGGGGAGGAACACCTGTGCCAGGGTCCTTTTCAACAATCTTAGCTCAGCTTTTAACACCATTATTCCACAGCAGGTAGAGGAACAGCAGGCATGGACAACCTTCCTCTTCCTCAGGCAAACTTATATACACTGTCTTTTATTTCATTCTGCTAATACTGTTTTTGTTCATTTTTCTAAAGAATCAGTGCAAATAAAAGTGACTTTTTCATTATCAAAATTTCTATTAGGATATATACAACTCTAGTCAAATTTTCTGATACACTTCGCCATTTATTCAAATGGGATAATTTGCACAAATCTTTGTCTGGCAGTGTAGATTAATCTGGATTTTATTAAACAAAACTACCAATGATGGAAACTGCCTATTTCTGCCATTTGTGCCTATCACTCAAAATCCAGTGTTCCTAATTATTCTGCATCACTGCTTAAAAACATAAAACAGGTTGTAAAGAAATAAAAAAAAAAATACATCTGGCATATTTTGGGGGGTTATCTAGGAGATCATTTTCTGAAAACCACAGAAAACATGTTTCTAGATCCACCCTCATACATTTCTCTTTTAAGGATGTTCCACGTGTTCTCAATTGGGTTGAGGTCAGGGGCATCTTGTTTTTCTGCATCTTCAGACACCCTGTAGGGGCCTACCGTTTCACTCCCTTTAATTCCAACCCATAACTCAACTCAGCTCATCTTTATTTAAAGAGCACTTTAACACAACTGTACACAGCATAGAGGCAAAATACAAAATAGAAGGAGGTGCAAACTAAAAACAGAAGCAATAAAAATAATACTAATAATAATAGCAGTGAAAAGAGTCTCATACTGGATCAAAGGCCAGGGCATACAAATGGGTCTTCAGGCAGGATTTTTAAAACCCGCCTGAAGACCCCAAAATGGACAGTGGCAGGGCTTCTCTAACCTGTGGTGGCAAAGATTTCCCAAGTTTGAGCGCAGCAACCGCAAAGGCTCTGTCCCTTCTGAGCTTCCGCCGAGACCTCAGTACATCCCTGGCATCACTCCGTCGCCACCCTGCTGACATCATGACTTTTTTGGGACATGGAAGTCATCCACCAACCGGCCAGAACTCCATCTGGACCATTCAGCGTAGCACAGCATCCATCAGTGTGCATAAAACTCTTTGAATATTAGTCTTCATATATTTCTGAGCTCACGACAAACATGTCTCTTTGTAAGCATCAATAAGTGTCGCTCAAATAACATATCTGTCTGGAAAAACTGTAGCCTCTGGAATATCCTGCGTGGATAGGTTCTTGGCATTCCAGGAAATACCAGCAGGTTCAAACACCTGCTGGCTGCTCATCAGTGGCTTTTTTAACAGCTGCTTTCTTGACATTTCTTGCCATTTGCCTGATGAGACTTTCCTTGACCTAACTTTCTTTAACCCTACCAGCTGAATCACACACACATTTTTTAAAATAGTACGATGATCTCACAGAAGTTTCATGAAATGTCCAATGTTTTTAATCAAGACATTGCCCTATTTCATGCTTTTCGTTTGCAGAAAAAGCCTTCTTTTTCTTTATAGTGCATGGAAACTATGACTTGCTTAATAATGTGGAACATCCTTATTGAGTAGAGTCCCTTTAGTTAAGCTCAGTTGGGAGCCTTATTATCAAACCTGTGAGAGATTGTTCTCAGTGATTTAAACAGTAGGGAAACAATACAAGCTAAGGCTATGTTCACACTTCTCAATTTGTTGTGAACAACTAAATTCTGATGTTTTTGCTCATATATGACTCATATCAGGTTTTTTATGACAGTCTGAATGGTGCGTATCTGATTTTTTCATATCCATCACAGGCCACTTTCATATATGATCCTGACGCAGCAGCAGTCTGTACGGTCATGACGCATTTCATCCAACTTTGACATCATAAAAGTGAGACAGACGTCTTATTTCTGTGCTGGAGGATGCGGGATACCCATAAGAATGATGGGGGATTTTTTTCCGGCTCTGATTACACATCAACTTCTAAACTGATTTTTTTTTTTCTCTCTCTTTTTCTTTAGTGTGCTGTAATATTTTAGGTTTTGGAGAGTTGGCCAGGTGGGAATGTTTTTAAACTGTAAAGCACTTTGATTCGCACTTTTCGCTTCATAAATCGCTTCATAAATAAAGATTGATTGATTGACATACATGCAAACAAGTGTAGTGTGCCGCGTATGACATCACGTCTTCCTCTGCACATCCAGTCACTTCAGAGCCATGTGCAGCTCATGCTGAAATCAGATGGAGCTCACATAGAAATGATAGTATGAACGTACGCACAAACAAATCAGATTTCAGTAAAAATAAATAAATAAATAAACTGATCATTAAGAAATGCAGTGTGAACATGACTTTAATCTTCCCCAGAAACTGAAACGTTAAAGTTTCATTAAATGAAAATTTTGTGCAAACTTTTGACTGGTACTACAAATATGCAACAATTTATATCTGATCTGATTAGTCAACTAATTGCCAAAATAACAGTGACTAGCTGATTATCAAAATAATCGTTTGTGGCAGCCCTAATCCAAATTAATACTTTTGAACAACTGGCCCTTATGGTGCAAAATACTATTTTATACCTGTCAAATGGTGCCATCTTTTGGCATTTTGCACAGATGAGCACAAGGTAGTGTTAGTTATCTGTGTAAAGATAGACATTATTATTATCTACAATTTAATTGCAAGGACTAGACCAAAACTGAGCAAAAAGCAACCAATTTAAAAAAAAAAAACCTTAAAAGATTTTCATTAAACCTGGAGATACTCAACACCACTTTATGATATCACAAGAAAGTATGAACACTTTCACAAATCATGAGTAAGAAAGACATCTGTAGAAATTTAACTTTATATTTAGCTTCTTGTAGTATCAAGGGTGAGGAAATGTGAGGAATGGAAACACTGGCAGCACCATGGTAATACACACCTTATGTAGTCAAATGAAACTCAAAGAGACATTAATTAACAAGATAATATTTTATGAGTACTCTTCTCTTCCTGCCAAACGACAGTCTAACTGTACTTTGACCCATTTGGCCGACTGAATTTGCAGTTGTCAAACCAGCACAGGGTTATATAACACCATGATTACTGACCAATAGAGCACAGGCACCTGACTGACTCCCTTTCTTACTATATCAGACTCATAATAACAATAAGAATAGAGGACAAAGAATACATATTTGCACTTTTACCCCTCTTTAGTTTTCATTCATGTTTGCAGACTTACTGTAAGTGTGTCAGTGTGCCCAGCAAAGAAATGTTTGAAGGTTAATCTAAACAGTGTTTTGGTTACTGGCAGGTCACCACAAACAAGTCTGTCCTTAGTCAACCCCTACTGACTGTTGGCCGCCAGGCAACCCTGGGATAAACGTGGCTTTGTGCCAAGCTGCACTCTTGTCCGTTAGGGGGTATTTCTGGCAACTTATCTCCTTATTTCTCCACACATTTTTATATAAATTCACCCACACAGCAGCAGGGTCAGCACCCCACCGCAAAAGAAAGTCTCCAAGTTTTCTCACCAAATACTGTTAAAAGGACCCCAACTGCTCTGCTCAGGCGAGGAAGCTGTGAGGAGAGGGTAAGACAAACTAAATGTCCTTGTTTGTCATTCTGCTCTGCAGGCTGAACTTAGCTCTCTCTCTCTCTTTCTGCCAGTCCTTTCACATGCTCTGCTTGATGTTTATTTGAACAATTTTTATCTCCCCCCCCCCCCCCCCCCCCCCCAAAGCTCCCTCCCTCCTTTCTCCGTCTTCCTCCCATGTAGCCTCCATCACCGCCCACCATTTAGTTCCTGCTTAGCGTTAAGAGCAGAGACGAGACCATAAACAAGGCCAAGACAGCCTTTTTCTCACAAGATTTGGTCTTCTGCTGCTGCAGCTTCCAATCTCAGGACTACTGTGAGTATCTGTCTTTTCTAGGTCAAATAAACGGATGGAGAACTTGAGGGAGATTGATGGAAGAATCGACCCCCCCTTCAACACACTCAATTTACAAATAGATAAGGACATGCGGACGTGCTGGAAAGATAGAGACACTGTCTGAGCTGAGAGTTTTCTAGAAGTTCGTTGGTATGCAAAGTTAAAAGCTGCTCTGGACACAAAGTTGAGTCTGCTAAACTTCACTGTGCTTTGTTCTCGGTAGAAAAGAATGAAAGCAACACAGTTTGGTGTCTTTGGTGTCTAATTTGTCATAGTTCCGATTTATGTTCTGTCCCGTGGGGGAATAAAACAACAATGTAAAAAATGTAAACATGAAAGCTCAATAGTATGTCACAAATGCAAACTTTGATTCCACTTTTCTAATGCATCAGAAAAGCTCTGCAAAAGCAATGAAAGTCAAAATGAACTATGAGAAGGTCAAAATGAACCCTTAAATTGACTCGCAGCCAATTCCCACCTCCTTCCTTCTGGGTGTGTGTGTCTGTGTGTGTGTTGGGTGGGAGATATCTGTCGCTACTTGTGTGAGGACCAGTTTGAAATGCAGACCGTGAGCTAAGGGGATTTTTTTTTGTTTGTTGTTTTGTTTTTTTTTTGCTGAACCAAAATCAGCAGGGTAGCCCTCAAGTAAGAGCCAGCAGAATGGCAATGAATTTCCTCACAAATACAGAGCTGTGCAAACCTCTGTTCACACACTCACAATAAGTGCAGCAGAAATTATGAGGACTTATAGTAACATTATGGTCAGGTAGCTTGTAGGTATGGCTGGGGACCAATCAAGGAGATACATTCAGTGTCCTCTGGCTCAGACAGAAAGGTCTGTTTCTTTGCAAAGAGCTCCTGGTAAACATCAATTTGACATCAAAGCTTCCTTCTTTTCAGTGCAGCGTTGCTGCTGCATTCACGGAAGAACTTGAACAGACCAAATCTTCAGAGCTGAATTCTATTTTAATGGCTGTCCTTTCATTTTGAGGTAACGGTGCAGGATGTGATTAACAGTGAACGATAATGCCACAGCCAGACGGGTCAAGAAGGGATTTGGCATTCATGCTTGCTACCTTTATAAATCACATAATAAGGTTCTGTAACAGGCAGAGACATTGCTTTAAAAAAAAAAAAAGAAAGCCATGCTACTTCAACATCAAGCACCAAATGTCAGAAATTCATAAGAAAATAATCTCCATTTTCGTATGAGCAGCAGTCTAAAAATAACCCAACAGCCAAGTTTGACTTTTGTGCTGTTAGTTGAACTTCTTGCTGCTTTTCAGTGCCCTGCTGGGAATTAAAACACAGCTTGCTTTGAGTGTTTTGATCCAGCTTAACAATTTGATTTACTTTGTTATGAATAGAGTATCACTGCATGAGGATTTGGATGACTGGATTGGATGACCTTTCACGACCCCTGGAACAGCATTTTTAAAATAATGGTGGCACATATGAGAATTTTTGCAACAAAAGTAGGCCTACTTGGCAATTTTCTTAGATTTAAAAAAGGTAGAAGGGCAACATCTGAGGAAGTCAGTCACTGATATAGTAATGCATATAATGCATAGTAATGTATTCCTTAGCCCCTAACTATCACAACTCATAGCCTAACCTAACCTTGCCCCAACCCCAACTAAAACTAATTGTAACCTAATCTGTAAAACCGAATCTTCACCCTCAGAAAGGGTGTTTCTTAGTGAGGACCAACCAAAATGTCCTCACTACATCCTCTCAGTCATATCTTCAAAGCACTAATGTGTCATCTGGTTTTAGAGCACACACATCATGTCTAAATCATGTTTCAAAAAGTCTAGTGAGTGACAAGGCAGCACATTGATCCATATTATTGGTGTGCTGACATTTCCCAATGTTGCACACTTCCGTGTGACGATCCTCACAATAAAGACAGTTGGAAGTTTGTAGCTGCTATAGCCACAGGTGGCCACCAGATGCCACTATGGTCCATTTCATCAAATCAAACTTTATTTATACAGCATTTTAAAGACAAAAATGCAACACAAAGTGCTTAACAAAAATAAAAACAATAAAAAAAATAAAACCCCGTCCCTCCCACCCCTACATAGCTATAGACTCACGCACATTTACACATACACACACACACACACACACACAAGGATTAAAGAAAAAAAAAAGTCATGTACTGTAACATGGCAATGGTTTCATGAGGCTTTGGAGCTTCAGCTGTTTTTGTTGGTGCAAACAAGGAGAAGCCTCTAAAGCTTCACAAGGCTTCATCATCATTCCAGTTTTTTTCTAACCACACTTCTTCCTCAGACATGATGTTTCTCTGCGAGCCTTACAGATTCTAATTATGTACACGACAGTCCCAGCTTTAGCAGTTTCCGTATCTCCTTACATGTTTTCTTTGCTTGATGTCAATAATTTGACCCTTTTGAGACAGATTCACATCTTAACAACCACAGGATGTTTTCTGACGTTGTTGTTTAAGAAATGAGAAACTATTTATGTATCAGTTAGGGTTAAATAACGTGTTGCAGCTGAGTCATTATTATTCATGCAGTGATTATCAGGAGATGAGAGATGAGCATTTGTCACTCATCATCACTGAAATCAGGTGAGATCAAGAGGTCTAATAATCTTGCTGATGCAGAGGAAAGATGTGAGTCTGAAACTTACTAATTTGGTCCGTCTAAATATAGGTGGTTACTTATCAATCTTTTTTCATTTTTCTTGGGGTGGGCAGTGTGAATCTACGGAGAGAGAGGCCAGACAAAAAATGGAGCCAAGAAACAGGCTAAACTAAAAAGCATCCAATTAGAGAAAGGGAAAAATGGAGGCGGGGGATCAGGTAAGTGGGAACAGGTGTGCAAACTAAGCAGCAAGCAGAAGAAAAGAATCTGTTTCATCAGTTTACTTCAGCACCTGGATATCCTCCACAAGAAGTTATCTGTTCCTGACTCAGCTGTGTCCAGATTAATTGCAGAAGTATTAGAAAATATTAAACTAAAATGAAGAATTGTTTTATTTTCCCCAAAATGGTAAAAAATAATAATAATAAAGAAGAAGAAGAAAAATTAAAAAAAAAAAAAAAACAAACATCAGTGAGGCACAAAATATCCCCTGTTGTTAACAGAATAATAAAGCCGATCACTTCTTTTTCCAGATGCAGCGCTTGATCGCAGGGCGTGCGGGAAACCTGGCTCACCGCATGACAGCAGCCACAATTACCAGCAGTGTGAGGATGGCCAGCCAAAGTCATGGTACCTCCTCCTCTTCATCCTCCTCCTTTTTCACTGAGTAACTGGTGACTTCAGGTTTTGCACTAAAAACAGGCTAAGTGAATTTCAGAGCACCCATAGCATATGGTTATTTCATAATAGCCTACTTAAAAACCTTTTCTGAAGATTAAGAGGAGAACATGAGTAAAGAATGGTTTTCCCATCATCTCCAATACGATGTAAAACCAGTAGGTGGCACTGCTGTACTATGACAGAGTCAGTATTCTTTGGTACCACTGTATTCTAAAAAACATATTAAAGAGTGCATTTTAAAACATCTTGACATTTTGTCCTGAAAATGGTCCAACATCTCCCTCCAGAATTGTCAGAGACTGTGGACATGTCCAAGCCAATGTACTATGACCGTGTGGACATCCCTCTGCCGGACAGACCCTACAAAGATGTTCTGACCGCTGATGAAAAGAGCCTGAAACAGAAGGAGAAAGGACCCTGGGGAAAGCTGTCCAAAGAGGAGAAGATTGCCTGTAAGTAAAGTCACAGTGCTGAGGAAGCGGATTCAGTACAGTTCTAAGATGATTTTATCTAAACATCATTTAAACTAGAACATTTCTGAAGAAATTTTGAATGCTGCCAGTGCAGCCACTGCCCACACCTGAGAGAGTGGCAGCCATGTTACAAAAATGGACCACCTGTACTAATGAGTATCACAGACATGGCTGTAACTTGTATAGCAGTTTGGCCAAACGAAATGACATACAGGGGGAAACAAAATGGCTAACAATAGGTTGAAAGATGACTGAGCTCTTCCACCTGAGCTACAACCACCCATGTTCGCTAGCTCTTCTCTGAACCAGATTCCACTCTCCCACTTTCATCCCTTCTCCACTGTCTCAATAAAATAAAGTATTAACATTTTAGCCCAATAGCTTCCAGATCAAGTGACCTGACCTCAAATTAGTCCAAGATCATAGCACTATCTGAACACTAAACAGACTGGTTAACATAAATTGCTTTCCTAGTGGGCATTTTAACGTTAACGTTGAATCAACGTTGCCTTCTCAGGTCCCAGCGTTGAATAACCGTTGGATTTTGTTTTGATTTTGAAAATCCAGTCAAACCTTGATTGATCAATGTTATTTGGACGTTGGAATGGCTTTACTTTTCAACTGTTATATTTTAGCAAAGTTGAATCTATGGTGAGTAAACACCTTTTAAACCATTGGGTGTCAACGTTGTTTTGACATTGAATTAACGTTTATTCATCAGCTGATGTGTTTCAACCACATTTGAATGTTTAGTCAGTCAAATGCCAGCTGGGTTTACGCATTATATCTCCACATGTTTTAAAAAAAATTCAAACGTATATTAGCATTTTAGCTCAATAGCTTCCACGTCATGTTACCTATTGGCTAACACTAAGCAAGACTAGCTAGTTTTAAAATGTTATCTTGGTGAGAAATTTATGTATAAAAACAGAAGTTAAGTTACTCCATACCATTGCTGGCCACGCCCCTCCACTGACATATTTCCCTCAGTAACCCATGTTTTATCCTGAAAACCATAGGATGGAGATATATATTTAATATTATTTGTTTTTATTTTTTGTTGCTGCAACACCTTCCACGCTCCTCTCTTCCCTCCTGCAGTGTATCGTCTGACTTTCTGCCAGACCTACCCAGAAATGAAGCAGAAGACATCTGAGTGGATGACTGTAATTGGTGGCATCTTCTTTTTTCTGGGCTTCACTGGTCTGGTGGTTTGGTGGCAGAGAGTTTATGGTAAAAAAAAAAAAAAAAAAGCTTTGTTTGTTCAGCTTTGTTTGCTGTGTTATGTTTTAAGCCTTATAGCCGCTTTACCGGCAGCTAAAGAGAAGTGTTTTTGTCTGTATGTTACTGCTTTGTTTTCTCTAGTCTACCCTCAACGCCCTAGAACGTTTGAAGATGAGTGGCAGGCCAAGCAGCTGCAGAGAATGTTGGACATGAGGATTAACCCAGTCGAGGGATTCGCTGCCAAGTGGGACTATAACAAGGGCCAATGGAAGTAAACGGACAACTGGGCTGAGGATGGGCTTGTACACGGTCAAGACCTATTGGATCATGATTTTGGTCCACTTTGAACCTGCTGTAACAGCCTGATATTTGATAATATCCACGAAAATAAAAAATCATGGCATTGCCTTCTTTCACACTGGCTTTCCTCATGCAGCTATATATTAAACTTTTGCTTATACCTGTGGTCATCTTGTCTGTTTTGTTATGAGTAAGAACAAAATAAGCTCCAGAACATTAATTGGCACCTCAGCTCAATTCAGCTTTGTTTGCGTAGTGAAAATTCACAACAAAGTCGTCTCAATGCAGATTACCGATATAATCAGTTCAAGACAAATCACTGTAAAACAGTTTGTAAAGAAGTGTTCATACAAGTCAATTCATAAAAAAAGAAAAAAATGGCCTAATGAAACCAATGGATTGCAATGAATCTTTAAATGTCTCACAACCTTTCTACTCAGGTCAGCGGTCTGGACCGGCACTTTTGACACCTTTTAAAAGCGATGCAAAAGACATGTCCTCGACTGTGTGCCAAAACATCAACACAGGCTGAGAAAAAAAACATGCAGTTGAATCAAATGAAGCTGAGTTTAAGTTGTCAGGCCATGACAACAGTTTTATTGCGGACAGACTTGCTCCAAAGTTGGATTGGAAACATCACTCCTACAAAGAAATTTAGCAGACATTTGGATTTTTCAACAATATTCCATCTGTCTCCATGAAAGATCTTTGCACAGGAGCAGCTAATCTCCAGAAGACGCATCCAGGTGATCTGCAGGAGGAGCTTGTGAGGGAGCTCAGCCACTTCTAACAATTTATGAAAGAAATTGAGAACACTTCTGCAGCTTTCAAGAGTAAAGAGACCACAGTCAGTATTTCCAAATGTTGACATAGCACAGTGACTATTCATGACTCTACCTGTAACTAATGCCAGCGGAGTGCACTGAAAGCAATATTCTTCATAAACTGGAGTTGATTAAAGATAGAAGTTACTCCTGTTGCTAAACACAGTTCTGCATGGATGGTGCATATGTGCAACATTTACTCCCTTACTGTACATTTACTTAACTGAATATCTGATAAACTGTACTTTCAAGAGTGATTTTAATATAACATATTTTTTTACTTTTACTCAAGTTTATTTATGAAGAAGAAACTGTACTACTACTACTCCATAACACTCAATGAAAAGAGGGATTTTCGTCAGTAGCACCGTGGGTTGCCATGAAAGTTCAGGTTTACGACTGCACATGACAATTTACTGGCAACTCTGAAAACTACCGAGAATTGTCAGAAATTGACGTGGGCCTCCTTTGGTAGTCGTCCCCCCATGAACCCCCTGCCCTTAAAGGTAGAGTCTGAAGTCCCCCGACCGTTTCTGTTTGCAAACAGCTGCATTCAAACTTAGCGCCCCTCCCTCTCAGGCTAATGGCCGCCTCGTTCTTCAAACTATTCAGCTTCAAGCTTCTCCTTCAGAGCTCAGAAGCGGGTAAAAGCCAAACTAATATTAACCCTGGTTTTCCAACTTGCATTATCTAAAGCTCTTACCTTTTCTTCGGTGCATCTGCCGTTTTTCTTTCTTTCTTTTTCCTTTGAGAGTTCGAGTGACTGGCTTCTGCTCCAATCATGAGCTTATTTCCACACGGTGTCATGTCTTTAGTTCTGTCATTGGCTGGTGATATAAACAGAAATCTCCACCCAGAAAGGTCCCGAACACAACAAAACAAAGCTAAAGAGCGAATTACATGCAGGGGGAGAGAGAGTTGCATTCAAATGCGCCACGGTACGCGAGTAGAGGCCCAAAGGCACAGTTTGAGACGGATTTCCACTTGCACAAGTCTAATGTTTATTTTCAGATGGGAAACGTCGGATTCTATCTTTAAAGGGACATTGTGTAATCGCGAGCAGCTCCCTCGTACTTTTCATGCTGCATTCGTGTGAAACCGGGCAGACGGACGACATCCGCTGCATGTAAAGTTATCACGAGCCTCTATGTGAAGACGTGGTCCGTCAGTTACACTGACATCAGTCCACATCTGATTTGTTGTCATGACGATGTCGTATTCTTTTCCCTGACCCATGTTTTACCGTCTTTCGCTCGGCTTCATTGATTAAAATGACATCTGGTTTGTTACCAACGGCCGTCTGCCCGACTGCACGTGAACGCAGCATCAGTGAGACGCTAGTTTCTCCCCACTGCAGCGCGGTGACTTTTCAAAGGCATTACCTCAAACTGAGCTGAAAACTCCGGTGTGTCCGGTAAGTTTCTGTGTTTTCCTACTGTCACGCTTCTCCTGAACGCAAAAACATGGTGATATGACATGGCAGCCTCCACCGAGCCGCCCTGCTCGATGTGTAAATGAATGATACGAACGGTGAATTTAGAACTTAGAGGAGCACTTCAGTTTGTTGATGGGAGTGATTACTGATTAATGAAAAAACACTTTTGAACCAAATAATCAGTTTTTGTGAATAAAACACAGGAAAACTTACACAATATCCCTTATAGGGGAGACTTTAACATGTAAATGATAATGCTGTGAGCTATTAATGCAAATTTAGATCAGGGTGAGTTTTACCCAAGGCGACGAGGTTTAAAGAAAATCTGGTGCAGCGCGGACAAATGCTCACAAGACTAACAGAAAAGGAGACAATTGCTCACAAAATGTTAAACCTATACGTGTATTTATTTTTAATAAAGAAAGAAAGGAAATAAATTTCACCCAAATGTAAAATGAGAAAAATATGCTCACAGTGATCCGAGTTTCTAAAAGTGTCTATTTTTATTGTTTCTTATGCACTCTACTGTAATACTTTTAATATTTCATTTAAAGTACTTCAACATTTTCCCAAGTGATTAACCAAACAGTGTGCCAAATTTACTTTGTCACCCATTTTAAAAAGCGGTTAAAAAGACTTTTTTCTCTCTTCATTAGTTTTTGAAAATTATTTGAAATTTGAATGGCTCAAACAGTGTTGTTTTGTTTTTTTCCCTGATTGTGTTTCAGGACTTCATAACATGAGCCATCCAACCTGCCTGCGGCTCAGACTGACAACAGAAATATGATCACCATCATTACATCATGATTGACCTTTTTATACTCCCAGTTCCTCTTATCATCTAAGCAGTCACTTAAGGCATAAGCAGGGGTTAAAGTGAGCCAGAGCCCACCAGCTCCGCCACCTCAGGGGTGTGCTCAGCCACCCCAGAACTCAGCTTCATCACTTCAGTCAAATAAATACACCATTTAATTTAGACTGGCAGTAACCACACCACAGGTCATTTTTGCATGCACAGTCTGCATGGCTCTCTCATAATTGAAGAGATGCTCAACAAATCAGAGTAGAGCATCATCTTCATCATTCTGCTGGTCCCACCTCCTCTCTACTTACTGGTCAAGCTTGCCCAGTGCTGAGGCACCAATTTCTTGGATGAGTTGGGTCAAGCAATCACTGAATACCGAGCCCCCATGTGGGATTGATGGCAAAGTTGCTCTAGTACTGGCTATGTTGTTAACTTCACGTCAAATTTCTTAATTGAAGCCGCATTGCTGCATCTAGCAGTGCAGCAGTGGTAGGAGCAGATAGATATCTGCTCTGACACGCTCCGTAGTGGGTTGATGCACCGCAGAGGTACCTGTGGGCTCAGTGGGAATTGGCCATAAGGCTTTGAAGAAATCATAAACTTCATTAAAAAGGAGATAGTGTTTATTTAAAAGTGACTTTGACATGAGTTATAGCTTAGTTTATTAAAACTAAACATTACAATTTTACAGATTAATCTCTCTTGATTACATCCATTTTGACAGACCTAATATTATTTTCTTATTGGTTTTACAATAATCTGGCAACCCCGTAGTATTATCTGGGGGCCCCCAGTTTGGGAAAGGCTGGTGTGGGTTGTCATCAAGCATTGATACCAGAGAAATGTCAGATTTGTCACCTAGGTGATGCTCACTGATGGATGCTAGCTTTGATAAGAGAAAATTCATAGAAAAATTAAATTTTTCCTCAAAGTGAACAATTATTAAGGATTTTTTCAAATTTACTTCTACTGAGAGAGGAGGAGCAGACTGGGCTGATTACCTGAGTGTTGGCACCTGTGAGAGTGAGCGTAAGCAGCAGGGATGGAAGAGTTCAGTCAGTAACTGTGTCTCATTTCAGGGTGTGCACACTTCGGTGTGTGGATTCGTCAGCTGCATACATCACGCAGCGCACCAAATACTAGACTACTTGAAACACCTCTAAACGACCCTCTGAATCCACCCTTGAAACCCGTACTTCATTTGGCCTGCAACACAATCTACTGGCGGTGTGTCCTCGCACCCTCTTTCGCCCAGAATTCATCACACACAAAATGGCAAGAAATAAGAAGCGCTGCTCTGAGTGTAATATTTGGATTGGACACATCGTAGCCAATCATAGTCCGCAGACTCCGAAGTGCGCAGACCCTGAAATGAGACACACATAGTGTGTGATTGGTGATAGTCACAGGGTTAGGCCCATGGGGAGGGTCTTCACCCCTGGAAAAGCTCAGTGACTTACATTTTTAAACAAAAAACTATTAGTGATCTATTTTGCTTTTGGAGATTTTAAATGACAGCCACTTAATCTATGGCAGGGGTAGGCAGCTGCATCCTGCAGCTATTAGGAGTTTCCCTGCTGCAACACACCTGACTCCAATCAATGGCTAATTAACAGACTTGTGCCAAGCTTGATGAGAAACTCTGCACAAGTCACAAGGTGTGTTTCAGCAGGGAAACTCCTAATACCTGCAGGATGCTGGCCTTCGATGACCAGAGTTGGTCTTAGACCATCTTATTTATCTGATATGCATTTAACACATCTACCCTCACAGACCCTGAGGTCCTCTGGCAGCAGCCAGTTGATCATCCCAAGAGTTAGATCTGAAACCCACAAGGGGCTGCATTGGCTTTGGCCCCCCGGCGCCGCGGGCTGTTTTTTGGCAGACTCACCTTTTTAATCTTTTTAACTGATTTCATTTACTCTTTTATTTCTTTTGTTTTACTATTTTTCAATCTCTAACATTTTCAGTATTTTATTTATTGTCCGGATACATTTTATATTTATTAATTTTCAGATCCTGTCTTTGAATTTTTATATATAATTTTTTTTAGGGATGCACGATAACCTTTTTTGAAAACCAATACCAATAACCAATAGATTTCAGCTCCTAAAGGCCGATACTGATAACTGATAACCAATAACACACATACATACCTAATCATGACATCAATACTATTAAAAAAAAAAAAAAAATTACTCTTTAAATGAAGAAATATTTATTTTTTTCCAGTAAAACATCTCACATTTTCTCAAAGATATCAAACAAAGCTATTTTATATCTCAAATGCACATCAACTTAAATACGGTGCATCGTTACTGATACAGAAATAAAGGCTCCTCGAACTGATGCAAATACGTACTTTGGAATTACAAACTGAGGAAGTACAATTGAAAAGATAAAAACTACAGAACATGATGTACTGACAAGTTAGATTCAAACATTTATTGTATGTTAACACAATGTGAAAAAGTTAATTTGTAAACAATAATAAGACAATAACAAACAATAACAAGCCGTCATGATATCGGACTTATTGGAATGATGTAATAATTTCCTGTTGTCGGCCCGGCAATTATCCTGCACCCCTACATTTTTTTTTTTATCATATTTCATAATCATTGTGTCTATTGCCTGTTTCTATATTTTCGTACAGTCTTTAAATCTTTAGTTTTGAGCTCCACTGCTTCCTCATGGGGGCCCTCCATGCTGGCAGGTGTGTCTGGTCTGCGTCGTCTTGGAGCCTGCCCCTGGCCTCGGGCACTGGGGGGTTTTGCACCATGTGTGAGGCTTACCCTGGTCTGTCTGGGTCAGGGTGGTCTCTGTGGCGGTGGTCACTGTGGGTTACGTTCTGTGGAGCCTCTCAGTGTGGATGGCCCCATAAGTAGTTCTCCTCGCTTGGCTCCTCAGAGCCCTGCTATGTAGTTACACTTATTTATGACTTAGTTATGTTACTAGTGTCTATGGGGGTTGATATGTGGGGGTGGGAGGGTTGGTATTCCAATTTTGCTGATGTATTTATAGTGTTTTATGCTATTAAGCACTTTGTGTTGCAATTTTTTGTATGAAAACTTTTTGTATGAATGAAATTTGATTTAGTAAAATGTACTTCATAATGCTGATTTCAGCCTCTGGTAAGACATAGAGTATATAGTGTCTTAATAAGCTGCTCTTCATGTAAATGTTATCCACGACTTTGGGAAAGATGAGACAGACTCAGGACATCCTCCAATAGTGAACTTTATTGGGTTCAGTGTCATTTAAAATTTAACAATGGAATTCTAAAGACATACAAAGAGAGCATTGAACATTGCTGTAATCTTTAATTTTGCACCCAACAAGAATGGACCAGACGCTTTTTCCTTTTTGAAAATATCCTGTTCTTCCTTTTGTTTGCATTTTCTTATCTAATAGCAGTCAAATAATCTTAGAAAAGGAAAATAAAAACACACAACTGACAAATGCACATAAATGCAAAGATGGAGTTTAAGGCCATTTGAAGGGGCACAATTATGCTTTTTTTAAACACCAAATATAAATTAAGTTTAAAAGTCATCAGTTCTGTTTTCTTTAAATATGTCACTAAGCTAAACTACTATTCTAATCAGTTTAAATAACAAGCATATATTTATATATATATGGCCGTGCCATTGTTGTCATACTTCCTTCATTTGTGCCTCCTCCATGATCATGTTGCCAGACAGAAACACACACATACACACACACACACACGCACACACACAATGCGGATTAATGGAAGTTGTTTGAATGGCGGCCCAGACAGCAGAGAAAAGGTTGTGAGCAGCTTCTTGATGGGGTAAACACTAGAAAAATAGATATATATACACTGTACTGGAATGTATCTGAGCAGACCTCGGCAAATAAGCAAATGCTGAACACACGTTTTAGAGGATCTACTGTATATTCGCTATGGTGATCTGGATCTGGAAAGAGGGTGAGACCTGCTGTGGAGATGGAGGAATTTCCACTCAGAGCGTAGAGACGCGGAAATCCTGATTTTCTTTGATTTATTTGTTCATTTAAAGTAACACTATGTAACTTTGTGACCATAAAAAATATGTGTTTGTGACTCTTTGCCAGCACAGCGACACGCCTGGAGCTGTGAGCGCCCAGCGGCATACTGATGCTGAGAAACCACACTTCTCTGTTCCAACCTGAAATGCTGGGATATGGCTGAGTTTCACGATGCACCATGCTGTGCACTCGTGTCCGGCACGGTGGCCGATTCATCTCTAGCATTTCTTTGCTTAATCAGCCATTGCATGTTTAAAACAGCAAGTGCGTTGATATCCAGTTGTAAACCTGTGAAACGGCGCATAACGCTTCACTCGGCCGTAACGTCTTAATCGGCCATTCTTCGTTGCCAGGCAGGAACACAAAGTTGTGTAGAGGAGTTTCTAACCTTGGAATGCTGATGGAAAGTCCAGGAATATACAAGATATACAGTATGTGGCAATGCCATCAAAACAAGTCAGAAAAATCTGATTTTACAGTCAGAATGTTACATAGTGTTACTTTTATGTGGCTCCATGCGGCTGAATCTACACTTTAATTGTGCCATGTTGACACATTAGGATGAGCTGTTGTTGTTTGCTGAAGACAAAGTTGGAAGGAGATCAAGCCTGAAGCAGTGGGTAGTTTCTGGGACCGGAGATGAGAGTAACCCCCCCCCCATTCTCCTCCTCCTCCATTCCTGCAAAGTAAACTGAGCTGTCAGCTGCTGGTGTGTAAAACACTAAACAACAGACGCTCCCTGACTCCAGCTTTAAATTAGAGATGGATAAATGTTTAGAAAGACCGAGAAGGTCTCCTTCCCCCTCCGACTGGCATGTGTGTGCGTTACCAGGGTGAGCTGATGCGTGTCTGCTGGAGGCGGCAGGTGGACCAGCTGTGACTGACACACGTGACTACCTGCGGTGACAGCCATGGGACTGCAGGAGGAAGAGGAGGAGCTGGATGAAGGAGGGGAGACGGCTGGAGGTTTGACAGATTGGAGGTGTCTGGGGAGGACGAAGGAGAAGAGGAGGGGGTGGGTGGACGGTGGGAAAGATGCATGGATAATGTCAAAGCCAGAGTGTGTGTGATAAGATGTGAAAGTTTAGGCGTCTTGTTTCACGGTTCTGCAGCCGCTGATTCAGATTGTAAACAGGCACAACATGACATTTCTTCTTTATCAAATTTAACAAAAAAAAAAGGAGACATCTGGTGCAGAACCACATGACAGCTGCTTTGTCAGTTTGCTACATAAATCTTCAAAAGACTGTGAATCAGTGTGTGATGATAACATGAAGCATGAAGTGTGTCAGTGATGGATGCCAGCTTTGAATAATGATTAAAAAATAGTAACTGAAGGGGACAAGGTGGGGAAAAAAAAAGCATCAAAAATGATAGATTTAGAAGCTACAGCACAGGATTGAGATTTAATTGCAAAATAACAGCTGAAAATGACTGTGGCCTTTTGTTTCACCTCAGACAATTCTGGTCACAACTAATGGCTCTTTGCTTAGTAACTGCAAATTTAAGCTGTAAATGATGATCAACAACTGAACAGTTATGCAACCATTTTACAAACAAATAATGACAATAAACAAGTTGTGAACACATATAAAGATGATTTGTTGAAGTTGTTTTCAGTAAGTTCAACCTCACCTGTGAAGCATGGAGGAGGATGAACAGACTGGATTGATATCAGAATATCAGACCCAAAGGACGAAACAATCAGCTGACAGAGGACACAGTAGAAACTAAACTCTTCCAAGCAGCCAGACTTTGTCAGTGATCTTGATTCATAGTTCTCCAGCCTTTCTACAGTTCTTTAAAAAAAAATGTTAATTTCTGCTTTTTCACTAATTTTCAGTCCAGAGAAATGTGTTTTGTTTTGTTAGGCTATTTGACACCAACCTCTGAATCATTCCACCTTCTAACTCAACAGATTAACCTGTGACACAGAACAACTCAGCAAAGATCCAAGTCTAAATGGCATTTTCTGATATTTTGTCACAAAGACACCGTTTGTTCCCATTTCTTTATTTGCACATATGAAAAATGCCAAAGATAGTTTGGCATAAAGTTAGTTTGGCATAGAATGTTTGCATCAACAAAGTTATTCTCAAAGAACTGTTAGCTGAAAACGTGGCCTATTTCAGTATGATGTGCAGGCTCCTTATAAAACATTAGAGAAAACTGGATAAGTAGAGGACAAAAGAAAAACCCTATGACCAGGTCCTGAAAGTGATGTCATTAAAAGAAAATAAGACTTTCAGTTGATCCATCTACCATTCAGCGAAGCCTCATCAGAAATGCTCTCCATGGAAGGGTGACTGTCTAGAAGTCATTCTTAATGAAGGGAAATGGGGAGAAAGGGCTGAGATTTGCCAAATGGCTCAAAAACTGGGCTAAAAATCAGTGACAGCAGGTCTGATGGAGATGAATCCTCCCCAGAGCTCATTATTGAAGCAGTGTGGGTTCATATTGCAGGAGAACTGAACAAAAAGCATCCAGCATCCACAGAAGAGCTTTGGAAAGTCCTTCAAGGAACCTGGAGAACTATTCCTAAAGACTTTTGTAAGACAGCTCAGGCCGTGTGGAAGAATAAATCTACTCAGTCTGACTTGCAAGCTTGTTAAAATGGTTCCAACTCAGCGTTTGCTTTATACTGTACTGCTATTTATGTTTAGACATATTCCAATAAAATGATTTATGATCGTTGTATAAAGAACTAACTGCAATTTTCTTCACCTTCTATGCCGACAAAACAAACTGTGTACAGACATGATGAGATTCTGAGGAAAGCTTGGACTAAATCTATTAGGTGAAAATTTAGTTAAGAATGAACAAAAATGAACATGGAAGCCAACAGTTCAGACAATAATTGTGTAATTCTAAAGCAATCACCAGTGAAACTTAAAAATATCCCTATATCTGCTTACAAGGACCGCTGTCATGTTCCTTTATTATTAATGTCAGTAAAATCCAAATAAGCCAAACAGGGGAAGAGTTGCTAGAAAAGAGTGATACCACAGGGCAGATTTACATCCACATATTCAACTACTGAGTCTGAAGAACAGCGTGGATCTGCTGGATGCGTTGCTACAGTCTTCAGCTACCGTGTGGCGGACATGGAGGGCGTGAGCCGCTGCTGATATGAGCCAACCGTGGTTTAACTGAGATGGTCAGGGAGTCGGTAGGCAGACCAAACACCAACAAGAACAACTTGAGGCCACAGACTGCTGAGGAGTAGGAGCAGTTAAATTTTAATGTATACGAAAACCAAACACACCAACAAACACAATTGAGCAGGCATCTTCGTGGATTCAGTTTAAGATTTCCAACGTTTTATCAACTAAAATCTCGTTCATACAAAAAGGACAGAGCGGTGTGTGGAGGGATGCATGATGATGATGATGATGTGGTGGGTGATCAGGATGTCTGGCAGAAAATGGAAACTACAGGAGGTGATGAGGGGCAGGTGCTACATCTTCCCCTGCTTTCAGCCCCCATATGGCACATATGAAGCTGATGCAGAGCGTCTGTGGGGACGGGCAACAACACAAGCTTCAACATACTCCACAACACACTGGCGTTTATCTGAAAATCCCGATTAATTGTAGGACTAGAATCAGTTTCAACCTGTTTTGAGTTTGAGAGATAAAATGAAAAAAGAAAAATTTGTTAAAACTAAAACATACATTCAGGAATGAGGAAAAAAAACAGTTCTTTAATAACCGCATGAGGCAATTATAAAGAATTGGAACGATGAGGAGGACAAGAAACGGCTTGAAAATAAGATTTCTGTGTTTTTCTTTAACCACACATTTGTATCAGGAGATAAGATGAACACAAGAATACCAAAACACTTCAAGTCTCTTCTGGAAAGTTCAACACGACGTGATGATTCTCAGCCTGCTGCAGGACGCGTGAGGAGGGGACAGTAAACATCACCAGCAGTTCGGTGGAGACGAGCAGGACCTTCATTTCAGTGTCGACAGTGGTGACGGAGTCGGGTGTAAGAGTGAAGAGAAAGACAAAAAAAAAAAAAAAAAAAAGAGGCTTGCCCTCTTACAGGCGTTTCTGGGCAAAGAGTGAACCCACCACCACCCCGGTCACCACGGTCATCCCCACCAGCAGCCACTTCTTGAAACTCTCCTCAGATCTCCTGACTTCAGCTGCTGCGTCCTGTCCGAATATCTCAGCGAAGCGCTCCTAGAAGAGAGAGCAAAGGGTTAACACCACATCATCTCATACCAGCTATGCCACAACAAAAACCACAAATATGCAGTTCCCCAAACCCCCATAGAGAACAAGAGAAAGGCCACAGGCAGCTTAGCAGTCAGGTAGATTCCCTTCTGGAAAGTTCTCCAGGCCTCAAACATCGAGTGCTGGCTGAATGACTGTCCCCACCCACACAGTCAAATGTGGAAACTTCCATCCACTGCAGTAATCAGAGGTAATTCACCACTAGATAAACAACCCTAAAAGCACCTGCATTGATGCTATCTGCAGCGTAACATCTCACTGAATAAAGAAAAACTCCCCCCCCTCCCCACACATTCCCAGCATCCCCTCGATGGGGCTGCCGATCCCTCCAGAACCACGGCTGTTGCTGACATTCTTTCAGTTGTCCTCAATTTGCCGAGCCCACACTGCCTCCCACTGAAATCACTTCCTGGAAATGACAACCACAGCATGCAGGGTTCACCTCGCGCCGCTGGGGGGCGCCAGTGAAGCTCCGATCCCCCCATACAGACCTCATCAGATCAGCTGAGATGGACATGGCCCTGCTGACTCACTACTGGCGCTCCTCATGGTATCCGCACTTTGCAGCTGTTCAAGCGTCACCTCAGTAAACAGAATTTGTGAGGCTAATGCTGCTTCTCAGAAGCTCATCTGCATTTCATCACAACAAAATGTGAAAAAGACTCTTAGTCACAAATCTGACTCTTAGTCAGAGAACTCAACAGAAGGCCATTTATTAGAAGCTAGGGAGGGGGGCTGGGAAAGGAGGCCAGATCAGAGAGAAACTCTTTAAAGTTGAGAGTATTAAACATGTAACTGACTGATTTTAGTTATGTGGCTTTTTGAAAGATGAGAAAAGAGCACACCCACATGACAAATGGGAGACTATTATTCACCAGGGTTTGTTGGAGCACTTTAGTGCAGCTACAACACATGTTGGAGCTATTTTTCTGGATATTCTGCTGTGACTTAGAAGATTTTGACGGGGTTTTTTTTTTTTTTTGTTTGTTTTTTGGATGCATTTGCTGCTTCCAAGAAGGCAAGGCTGCATTTCCAAAGTAGCCGTGTGCCAATAGGGCTGGACAATAATTCAATTTCAATATATATGTATCGATGGAGGTTTTTTTAATATAAAAAAAAAGAGGGTCAATAAAAGTTCAATATAGAAACACAGTTTTCTGCTGTAGCCTATCGGGTAGCATGATACTACAGTCACTACTTCCCCCAAACCAATCACAAACGCAGACCAGGCAAAGGCTGAATTGGAATTCAGTGTTATGCCCCTTTCAGACTTCCACTGGAAAGCGGTAATATTGCAAACTTTGTCCTTTATAACGTCTGCATTCAGACATGCGTACCGGTCTTTTACCTCGGAGATGTAGCGGACATGTACCGGCTGGTCTCCATGTCACAAGAGCGGAAATGACAAAATGCGGTAATTCAGCAAAAGCTTAAATGGCCAGGGCTGCACCTAAAATAGCTTTTAATTTGATAATGGCTTCTTTTTTTTTGGATAAATATCGATATCGATCGATACAGATTTTTTTTTATCGATAATCTTTTTTTCTATATCGTCCAGCCCTATGTGCCAATCAACAACGGTAAAATAACAATGGAGTACCTGAGGTGCCCTCTAAACATGGTCACGCGCCTCCAGCATGCATCAGGTCTGGCTGGGTTTACGTCATCTAGCCGCACTGAAGCCGTGCACACCATTAAAAATTTAGGAGTATTTATTTAACCTCTTATTAATGTGATGGGAGAAATTGACTAATGTGACCAATTACAGCATTAAAAGTACGAGTAGACCATACATTGATTGAGTGCGGGGTTGGATGTATAAAGCTTCTTGCTGAATAATTCATCATTTCTGCAGACAGTTACAGTAAATGATGTCACCATTTAAAGCAGAGACGAGGATAATGCAAACATCAAATTATGAGCAGAGTGTCAACTTGCTGTGTTTAATTGTGGGGGCAGAATGTGAGATGTACACAAAAAGCTCAAAGTGATGATATGAACCTCCACTTAGCGCAAACAGTAAGTGTGTTTTGGTTGACTATGTCACTCTTTTAATGATACCAGTTAATGTCGTGTTATAAGTGGTGGGGAAACCTGCAAGTCATTTTTACAACAAGGTATAACTTATAAGGATCGCTGCAATATTCTCCTGTTGGTATCAAGTCTTATTTTAAGATTCAAAACATCTGCTTCCAGATGTGTCAAGTCAGATTTATGACTGGAACCTCACTGGTCAAAGTAAGATAGGCCAGTGGTGATCCCACATCTCCAGAATCTGGGACCGGACTGTCCTCCAGG
This sequence comes from Atherinomorus stipes, assembly GCA_023101725.1. Lineage (NCBI taxonomy): Eukaryota > Metazoa > Chordata > Actinopteri > Atheriniformes > Atherinidae > Atherinomorus > Atherinomorus stipes. Next base: position 862,366 of record JALJCO010012364.1, read on the forward strand.
ATGGCAGCACTTCTCCACAGTCAGGATCATGGCAGAGTTTAGGACTGGAGAGGATGGGATGCTGTGTGTGCAGACCTCAACCCAACCTGGGGCGTGCTGGGGTGACCAGCTGGTTGATCTTCAACCATTCCTGGTCCAGGAATGAGATGCATCCCACACCAGAATTGTAAAAACACCCCAGATCTCTTTTCCCCCCCTTTTTTGTCTGTAAGACAGGGCAATCATCTCATTTTCTGAGCAACTCAAAACAAGACAGAATACCAACAGGAGAACATTACAGGAGATTTTGGCACATTTTTGATCATTCCACAGAAAGACAATCCTTATAAGTTCGACCCTTATTGTAAAGGTTTCTCAATGGCGTATATAATACAATACCAGTTAATACTCTCAAAGACGAGAAATAACCCATCAAACACAAATTTCCTTCCTGTTTGTGCAAAAGTTAGATTGACCTGGCTATTTACTGGACTACCGTCATGGTGCGTGTACTGTATATGTCACACTTTGGAGGAAAACTTTCTCCAGCTTTTACCGTCTCTGTGGAAATCAGTGTAATTCAATGTACTGACGTCTGGAAAAGTCTAGAAATGCTTTTCACAACCATAAACTGACGCCTTGCCATAACAGGTTGTTTTCTGATGAACATCTCCAATGCGTTTAGCTGCCAGAAACTGACAAAGGAAACAAATGTAGCTGGTGAGAGCAGCTGTAGTGGGAGTGGTATTAAGGTGGGAACTGGAGCGTGTTCAGCCTACCCATGTTTTTTGGGTGTGTTTGCCAGTTTGGAGAGTTTCGGTCTGACCAACATGCTTTTGTTTGGCTCCGGTTGGACCAACAACCACTTTAACTTATTCGCAGGTATGCCTTGACTCTTGGAAAAAGGGTGAATTCATATGGGGACTGAGTCATTCCTGCAGTGTTTCTCCCTTTTTCCTTGCAACACTGTCTCTTACATGATGACATCAACAGGAAATACCACTGAAAAACACGTCACAATTATTGAACATCCTGTGAGAATGGGTGGATTTAGCCATTTCCCAAAAACTTCTGAAGAAACAAAACTGCGATTATCTGACAGAATATGCGGAACAGGGGTGTGTGGATAGCAGATAAGGTGAAACTGGTTCAGTGATGACCTCACTTCTGAGATATTGCATCATGAGCACGTTGTCAGAAAATGGCAGCGTGTTATCGCAACAGTAGCATACAATGCATACATCTAAACAGAATCTGTACGTAAACAGGCCAGAATATGCTGCAGCATGTATAGAAAGCCACACAGCTTCTATTATCTGTCCTCTATAATCAATACTGGCAATCTATTTTAAGTCAACCCAAAATATAATATCCTGCAGACTGAAAGCAGGTCCGTAGCTTCATAAAAACAAAAGAAAAATCAAAATTAAGGACATTAACAAGGAATTTATTGAGAAGAATTCAACTTTGAATCAATAAACTAATCCTTCTGAATGAACTGGTAGAGGGCCCAGGACAGCATAATGAATCAGAAGGTATTACCTACACCACGTGGCTAGTTCCTAAGCCAACAATGGGAGGAATGTGCAGTAAAGCCAACTAGGTCCAGTAAAAAGGTTTTACAGAAGGCAAGCCGATCCAGATTAAACTGGTCATTTGGCAACAGTTCAACATGTTGCAACAAAGCACACAAAGATGGCTTCATCATGCTGATTCAGGGCAGCCCTTCATCATCACTTCAGCTTTTATTCAACTTCAAACATGACATTCACCCAACAGAAGCGTCTCCTGTTTGCTGGCTGTGGGATTTTAGCATCGTCCATTTTTACTTGTAGCAGAGATTACTGCCTGAAGCAGAAGCTGCTCCGAGAAGCTTGTTTAAGAGTCCAGCTTCGCCTCACAGTAGCTGCTTTCATTCATGGTGAGGCACCATGTAAACAAACACACTTCTACTGGTAAATATGGCCCGTCCCACTCAGCAAATATTCCACAGCATCCTACGGACCGTGTGTCTGGCATCTGTGGAGTTTGAAAATACTCTGCTAAATTTAACAGTTAACTGGATTTCTGCTTGACTCCCATACGAAGGTCTGTCAAGGCAGGAATTTCTCCTCCAACGGTCCTCATTCCTCACCTCATGCTCACCACTTGTTGATGCAAACGTGACCTTTTTATCTGTTTTTTTTTTTTTTTTTCACCAAAATCTTGTTAATAGTGTGAGAAATCAAAGAGCCTCTTTCCTGCGTAGGAGGAAGCTGACACAGAAAAGTAAATATTTGGTTCCAGACCCCTCTCCCGGGCCAGTACTTTGTCCAGGCCTTCATGGAACGGATGAACATTTTCAGAAAAGATAAAAAGCCCTCTCGAACTTCCCTGCTGTCCATAAAATATAACGACAGCTTGAACTGAAGTAGTCGGGTCAAACTAACTGAAAGTAGATCAACTTGAATATATTTACCTGAGAAATGATGCTCTTAAGAGCATAGAGCAGCATTAACGTCAAGCAGTAGGAAGTGGCCGCAAGGGACCAATAAATGGTGCTGAAGTGGGTGATTGCATTGTGAGATAACACACATATCTGCCACATGAGTCAGTGTTTTACTGCTGCCTGCTTTTTATTCTCTCTACAGGATGAAGGCAGTCTGACCGCTGCCTTGCCCTTCCGGTGAAACCCTCCAGAACAATCTGAAGAATGTGGGTGTAAAGAAAGCTGCTGCACCTTGTAATGATGACTGACACCTGTAAAACGGACATGCCACGACATGTAAACAGTAATTAGATATAACAAGAAACACGATTAACTGCTCATTAAACACCAAGGAAAGCCGCTGAAAGTTTAGCATCTGTGTCCTGTGTGAACATTTAACAACACATCCTGACTCATACTTGATGAGCAAAGACTCGGTATAATATGTACCACAGGAGTACACCAGCTTTAATGATTTAATATTTCACAGAGGATGATGTGTATTAAATTACAGAGAGAGCAATATGACTAAACAGAGCTTTTGAGGATAAATATTTTATAAGTGGATTGGTTTAAAGTGCAGAGACTAGGGATGGGCATATCAAGCAAAAATGCTATCTGAAATATCTGAAATAACGTAGACTTATGAGATCATTCTTTGTATAACCTAAATAACGATTGACTAACATTAGCCATGTTTACATGGACACAAGCTTTGGTATTGAAAGCCTGATTGGAATGAAATGATTCATGTGAACAGACCAATTTCAGATTCAATCACACCCATTTGGATCAAAAATGTTATTGTAATCAAGGGTGGGGGGTATTAAAACTCATATTCCAACTGTCAGCATATATATATATATATATATATATATATATATATATATATATATATATATATATATATACATATATGTCTAGTGGAAGATATGGTGGGATCAACACACAACTGATCAGCATGAGATACAAATGCACTGCTTGACATTTTGACATGCAATCACTTAGAATTATTTAAGAGTGAGGAATAAAATGTGTAAGATGACAATAAATGTGCACATGCAGTGGTGTTTGTTTGAATCAGAAATAACAGTTTCTTCTTCTGCTGTTTCCAAAAGTCAGACAGCGAAACAAATCTATGCATCTTTAAAGGATTTCTTCCAGTCAAACATGTGGTGCATGTAAACATGACCACCATCAAGCTTTTCCAAGGAGTTGCCAGTGTTCAGCAGCCATGGGAGGCACATTTGTGAGGTTTTCAGCAGTATGCTGCTCTATCACAGCTTTGGTCTGCACAACAGCTTTTATTTACAGTTGAGTCTATAAAGATACGGATTAAATATGACTCCTGTTGCAAGTGTTGTGGAGTGAGACAGCTTTTCTACACTGTGAATGTTCAGCTCACCTACAGTATCATCTTACAGTTTCTTTAGTCTCTTGAGCTGATGGTTTTTCTCGTTGGAACTATTAACTAAGGCTTAATAAACTATCAAACTTCAAAAACGTTCAACTAAGCTGATGGAAAGCATGTCAATGTATCATCTCAGTGATGAGGGACACTACGTGCCGTCCACATCTAACAACAAACTAGATCTGGTGACAAAACTAGCTACTGAGTGTTGATGTGTTGATGGAGCTTAGGATGGATGCTTTGTTCTTAAATGCCTTTTGCAAGTGACATAAGGCTTAAAAAAAGTGTGAAAAGCCTTTTTTGCTGTCAGCATTGATTAAAATGAAAACATAAAGACACTCGAGAATATCTGTAGTAATTCGAGAAAATGTCTCTTTATCATCCTCTTCTATACATGTTCAATGATAAAATATAGCGGCTACTACTTCTGTCACTGGTAGAGATGAGATAGGTGAAACACAGCAACTCTTTCCCTTTCCACTGGCGGAAGAGGTGTCACCAGGTCGCTCCAGAATAATACAATCACCTGCAGCCATCTGCATTTGCTGTTTCCGCTTCTTTGCATCCGTCCAGACAAGTCAACGTCATTAGACTGATTCAGGAAGTCAGAAGATCTTCACTTTGATTTCAGTATTTAATTGATTAAAAGGTTTGTGGGGCTCTGGCGTAACTTTTGTTCCCAGTATTAATATCACGTCAGTGGCACTGTTGGTTTAATACACTCAATCTCCCCTTGTCCCACCTGGTAGGTAAACCCTGTCTTTATCTCTTCTGTTTCCCTTTCACACAGTCACCCCCCCCCCCCTCCTTTATCTTTGCTATGTTCCCAGAGGAAATCAGGTGCTAGGCAGTCGCCTGCAGAGTGCTTTCTTCCCATCGTCCTACATCTTCAACTTTCTCTTTCTTTGTTAGCTGGGAAGGGTAAAAAAGGGATAAGGGAAGGATTAGCTCATGAAAGCAAAAGGCAGAGAAAGGGAGTGGAAAAAGTGAGGGGGCACAGGGAAAGTGATTCTGCAGTTGGTTACCATGGTTACCGGAAAGCAGCTGATTAGCGTGTGTGATGTGAGTGTTTGGGTCTGCTGGTCCATCTCTGTGACTGATAAATATGTGGAGAAATGAACATTTTAACAATCATTAGCTGCAGTTTTCCATCCATCAGCTCTGATGTGGTGATTGCTCTGCTGTTGCACCATAACCGGCTGCAATGCTCTACCGATGGCAAACTCCCCTGACCACGACACACACCCACACAAGATGTCGATTAAAGCCTCAGTTGCTTTCCTTTAAGAAGAATGGGGCTGAAAACAGATTGAAATTCAATAGGTTAGAGACATTTTCAACAGGAGCTTGGTCTGTTGGGTTTTTAATCATTTTCTTAAGCTGGATGCCAAGTGCACGTTAGTGTATGTAGAATATCCCTCAACATTTCTGTAGAAAGCCAAAAACTGTTCATAAAAACAACTAATTTAATTAATGACTGTCAGCCATTATTACAGCAGAGAGCTCCATACTGCCAGCAGTTTGGAGCATTTCGGCTCATCTTTCAGGACCCACAGAATATTAAGTTTTAGGACTACAGAAACATGGAAGCAACCAAAAGAAACTGTAAACTCTCTTCTTTCATCAGAAAAAAAAAAGTTTGTCTTGCTTTTTCCATTCTTTAGTAATGTGCAGTAGAACATGGGGTAGTAGTTGCAGCACAAATGCTGCTGTTGACCAAACATCTGAGAAAATGAACTATTTGTTCAATGAGGCATTTGAAGAAGAAAAGTGACTGATGCCTTTTTTTTCTGTAGTGATGCTTCAAGCATCTAAACATTTAATTTCCAGGTTAGAGCAAAATCCTGGATGATTTTTTAAAGCTAAAAAAGGAGAGATGTGTACATGAGAATGAGATAACCCCAACAGTACATGTGTAGCTATAGGCCCATTTGTTCCACTGACTGGATTTCTTCTACCATGTCCAGCCAGGTGGGCCTGTTTTAAGCCAGTTTCTTGTAAGGGCTTTCTTAGCTGCAAGAAATATGCAAAAATATTATCAATTACATTTTCTGGTATCAGTCCTATATAAACCAAGAGTCATTGGGGATGTTATATCTCAAACTTTCCCTCATAGCTTGAAGGACCCCATCCAAAATTCCCATTAAAAAATGTGAGTGATTGGGATTCAATTGCCTAATTATCAACAGTGTTTTTGCCCGCCCAACTGTTTATTTCATTTTTTTGTCCTGTGATAAATAATGGCATCAAATCTCTACAGTCAAATTCCCCCCATTTTTTTTACAGTTTGTTGATATGTTGGGTCTAAGGATATATGGATATATACAGTTGTGTGAAAAAGTGTTTGCCCCCTTCCTGATTTCTTATATTTTGGCATGTTTGTCACACTTATACGTTTCAGATCATCAAACAAATTTAAATGTGAGACAAAGATAACACAAGTAAACACAAAAATGCAGTTTTTAAATGAAGATTCTTATTAGTAATGGAGGAAAAAAAATCCAAACCACCATGGCCCTTTGTGAAAAAGTGATTGTCCCCTCTGTTAAAACATAAATTAACTGTGGTTTATCACATCTTTGGAAAACTGAGTTTAATTTCTCTAGCCACACCCAGGCCTGATTACTGCCACACCTGTTCTCAATCAAGAAATCACTTAAATAGGACCTGCTTGACGAAGTTAAGTAGACCAAAAAGATCCTCAAAAGCTAGACATGCTGTGATCCAAAGAAATTCAGAAAAAAAAAAAAGAGAAACAAAGTATTTGAGATCCATCAGTCTGGAAAAGGTTACAAAGCCATTTCTAAAGCTGTGGGACTCCAGCGAACCACAGTGAGAGCCATTATCCACAAATGGTGAAAACATGGAACAGTGGTGAACCTTCCCAGGAGTGGCTGGCCGACTAAAGTTACCCAAAGAGCACAGCGACGACTCATCCAAGAGGTCACAAAAGACCCCAGAACAACATCCAAAAAACTGCAGGCCTCACTTGCCTCAATTGAGGTCAGTGTTCATGACTCCACCATATGAAAGAGATTGGGGGCAAAAATGGCCTGCATGGCAGTTCCAAGACCAAAACCACTGCTGAGCAAAAAGAACATAAAGGCTCGTCTCAGTTTAGCCAGAAAGCATCTTGATGATCCCCAAGACTTTTGGGAAAATACTCTGTGGACTGATGAGACAAAAGTTGAACTTTTTGGAAGGTGTAGGTCCCATTACATCTGGCGTAAAAGTAACACGGCATTTCAGAAATGGAACATCATACCAACAGTAAAATAGGGAGGTGGTAGTGTGATGGTCTGGGCTGTTTTGCTGCTTCGAGACCTGGAAGACTTGCTGTGGTAAATGGAACCATGAATTCTGCTGTCTACCAAAAAATCTTGAAGGAGAATGTCCGGCCATCTGTTGGTGACCTCAAGCTGAAGCGCACTTGGGTTCTGCAGCAGGACAATGATCCAAAACACACCAGCAAATCCACCTCTGAATGGCTTAAGAAAAACAAAATGAAGCACTTTGGAGTGACCTAGTCAAAGTCCCGACCTGAATCTGATTGAGATGCTGTGGCATGACCTTAAAAGGCGGTTCATAATGGAAAACCCTCCAATGTGGCTGAATTACAACAATTCTAAGATTAGTGGACCAAAATTCCTCCACAGCGTTGTAGAAGACTCAATGCCAGTTATCGCAAATGCTTGATTGCAGTTGTTGCTGCTAAGGGTGGCCCAACCAGTTATTAGGTTCAGGGGGCAATCACTTTTTCACACAGGGCCATGAAATCTCTTTAGTTTTTACTTGACTTAACAGAGACCAATAATTGCACGCTTCTGAAACAGAGACCAAGAGCACTGACAGTGTTTGGAAAGTCCAATGTCAGCATAAACTAGTTCAAAGGTCAGTTCCCCCATTTTAAAATGAACTACTTCAGCTCATAATTAAAACAAAAAAACAAAACAAGTTCACAATTTAAAAAATGAACTAGTTTGCAGTCTCTATTTTTCAATATGTTTCTTCATGCCATTACCCTCAGAATACTGTCTTTTTCCAACTTTTCCACTCACTCAGTCTGAGGAGGAACCAGGCTGAGGCTGAAACAAAGAATGGACCTCAAAGTGTAAAATCTAAACAGAAAAAAACAGTTAAACATTATTTATCTTTTCATTAAATCACTTTTCAGCTTTTGTGAGATGTATTTTTTCTGACTTGTTTGCTCAAAGAAAAAGAAAAGTCCTAGAAACTTGATAAAAGTTCATAAAAGTGCGATATTCAGGCCAAATAAAAATCAAGAAAGAAAGAAAAAAAAAAAAAACTTTTCCCACCTAGTAATCATACAAAGATGTCATATTAATCATTGCGACAAAGGTAGTGCCGCTGCCATAATTGGATTTTATCTTTGTGCTTCGCTATTTGATGACATGTGCGACTCAGAGTTGGCTAGTGTTGCCAGATTTGGCGTTTTCCCCCTATACATTAAGACCCGTTTAAAATGTGTTTTAGCTGGGATGATTTGCCAGTGAGGCTCCATGGAAGTCTGGGACTCTCTAACATAGATCAACCGTAAAGGCCAATGCACACTGGGTCCACATATGCTGCATTCACGGTGCGGTGCGGCCTATGAAGCTAGCACGGCCATTTTAGTCAATGGTTTAATTCACAGCAGGCGCACTACGTCTGGCACACTCCCGGTCTGAAATGATGCGCCGGGGAGGTCACGGAGGTCAGAAAGAAACCATAGCACAGCCAGAACGCTGTCAGAACGCAGCACACATGGATCCGGTGTGAACTGGTCATAACAGAGCAGTGTTTACAAAGGCCAGAATGAGGGCGCTCACAGTAACAGTAATCAGGCAGAAATACAGTACGATCAGTTCACGTTCACCCAAAATGTGGACAATCCTTCAATGAACTCATTAGGCACAACGCTGGGCACTGGATGCATCTCCTGATGGTGTTATTTAAGAAATGAAAACTCAGCCTTCATCGGTCAGGGTTAAACACATCATCTAAAACATATGAAATCACTGCAGTACTTTTACAGAGGGAGGTCATTACCCATTTGCAATGTGAGGTAGTGCATGTGAGTTACTTTGAATTCCTAATGCATGAAGTGTGTGTGGGTGAACGACTGAATGTGTGTTAGTTTCAATGAATAGTAAAAATGAAAATGAAGGACTTGCTGCCAGTTTCTATTTGAGGGTTTCAGCAAGTCTGTTCATTTCAAATAGCATTTAGCCGACCAAACATCATGTCTTTGTTAATAGCTTTGAAAAAATGGAAATATTATATGGAAAATGATCAGCCAAATGCAGAAACGGGTGTGTGTGTGTGTGTTCCTGTACCTGCTACAATGTTAGGACTGTTTTACGTCTTTAACCAACAAAGTGAGGACATTTTGGCTGGTCCTCACTAAAAAAGCTGAAGAAAAACCCATTTTTGAGGGTCAAGATTTGGTTTTAGAGTTTAGGTTAGGGCAAGGGTTAGGTTTAGGTAATCAGTTGTGGTGGTTAGGTGTGGGTGATTAGCTCTCCATCATATTCGGTGCGCTCCATCGGGCTGCGGTGAGTCCAATGCCCGGAGGCTGGTGTCCGTCAGACGGAGGAAGTGCGCTGTCACTCGAGATCAGATTCTGAACTTCGGAAGTCGGGCCCAGGCCGCTGTATGTTGGTGTATGTGGTGCGTGGAATAGCGTGTTAGGCTCTTTCCAGTTCTGTTTGTGAGCATGTCCAGTGTAAGGGGCTCGGGAATGCATTATGTCAATGAATGTCCTCACTAAGATAGAAGTAGGAGAATGCGTGTGTGTGTGTGTGTGTGTGTGTGTGTGTGTGTGTGTGTGTGTGTGGGGGGGGGGGGGGGGGGTATAAGAGTGAGAAAAAGCAGGTTCAGTTTGAGAGTTTATAAGTTCATGTCCCAGACTCTAATGATCCCTGAGTGTAACAAGGACTCTTTGAAATGTCATCCGTCTGGCTGCAGCTGAGCAACACTTCCTGTAAGTTGCAACACTTGGGATGTGTCCATGCGAACGACACGTGGCCTTCTAAGCACCAAACACAGCAGTGTCCCTGGGCCCAGAGTACACCCCCCTGTCACATCCTTTGGTGTGTTTTTGTTTATTGCTCAGTCACTGTTGCTTCCATCTGGGTGTTTACAGGAGGAAGTGAGGAGGTGACACCATGTTCCGAAACAAAAACGACGTCATACAGGCAAGGCACGAAATCTGAGAGCATTCAATGAATGTGGTATGCCGTCACCTCCAACGTACCTCTGACATGACAAGATAATCGGATCACAGTGAGTCTGAAGGATGATGAAACACAGCTCATCAGATCCAGATAAAACCTGAATACTGGCGTAATGTTGACATGCAGGTCAGATGTCAGGCTGACTGACAACTGGATCTAAGACAATTAATCCAATCACACTGTGGAAATAAACAGTGACAGTCCAGGTTATTTTCCTTTGTTACAGTCTGCCACTTAAGACTGAGCAGCAGCACTATCTGATTAATTTTATCTTTAGATAACTCTAGTGTTATTAGAGTTCACTTAATCAAATCTAATGGCCTGAATGTTTTTTTTTTTTTAAACTCTCCTTCCCTACACTCCTTTGTGATCAAATTGTATTTGTGATATGAACAAACATGTCTCAAGCTGAGAATGTTCACAAGGACATAATCCAATTTTCTCAAAGGCATATCACTTTTTCAAAGTCGAACATCTGGCCAAATTCAGTTAGCAGCTGAGGACGGTCTTGGCCAGGATGCTGACAAAGAACAAATGAGTCTCAGCAACAGAGTTTCAGGAGTCCTTTACAGAGATGGGCCAAGCTGAGGAGGGGCTCTAATAATGAGGTTTTTATGGAAGAGTGGCTATGCAGGTCATTCCTGAGTAAAAAGACATATGACAGCACATCTGGGGGTTGTAAGAGACGACAGAGCGTGGAGAGAAACTTCTGTGTCTGGGGAGCGCCAGATACTGCTTATCATCATGCCAAGGGTAAAAGTTCACTCCCATCATGTGTTTGGAGCACATTGCTGAGACTGTGCTAAAGTGGCTTTTCCTCTCCGAATGCCCGCAAATAAGGCAGCAGCGGATCTGATGTGTGTCCTTAGAGCAGGTGTGGGGTCATATCAAGGGGCAAACTCCGCTGGAAAAGTGTGAAACCAGGAAGTAAAGTCTTTACTTGTAATTCTTTCTTGATCCGCTAGGGGCTGGCTCCAAAACAGAGCAAATCCCCATACACTCCCATGTTAAAAACACCAACTTCACAACAGAAATAAACATGTTTACAGCCTGGTTCAAAAATTTTTATTTTATGTTTAATAGGTCAAGCTTACCTTCATGCCAACTGTGAGGGGGGTGAATTGTTTTTATAAGTCATCCGTTTAGATGTTATTTAATCTTGAAATCATACAATTAGGAAGCCGGCCGGCCGACTGGTGGCTCAGTTAGCTCCTTGCTTGCTCTCGGTAAGGTCTCAATCTGCAGCAAAATGGTGGTTTTTAGTCAGCTAATAGCAACTCCAAACATGTCTTACCTTTATCCCGCCGCTTGGGAGGCTAATCTTCGTTAGCTCCTGTTAGTTTCGAGTTACCTCAGTTTGCCTTTAGCTAAGAGTACGTTGGCTGTCAATCTTTTGCCCCGCGGCCGCGCTTTGCTCGTTTTATTATTTTCTAGGAGTGACAACACACGCGACACAACAGCATGGTGGTGGTGGGACACGCCCAACTGGCTTCACTTTCCTCTATTCAGACGTAGCCGGATACTACGTCTATTTTATTTAGCTATATTTATATTTTATTTAAACTATTTAAACAGGTACGTCCCATTGAGACACAATGCCTTTTGTAAGGAAGACCTGTTTACCTGACATACATGTCTTTATGGATATGTGGACATTTGTGGACATTCTGTTCTAACAATAACAGTCACAGAGCAGCCAATTTAATCATATTATATATTTAGCTCATAATGTAAGAAAAAAAAGTCATTTATCCATCCTTATACAGTTGAATTATACAGCCCCCTTACTTAAATTAATTTAGTAATTCATTTATTAATTAATTAAAAACGTGTGGACTTTATAACATACTTTACAAGAACAGATGAAATGACTCAACTTCATTCAGTTTAGGTCTGAAAATGACATCTTTTCACAGGGCACAAGAAATAAGCCTGAGTTTACAGCTGGAAACTACATGAAATGATGATGTGGTGCAAGATGATGGCGGAACCATCACTGTCCCGTTTTCCCGCACTTGCAACCTCACAGTCCAACCCTTAAAGCCAGAGTTGGTAATTGGCTCAGAAACACTTTTTGTTATTCTGGGTGAAATGGTCCTTCCATCCTGACAGTATATCAATATATCATGCATTCATAAAAAGGAAGGACAAAAGTCAGACCTCTGTGAGAGCTGCAGTTCTGTAAAAACTCTGACCAACCCCTGCCATTTGCACTGAAAGGCCGGAGTTAGTCATTCACACAGTAGAAAGTACAAATCGATGCCTTTATGTCTTGTCTCTGTCCCTCCACTCTCACCGTCCACCATGTGACCCTCCTGTGCGCCGCTCACTGTAAAGAAATATAGCTAACGGACTGCTAATTGCTGCTGCACCAAAAAAACAAAACAAAACAAAACAACAGATAAGGATTAAGTCTCGGAGGTGTTGACGTTTGCAGTGTGGACTTTTTACACTGGAGAAAGAGTTGCAGGTGAGTGAACTAAAGCTTTTAAAAACTGGTTTTTCAGCTAATTACGACCAAGCTAATGAGCTATCCACTCAGCTGTTATCGTTAACCTGCTCGTAAAACATCGGCACACGTGCCCCTGCGCTCTGAAGCCGTGGTTTCGGGAGGTGTGTTTTTTTAAACTGTTGCTTGCTCAAACCACGTTTTCCAACATTGCCAACCCTAGCTTTAATGTGCACTTCTTTTTTTCTTTTTTTTTTTTTTTAAAGGATTTTTTGGGCACTAGTGGCCTTTATGTGACAGGTGTATAGCGACAGGAAAGGGGCAGAGAGAGTGGGGAGTGACATGCAGCAAAGGGACCTGGACCGGGAATCGAACCGGGGCCGACTGCGTCGAGGAACTGTAGCCTCTGTTCATGGGGCGGCACAATGTGCACTTCTGCCAACTGCACACTTTATACAGGGCCAATACCCATAATGTGGGTATTGGGACAGGACCCTGGTCACCTGACCAAGTGCAGCAATCTGTAGTTGCTTTATTGGCTAGTTTCTCTGTGAGCAGACACACATCTTTCTCCTGCACTTGGTCCAAGTTTGTTTTGGTTGGTGTGCCCTCTTTAACAACAATGCATTGCACCACAGGCAGCGTCCACGTCACACCAGCGAAATCTACTGAAGCCTTTTTTCTGATTAGCCTCACTGATAAGTGATTCTTTTAAAGCTATACAACTCTTCAGTCCCACAAGTTCTCTCCACATTGCTGAGATTGGAAATGCTCTTAGTTTCCCCATTAACCATGGCCCTGAGTTCTACTGTTGTATTTCTATGATTTGATCTCACCAAACATTTAAATCATCACCAATCAGTCAGTCATTTTCTATACCGCTTATCCAATTCAGGGTCACGGGGGTTGCTGGAGCCTCGGCCAGCTATTATCAGGCGAAAGGCAGGGTACACCCTGGACAGGTCGTCAGTCTATCGCAGGGCTATCACCAATCACCAACTTTTATTCAAGATTTCAATCACATTTCTTCCTAAAAGACGATGGTTATCCCTCCAGCTTTTAATATACGTAGAACAGTTCCACACAGCATAGTTGCCAGACTGTCTTTCTGCCATCAGGATGCTGGACAGGACAGGTAAAAAAAACAAAAAAACAAGCATGCACAGGACCATTGGCCGTGTCTCAAACCGCGCACTTGCCCGAGTGCACTGGAGTTTAGTGCGCATTGTGACTTATGTCTGTAGTGCAGAATACTGTCACAAAATGCTGAGCCAATTAGAGCACTGCACTTACCGGAAGTGACGGACTAGCATTGACTGCTAAAGTGATCTACTCTACTGAGCCGGTATAACTGGCCTCAAACACATGACCAGATCATAACTGTCATCAGGGAGTGAACAGCTTGGTAGCATGCTACATATGCATTAGTAATTATGTCTGAATAATTTTATAAATATTACTTGAATCAGCACAATACAGCCTCCGCAGCAGCAGGGGTCACCACGGCTTTATTCATCGCCATTATTCAGCTCTGAAAACAGTTCAAAAGTCCTGTCTCTTCCGCTATGTCAGCAAGATGGTGTCTGTTTAGTGTGAGAAGTCTTCTTTGATTTGCACTGCGTTTTTGGCCGTTATTAGGCAGCATCCGGGTACTTTCAGGGCACTGAATCTTAGTTTAAATGGCAGTATGAACGCAGGACACACTCAAAAATAGTGTTTGAAGTGCTCAAGTGTGCGGTTTGAGACACGGCCAATTTATCCCCAATTTTAGTAGTTTCGGTATCTCATAAGATGTTTTCTTTGTATGTCAATAATTTGAACATTCTGAAGCAGACTCATCTTTTCCACTATCTAAAGATGTGTCCTCAGACATGACGGCTTAAGAAGTGAGAAACTGCTCACTGCATCAGTTTGTATTAAATAACTTGCTGTAACTGAACTGTTATCATCAATCTATCTGTGCTTAATGTCTGAGACAAAGTTTTATTGCATGTGTTTCCTAAATTGCTCTGTTAAAAACTGGAGTTTGATGGCTTGAGTTTTTAACTTTTAAAGAATAGTTTTTTAAATTGGCAGGCACTTTGTGTGTCTTGTATGAAAAGTGCTTTATACTGTAAATACAATTCGATTTGAGCAGAGTCCCGTGTTTCAGAAAAGCCAACCATCTGAATTCCTGTTCCTCCCTCCTTATCAATGTCCTCATCATTTCCATGAATTCCAGCTCTTCCCGCTCTTCCTCAAGGCGTTCTGCCCCCGTTTTATCCTTATCGGAATTGCCAAGGCATTTGACGGAATAAGGGAGTCAGGTCAGCTGCCAAAGATCTCACATGACGGGAAGTCAAGCACTGAGGAGTGAAACACAACTCAGGCATTTTGTTTATGCCTTTTTATGAGAAGCAAAACTGGAATCTACAAGCACATAATGCTAAATGATGCTTTAGAAAAAAAAGAAGCTAAATTCAGACAAAATATAATGCACACTAGAGAGGGCTGCCAGATTTAAAAGTCAAAATGATAAAAATCTCCCCACTAAGAGGAAAATATGAAAAATACATATCACACTTGCTGATCCCTGAGGGAAAGTACATTCATTGGAATTGCAATACTTAAAATGTGCATGTTTCATATAGATGAAGCTCTTCTTCCGTTTGCTTACGGAGCTCTGGATGTGGTTCTCCTCCACTTACTTTCCTGAAGTGCTGCTCAGAATTGGAAAACGTGACATAAAGCTGACAGGCAGCAGTCCTGTTCACTAAAAAATCCAATTGTTGCAGCTTTAAATGCAGGCGCAGGGTCAAGTTAGAGAGCTTGAGAGAAAGTATGCGCAAGTCTAATGAGCTCAGTCAGAAAATGTCCACGGAGCAATCTGCATGGAAGATTTTCCTCCACTGACATGACATCAGTGCTGCTGAACTGGTCTGAAGTATGATGGATAGTTTTCAAGCAGAAGCAAGTGCGAAAATAAAAGAAAAAAAAGAGGAAACTGAATCATTAAATCTCCCTTTAGTAGTGACGCTACTATTCGTGCCAAACATCAAAGTGCCTGAATGTGCGCTTTTCTCTAGTTTTGGACTGCGAAGTCGACACTGTGTGTTTATGTGTGTGTGCATGAGTTGAGCCGGCGGTGAGACCATGAATTAAAGAAGAGATTAATGAGTCAGGACAAGGAGGCTCAGACTCCAATCTGTTCCTTGCCGCACTCTGGGGGCCGTCTCGCTGCAGAACCCAATTCTGTCAGCAAACACACACACGCACACACAGAAACACACATGCGACCGAGAACAGCAGGAAGACCAAGGACTATGGACGTCATGCACACATCTGGCAGAGAGAGCACATGTACGAGACGTGTTGAGGTGGAACTGAACACAAGAGATGTTCTACGACTGCAAGTCTTCAGCAACAAATCCTTCCACCCTGCAGGCCATCACCCCACCCTGACACCTCACCATGACCCCGAGACCTGCCATCTGTCTGCAAGAGCTGGAAGACAGGAACAGAAACTGTGAGTGAGACGGAAAGAAAGAAACAATGAAAGGCAGGTTGCGAGACATAAAAAGGAGGAGACGAACAGGAGAACAAGGGTGATGAAGATTACTCTAAACTGAGAAGGAGAAGACCCGTGAACAGAGCTAGAGGTGGCATGAAGAAAAAGAAAAAGTTCCAATAACTGATGTCTGACAACTTGAAAGACAGAGGAAGCCTTCAGCTGATGATGATGATGTAGAAGCTGGGGACAAGTTTGCTTTTATTCTCCACTTTAATTATCGCCTCTTTCCACGTAAATATCTGTTCTGTCTATACCATCACCCCCCTCGGCAATTCATTGATGAATACAACAACGATGGCCTTGATGCTCTTTATCATAATGGAGTCCTGTGTGTGAGATTGGGTACCTCATCACCATGAAACACTCATCAGTGCTCTCCATCTGTCCCTAGGCTCTGCCACTTTAATACATACCATGAGATTTGCTAATCCTTTGATATGCCTCATAATCTGATGGCAGATATAAGCACAGAAAGCAGAGAAAAGAAAGGGTGACGTGCAGAGAGGAGAGGGATGCGGAGCAGATGCCTGAGCTTTGCTGCAGGAAGATGGGGAAGAGGGGAAAACTGTGTCAGGAGGAAGAGTGGGGCTGCAGAAAGGAGGTAAAAAACGAGGGGATGAGCAGACAGCGGGATGAGGGAGGGGACTTGCTTGTGACCTGATTTCACCACTAAGCTATGAAAAAGTGGAGCAGCAAGAAAGCAAGTGGATGCAGCATCTTCGCTGCAAACATCCAGCAGCTGTGTTCATACATGTAAGCTGAAGCCATCGCGGCACTGCAAACCTCACCATCCTCCTGTTTAACCTGCTGACCTACATACTGTATCCTTATCTAGCTGAGTCACCCACCTCTGTCTGCCTTCCTTACATCTGTCTGCCTCCACAACCTCATCTTCTTTAAGTCGCGGCTGTGCTTCCAGAAGCAGCCATAGCAGCGGCAGTGGTGGGTAATGCAGTCTGATGTCTACCACTTTAGTGAAGCCACTGACACAGTCCTGATGCTCGGCAGCGGGCTGGCAGTATGGACACACAAACTCATCTATTACACAGCTGGAAACCTGTCCTGTGAACATAAACAGCATCTGGATGAGGAATATACGGACGCCTTGCTGCTGTGGCACCAGTGTGGATTTTTTAAATTGAGAGAAGGTGACGCAGATGAAGAGATTCAGACTCTAAATGTTGGTAAATGCAGCCATTAGGGAATGTACCGCTGTCTCCCTGCTGTGTGCGTGGGATGCTTCGGGGCTACAGGTCTTGTCTTTCACATGATCAACAGAAGCCGTAAACACACAAGCTAATAGGGAAGTTGTTGTTTCAAGGTTTTTCAGCTACTCATATACTGTATATGTATATATAAACTGATCATAGGCGGATTAATTAGGTTTGCTTGTTCCACAACCTAAACCAATGAAGCTGTATACATTGTACTGTATATGTGTAGTTCAGTTTTTGATGTTCCAAATGTCCACAAGCACCAGCTTGTTGAGATCCAGTTTTAACATCTTCTTCACAAGTGGCAGCATAAGATCCATGCAGAATAGAAGCACCGATCCTAACACGTGGCATATCAAAACCATGGGAGAAACTCAGCGAAAAGACCACAGCACCAAGCTTTGGCATCCAGCTGAAACACAATTTAAACCCAAGCAATTAAATGAGACCTAATTTTGTTAATTTCTCCTCTTTAAGCAAAGCACAAAAACAAGGTGTCATATGAAAGCAGAGACTCTGCTGATTAACAAAGATGTCGTCTCATCAACTCTGGGAGCTCGCAGCCAATAAGAAATCTGTTTTGACTCCAGCTCTAAAAAAACCTCTTCTAATATGTTCTGCAATGACTCTGCCTTTGTTTCAAATGGATCATGAAGGTCCTGTTGGTTTCCATGGAGATGTGGGGGGTTTTATCGTGAAGTATTCCCTGTTGTGCTTCACTTCTTACTGGATCCTCATGGGGTTCCTGAGGTGAATGTGGGGGCTTTCCCTGGATTCTCCGGACTGACCACTGATAGAGGTGTTCATCAGCATCGGCCGATGGCTCCCTGGGATATTTAACTGAGTAACATCACTATTGAAACACCTGGAAAACTGCTCAGTTCCACTTTTTACCTTTTACTGTAGTACAGGTCCTCATCACATTACTTTACTCATTCCTAGGATTACTTTACTTCTTCTTTGTTGATGCTTTCCCTGACAATAACGTTTTCTTTTAGGAAGAAATAGCCAATGAAATTTTCTACTGCATCAATTTTTACTTTTACTTAGTAACACATATGATAATTCTGACACTTCTGTAAATCTCACATCTTAGCTTTCTTCTGAGACAAAGATTTAATAAATATCTCTGTCTAGTTGTGAGGATGCACTTAACTTAGTTTGTGTATGTCATTTCAAACAGGAAGCAGGAGGATAATCAAATGAGAATTTAGAGCACATGTATTCCTAAAAACACAAAATACAGTTCCTGTGAGCTTGAGAGCTGGATGAAAGAGAACCACAAATCTATCTGTTTCTAGTTTCAAGCAATGACTGACACTCACTGGTAAATGCAAAAACTGCACAAGCATAAACAAATTCACAAATCTGGTGTCACAGAACGACTGCATATGTTTAACATATGCATAGAAAAACAATAGGCATGTCCATGGTTGAGCAGCTACATTCATGTGATCCATCTGCATACAGCCGCCCACCACACAGAGGCATTTATGGATGCCATCTGAACAAAAAGTGGCCGCCATTGATCCGACACTAACGGGGGTTTGTGGGAGCGTTGTCTGCATCTGGATTCTGTCTGTCACAAGCTCCAGAAAGAGAAAAAGAGAAAAGTCACGTTCCGATCGGCTCGTCCTTTTTCAGATACGGCTTCGTCTGCAAAACGATAACACACCTGTGGGCGCAACTACAAAGCTTCTGTGTGTGTGTGTGTGTGTGTGTGTGTTTGTGCGCGGCCACAGGTCCTTTGTTTGAACGAGTCACATGATCAGTCTGACTTGGTGCTGTCTCCTCCCCTTTGCAGCGTGCCACCATAATCATAAAACACTCAAATATGGAAAACAACAAATACAAACGACAGCATGTGCAACATAAACAAATACTTCCTGAAACTTTACTCGATGAGTAAAAAATAAAAACTCCATTAAAGCTACAAACGAACGCCTCCTTTTTATCACGGTAATGAAGAAAGGGGGAGGATGTGATAGAGGGAGAGAAGGGATGAAAGAATGGAGGAATGATGATGGCTTTGCAAGCCCAGATCAAGTCGGGAGAACCGGTGTTTATTTATCCTACAGTAAATAAACAAATATCCAACAAAGCAGTGGAAGATGGGTGGATGGAGTTAAGACTCGGGGTGTGTGTGGTCACATGTTTCAGGGACAGTCAGCCATGGAGGAATGGAGAGATAAACGGGGGTAGAGGTGGAGGGATGGAAAGGAGCTAGAAAATAAAGATGGCCGAGGAGGGTGGGTGGAGGTGCACACAGAAAAATAAGGTACAGAAATCAATAGGCGGCAGATGGGGGCGTGCACGTAGAGGAGATGGAAGGACACGGGAGAGAACAGAGGGAGAGATGTATAGAAGATGAAGCTGGGGATGGGGGGAAGAGGAGGAGATGAGGAGAGAGAGGGAGGCAGTCTGGGTCCCAAGGGTGAGATTTCCTGCTCCTCCATATTAGAGCAGCATGACAGAGGACTCCGTGGATCTGACTGCATATCCTACGTGCATGTTAATTACAGAGAGAGACGGAGTAAATAAGTCTGCGGAGGAGAACGGCACAAAGGAAGCTCAGGTGTTTTCTGAGTCAAAACAAGTCAATGGACTTATTCTCGCTGGGCCTTTAATTACAGCCACAGCATCTTCACAACACGGCGGGTCTGTAAACCGTCATCATCACGCGTGACTGCGGTGCTCATGTTGAAGCATTGTAGTCACATTGTTCCGACTTCCCAGGACCATCCGGCCCTCAGCTCAAAGCGCCACAATTCCTGCTCAGTTAGCCCCCCCAAAGCCACATTGTGTCCGACACCTTCACGGAAAAATCCATTTGTTTAAAATGATTTTACACTGAATAAACTACAGTATGTGTGGGACAACCAAAACTTCTGGTCTTTGTTCACTTTATTTCTTTTTATCTAACTAATTCTATTTGCTTTATTTGCCTTTATTCACTCAGATTCCTGTATTTATTCTAAATCATTTATTATTATCTACCTTAATTTTAAAATTTTCATTAAATTTTATATATACATATAAACATATATATATATATATATATATATATATATATATATATATATATATATATATATATATATATATATATTGTTTCATGATTCCCTTTGTTTTCCAATTTTTCTCCTTCCGTAAATGATGCTTTGTCTAAATGACAGTCATTGCAACCATGAGACAAATATCTAAATAAAGTTAATAAAAGATTTATCTGGACGAGCACATTTTTCTTGTAGTTAACTTTACCTTGACCTCACTGAAACTACTGCCAGCACAAAGTGAAAGGACTGGACTAATGGGGTCTCCCCCTCCACCTGCTCATCTGCATCCAGTTCCAGTCAAGCATCCCGAGACCGTGGCACTGTGGTTTTTCTGAACCAGTTTAGCCTTTATTGGTCTGTCAGAGGGGAAAAAAAGAAAACATTGTTTTCCCCAGCAGCAGGTTGAGATATTACTCATCTATAATTGGGAATAACCCTGTTACCCCACCCTGAGGCGGCT
Source organism: Atherinomorus stipes (assembly GCA_023101725.1). Lineage (NCBI taxonomy): Eukaryota > Metazoa > Chordata > Actinopteri > Atheriniformes > Atherinidae > Atherinomorus > Atherinomorus stipes. The sequence continues at coordinate 883,188 of JALJCO010012364.1, forward strand.
CAATCTCCACCGAGTAATAGCTGCCATCGTCTGCTCTGCTGGAAGCGGCGTTATTAGGTCGGCAGCACAGTCTCTACCTCTGCTGTCTGCCAAGGAGGTTTATTAGCCCACAAAATATGGCTTCACTCCTCTGCTTCTGTTTTAAACCACCAAGCTGCCTGAGCATATTTATCTTTCACATTCTTCACTTCTATCAAATCAGCACCCTGGACAGAAGGGGGGCTCCAAAATAAGCTCCAAGGGGAACATTTAGGCTGAGACTTTCAGTTTTCACGACAGTTAGCTTTGCTTTGTTGTGCAAAACACCTTTTACTTTTCAATATTTAACTGTCACCTTGACTGTTTCCACCAGTTCAGGAGTCTGCCTGACTTTTCCTCCACTGTGCAAAACAACATCAGCATGGAAATGCAGTGCATGTGCAGGTGGCTCATACAGACAACAGATTCAAACAAGCTGCTGATATGCAGACTAATGGCCGTAAATGCATTTAAGTGCAGTAATACGGGAAAAGTTTCTGCTTTCCTAAGACTTTAAATTCCCAGTACTTGGAAAGCCCAGCTGAGCTCAGCTTAATGTAATAACACAGAATGAAAAAGACTGAAACAAATCACATTATAGTTAGAATAATAGAGATTATTTTTCCTCCAACCTATTTGGTCAAATTCTTCTGAAGAGCCAATATTTTTACAAAATCTGCACAGATAAAATCGTGAGATTGAGAAAAAGTTAGCTGAAATGTAAAGTGACCTTGCCGCTGCTTAGGGCAGACTAATATTTCATCAGCTGACACTCAGGCACAACTGCCTCACAGCTACGCCCACATCTGCCAACGGCTTTGACTTTATCCCTGTGAGCAGGCGTCAAGGGAGGATGGAAGGAAGAAAGAGCGAAATAAAAGACAGAAAAGAAAAAACCCAATAAAGTCCCGTGTGGGTTTTACTGAGAGACTCGTGAGTTTCAGAAAGAGTGCAGGAAAGCTTTGAACCGATAAAACCACAGCAACAAAACTGTGACAAAGAGGGGAAAACAGAAGAGGGGACGGGACTCGAGCAGGAAACCACCTGCTGAAAGTTTAGGTTGATTCTCCCAATAAGTGCTTAATGAGTAATGCTGGATATATCACAGTGGATCAACAAGAACATAAAATAAGCTAAAGCAAAGAAAGGAAGGAAGTGGAATCATGTGTTGAAGGCAAAGTCACCCGGCAACAGGAGAAGTGAAACCCTGGAAATGGTTCATTCAACATTTCTGAGCAAGTCTGTGGCTTCTCCAGACCAAGGTTACACTGACACGGAAGCATCTATCCAAATGCATGTTTGGTGTTTACACTCGACTTGTTGCTGAGGAAATAACTTATATTCATGTGTTTGAGAGAGTGTGTGTTTGCGTTCAAACCATTTTGACTGTATGAGATCATGGAGATCAGCCACAGATGACTGTAGTAAAAACAGCAACCGTAAAAATATCTATTAGCTGTCATGATGGGAAATGAGATTAACCCTTAAAATAGCCTTCTGATTGGTTCATATTTTTGTATTTAGCAGTTTATGACACTGTCTTTGCAAAAAACCTTTACTCATCATGACAAAAACAAAAGAATAAATAAGCAAACAGAGGCGATTTCTGCAAGATGTTAATAATAAAGCCTTCAATATGAAGTCCCATGCAAACTGCAGCAGGTAGAAATATCTTTGCAGCAAAGGTTCATAAAAAGAAAGTTAAATATTCATTTCATGGTGATGTTAGATTAAGAAGTCAAAGATTTGCCCAAACAACCACATTCCATCTTGAAAAAGGTAAAATGTCCTGGCTATGCAACTACAGCTTGTTGACATATTATAACATGGACTGGCGGCAAAACTCAGTCGGATTATCGTAGGGCTGCCATGACTAGTTGATTAATCGGGATTATGTCAACTATCAAAACAATCGACAACTAATTTAATAATCGACTAATCGTTTGTTTTTAAATTTTGTTTTTCCTCTCAAAATTGCCACGGTACCTTTCGCTGCCTTGTCTGCCTTTCTGTCCTTGACGCATGTATGTAGTCGTGGCTATCAGCGGCAGCTTTTCCTGAACTGTATGTGGTCATAAATAAACACACACACTACCAATCAAAAGTTTGGGCATGTTTCTCCACCTGATTCAATGAGAAAGTGTTTGACTTTTGATTGGTACTGTAAATATGCTACAATTTTCGTATGATCCGATTAGTCGAAAATCGCCAAAATAATCGATGACTAGTCTATTATTAAAATAATTGTTCGTGGCAGCCCGAGATTATAGACATTTAAACTGTCAAACTTTATTAACTTAATTCAAACCAGTTTCAAAATTGTGGAATCGTTGGGGTTTTAGCCTTCAAGTAAATTTGTAACATTGGATTTAATTCATTTACTCCCCCCCCCCCCCCCCCTTTCTTTCCTTCTTTAAAAATAACATAATAAAGACTATATCTGTCTTACTGAACATTCATAACTAATGTGCTCATAAAGTAGACTCCTGAATTCATTCATGAATAAACAAAGAACACATAAAACTATAGCCTATATAATTCCTCAACAACTATTTAGAAGGATAAATCTATTTTAAACTTGGCATTTTTATGTTCTTTAAAAAGGGCAGCTTAAGGCTCAATATTGGCCAACATAGGTAAACAGTTTGGTTTCTTTCTTTGTTTTTTAAATCATGAAACCTTATTGTGTACACTCTTTACGGTCAGTCTTAAAGTGTACACTCATTTATACAATCACTTGAACTTAATTTTACACTCACGGTATCAAACACTAAAAGTAATTAATCGTAAAGATACCTGAACATCCTCACTTTGAGAAAAAGATGATGTGTAAACCATGTTGGTGGATCAGCATGACTCGCACACCAAACAAAAACAAGATTACACAACATCCATGCGTCATTTGTGTTTCTTTGTTTTGGTTCTGTGTTGATTCCGAGTTGCAGAAGAGTGAAAGTGTGGCAGAGGAAGAGTTATTTCCTCCAAGAAATGGATTAAATAATCCTTTTTAGATTTCTTTGTTTCTAGAAAAAAAAAAAAAAAAAGCCAATGTGTCATTATGGAGCTCTCCAGCCTGTAAAACATGACATCCCGGTAAACATGTTACACAGAAAGGAGCAAATACATGGAATACGTTTCATCACCTGCAGCTCTGTATGCGAAAAGTAAAGATAAATAAACAGTAACTGGGTTAAATGATGTGAATGTTTACCTAGGAAGTGCCAAAATTAAATCTGATGATACAGCGGGCCATTGGGTTGGCTTTACGTTGCATTAGTAAGTTGCCAAAACAGAAAATCTTCTTTGATGGATAGTTTCACTGGTCAAACATGAAGGGCTCAGCATGAGGTTGACGCCTTTGTTTTTATCATCCGAAATCTTTATGTTTGCTGCTCCAGTGTTAATTCAGTTTAACACAGCAGCTGGAAGTCCAAAGCTAGATGAACCACAGAATTCTCTGCTGAGGTCAGAATTAAATGTTAAAAAGCATTTTTGTCCCGGAACCTTTCCATCAGTTTTCTTTGAGAGAATCAACATTAAATATGTAGGATTACTCTTTATGTAGCAGAGGGGAATTTGGAAGGGGAATTCTTGGTTACTTTAATTTTACGCTGGTATCAAAATATAGAAATAAATACAACTTATAGACCTGTAAGGAATGTAAATGTGGTTTTGCATATTAATAATGTTGGAAAACTATTGCATAATAATTATGATAATTGTAATATTTTGATCATTTGAAATCACAAATAATTGAAAATAAAAATCTATAACTGAATGACTACTGCTCCTAGGTGGAGCCATAGTATCATTAGGAGCACGCACCTATAAGTGCTTTGTTTCGCTCAGTAAAATACATCCAGCAAAGCCAGACAAAGGTTTTAACCAGGAAGATGTTAGTCTCCAGGACTTTGACCTGGTGTATCCAGCAGTGGGGTGAATATGAACAGCCCCTCCCCTCCTGCTTTCCTTCATACCATCAACTGACTGTGACAAAGGAAAAAAGCTGACCTTAACCGTCATGGAGGTGAACGCATAGACACACAAACACAGTGGGGACAGTACTGCACCAGGACAGACCACTTTCCAGCTAACAAAGCTTTCATGTGCAGGCAGCTGCCTCAGCGAAGAACAAAACAGAAAGAGAAAAAAATGAGAGATAAAACGGTCAGATGTTGGGGAGGGGAGGACAAACCACAGAGCCAATCAACTGACCGGAGGAAAACAAAGGGCTATCTGTAAAAGCCCTGGACTTCATCCTGCCCTGTGATGAGAACTTCGATCCCCAAGCAAGAGCTGCAAAGCCCTGAAGTAGCCGATAAAGCCCCCGTTTGGATTTACCTCATTAGGTTTGGTGCTGTTGATCAATTAGCTGAAGCAGCTGCTGACCACACAAACACCCTGTTTTCATTGGTTTTAATCAAAGATTCTTCTTTACCCCATGTGTGCCGACTGCTACAGGTCTGCTATCTGATCTTATCTGAAGCTCTGCTGCTCACGGAAGCAACCACACCCCTGTGCCATGCCATATTCTGGAGAAAATGCTGACTGCTGGGTAACCAGGGCGCAGTTTAAGCAGGTCAAGCCTGGCAGAGAGTCAAGCCGAGCTGATCCATCCAAGACAGGAACAGAACACGTCTGTGTTAACAGCGAAACACCACAAACAGCAACTAGAAATAATCAAGGACAGGATTTATCCATGTTTTCCACCCGACTGCTGCCCATCGGGAGCACGGAGAGCAGGGTAGACATGGAAATTTTCCAAGCAGGGGAGCTGAGCCTGCCTTACACATGCAATCAAACCAACAGCATGAAAAGGCTTCTCTGTTTCTGTGTGTGTTTACGAGACTCACCCATCCTCCTTGGCTCTGGATCCAGGGCTGAATGTGGTTATCCAGGTAGACCGTCATCCACTCCACAATCCTGCCCACCAGGGGGCTCATCTCCTTCTCCACACACTCGACACACAGCGCCCCGCCGAAGGCAAAAAGCCCCACGATGCGGCCCCAGTTGACGCCGTCCCGGAAGACCTCGTCCATCACGTTCTCGAAGCTTTGGTAGGCGGTGGCTGGCGTGATGTGCAGCTGGCTGTGCAGGTCGCTGAAAGCGCGGGCGTACCGCAGCTCAAACTCGTTGGCCGTGTCTCTGAGGGCCTCTTTCACCGCATCCAGGCTCGTCGTTGTCGACGGTTGCGGCCGCAGGGGCGACACCGGTGGGGTCCCGGGACTTGTCCCATTATAAGTCCCATTGGTGTGTGTCTCTGTCCTCTGGTCCTCAGTCAACCCCTCATCCCCTTCACCAGTCCTGTTGGGAGGCTCATTGAGCACTATGTGGTTGAGAGGATAGTTTCTCTGGGAGAGTTTATACTTTATGTAGAAAACCACTAGTTCTCTGTTTTGAGACATTTTGTGTTTAAATATCCTTTTTCTCTCTTCGTGGCCCGTCTCTGTGCACCTCTCTTGGTCAGACCTCGCTGTGTTACAATGAACACACACTGCACTTCTCCCTGAGTTTCCTCCGTTCAGACCACCATGGTCAGCTGATATCCACAGGACACTTTAAGGGTGAAAACCAAACCTACACAAGGCTGACCAATCAGCTCAGGCCCTGCAGAGAGACAACAATGAAAGGTCAAAGTCTGGACAGTCCATCTATATATGATAACATGTGTGTGTGTGAGAGAGAGAGAGAGAGAGAGAGAGAGAGAGAGAGAGAGAGAGAGAGAACAGGGACGGCTGGGGAATCAAATTAAATTTGGACAGGTGCGGTCAAAGATCATGGGTGTAATTGGGCCGTTACACACGAAGCAGATGGCGGTGATATTAATGAGAGGACGGGAGAGGAAGTGTGTGTTTGAGAAGGTGATGGTAAGCCGCCGAGACAAAGGGCGAGATGGTGTGAGGAAGGTGAAGAGAGATCAGAAAGACGGTCTGGCCTGTCGGTCCACGCAGACAGCCCCAGTCCTTATCACTGACCTCTGACCTCCAGTCAGACCGTTTGTCTCAGCTTTGCTTACACTCTGATCCGCAAGCTGTCATATGCACCTTTAAATAAACTTGACTTTCCTCAAATTTGTCTCAGGTATTACCTCTATATTCGTATGAATTAGTTTAACACACTTCTTGTTTCTTGATTAATTCACATTACAGGTCAAATGAAAGGGACATTCACAGCAAGATAGTCTGAGGGGCTCGTTTCAATTGGGTGAGGAATTAGGGATGGGTGATATGGGCTAAAAAAAATGTATTGCAAAAATTTCAATTTTTCATCATGGTAACGATAACTGACGATAAAAAAAACACAATATTAGCCTAATCTTTTCTATTATAAATCTATTCTGTCTTGAGAGCCCTACAATACTAGAAGCCACTAAACTACATAAATGAAGTTCAAGTAGTACACCTGTACTGCAAAACTGTAGTAACACCAATCAAATAAGTCTGAAATATAAGAACAAATACAACATTTATTCTAACAGTGCAAACAGAAAAAATAACTTGGCTTTATAAAAAAAAAAAAAAAAAAATTATAAATCACAAAATAGTGCAACTGCAAATACAAACTGAATTTATTGTTTTTTATCGTGAGATGACAAATTATTACCATGGGAAATTACTTTGATGGTATATCACACACGATAACATGTCGCCCATCCCTAGCAGGGATGTCCCAAAAATTTCTCACCTTTGGTTTGGGTTGTTTTCAAACTGCACTTTAACTCTAGCACACCACAGACCAAAGATCACACTCAAAAAAAAATTTTTCTTTCTGAATTCATACTAAACAAAAGATAAATTTACTTGGAATCTTCAGTCTTCAATTTCAATTTATTCACACACAAATTCAGTACATCTTTACAGAAAGCTAAGAGTCATGTGTGAATCAGGACTCCTAAGAAGCTATTAAAAGCTTATAGAAGGAGCCTGTGGACATAGTGAAAAGTACCAATGCTAGGAAGGAGGAGAAAAAAAGAGGAAGAAACAAAAGAAAGAAAAATGAAATATGACACATTGGCTACATACAGCACATACAGCATCCACATCCCTAACATACAACAAATAAAATACAAAACAACACTTGAGGAGAATTTCCTTCTCTGTGCAGTACGTTGCACAAGTCTTGAGCCATCTGAGCTCTTTCAGACAAGCTTTCTGGTCATTTCTGAAAGTAGTACTCAGGATCAGTTCTCCAGGCTTCTTGAAGGACTTTTCAAAGCTCTCATTTAGATGTTTCATCCTTTTGTTCTGTTCTCTGTCAAGATGAACACACACTGCCTCAGTTATGTTGAGGTCTGGGTTCTGAGGAGCATCATTTGCCATTGATTTTCAGCCCAGCTCTTATATCATTCGGCATACCTCAGCCTTTTCTCCCAGTTTCCCTTCATTAGAAATGGCTTCTAAACGGCTACCCTTCTTACTAAAGGCCATTGTTTTAAGATAATGCTCTTCTGCTCATTATTGGTACATACATGCTATTTACACTATCAGTCAAAAGCTTTAGAACGAGGGCTGTCACAAACGATTATTTTGATAATCGATTAGTCACCGATTATTTTGTTGATTAGTCGACTAATCTGATCATGAGAAAACTGCAGCATATCTACAGTACTAGTCAAAAGTTTGGACGCTTTCTCGTTGAATTTAATGGGAAAATGTGTCCAAACTTTTGACTGGTAGTGTGTGAGTTTATTTTTGTCTATAAACTATTCAAGAAAAGCTGGCCAGACCGAAAGGCAGACCAGACAAGGCAGCAGAAGGTACAGGGGCAATTTTGAGAGGAAAAACAAAGCTTAAAAACAATAAACAATTAGTTGATAATGAAATTAGTCACTCGACTATTTTGACAGTCATCGATTACTCAATTAATTGACTAATCGTGGCAGCCCTATTTAGACCACCCTTTTTTAATCTTTTTTTATTTTGTTGTTAGAACTGAAGCAGTGAAAGCCCAGTGAAAAAGTAAAGAAAGGTAAATGATGAGCCAGCAAAGGTTGATGAAGGATCAGATGTCCCTGCTCTTAAAAATAATTAAATATTTCAAAGTTATACAAAAGCCTTTTTTCAGGCAGCAATAAATTTAAAAAAAACCTAAACTATTCTGCAACAACAAAATTTCAAGCCTTGAAAAGTGGTGCTACCATTTCCCAAGGTCTACCAACCTTTGTTAATTACTTACAACCGCATCTTTCCTTCCATAAAGAACTTCAAACATGGGGGTGTACCAAAACCTTTGACATACACTTTGACCGCAGTGTATGTCTGTCAAATCGTTTTATCTTTGGCATTTGTCAGAGATGCAACTAAGTAAATAATGGAATAAAAGTTTCTCTTTGCAACAGGCTATTAGTAACAAAACGCTTAAAACAATCCAGAAATAAGTCTTTGCTAATCTATCTATTATAGAAAAACACAACACTTGTTCACTCTCTCAGTTAGGTGCCTCTTTTCAAATCACATCAAATTTTGTGTATATCATATTCATATTTTATATTTGAATGATTAATAACTAAGTGATAAATAGCTTAAGAAAAAAAAAAACAATCTTTTAAAATGGATCTGGTAAAAGAAACAGAAAAACTCTGCAGACTTTCAGAAAGCAGAAGAAATTCTGCTCAAGATCATTTCAAAATATGAAATATAAGAAAATCTGTCTCCTTAAAAGCAAAATGAAAAGGGTAGGGGGTGGGATGGCTCTAGACTTTAACACATACATGTTTGAGTTCTCAACAAAAAGGAAGTAAACTGAAAATATCTGGGCTGAAGTAAGTCATCAGGCAGTTTTCAAATTAGTAAAAATCTGTCACAAGACTCATTGAGAAAATAACAGTACATTACATGCAACATCAGTGTTGACTGAAGGTTAAAAAATCTGTCTGTATGTGTGTGATATCACACACACACACATAAAACTTCCTGCTGACAGCAGGACATATTGTCCCATTAAACCTAACCACACAATGAAGGAATAATACTAGTTACAATTACTTAAAAAAAAGCAAACTACGTTTTTCTTACAACACAACAGTGGTGCCAGACTGATATCATATATATGATATGAAACCATTCTCTTATCCCCATTTCCCATATATCTATTCTAGCATACACAAAAATATATGGGAGAATCATGTCTGCTGATGATCCTAAAGGGCTGCCCAAGTCCAGTCCTCCAAAGCTACTATCCTCCCATTTTTACAGCATACTCTCTCCAACACACCTGAATCAAGTGGTTGATCCCCTCATGCATGTCATTCAGCTCTGCAGCAGCCTGGTCACGAGCCATTTATTTGATTCAGGTGTGTTAGAGAAGGGATACAACCAAAATGTGTGGGATAGTAGTTCTTGAGGATTGGGCTTGTGCACCCCTGTATATCTGTTGACATGTGGGAAGCTGACCTTTCCTGTAACAATAATGACATTTAAGCTGATAAGATGTTGGACCTCATAATTAGAGTGCCAGACAGAAGGATGAGAGCTTCACGCAAATAATGCTAACGTCATTACATAAGAGATAACTATTCATCTTGAAGAGCACAATAGGGACAAAAAAAACAATGTTTCCTGACTACAAAACGGCGCATGAAAGAACTACCGCAGTTTCCGAGTTTTTTTTTTAAATATTGTCATTTGAAAAATACCAAATTTTATCCATGATTTGTAAAAAAGGAAGAGAAACAGTTCGTTTGAGCAGATAGACCAACAAGGCGGCAGTGTTTACAATAGCCACATGGTCCCCAGCTACCAACACGTGGCTCGGGATTTAATAGGCCAGCTCTGATGTAAACACTACACCGCTCCTTCATGAACACCAACGACGAACAGCAGCACTTGAACGCAGCAAACTTAGAAAGACACTCGCTCAAATATTAACCCAGGCAAAGTAAACTGAAGTCCGTTTTGCTGTTTTATCAAAGGGGAATGTGAACTGTCACTTAAAGCAATCCTCGGCTGAACTGAAAGCGACACATCACCTCTAGTTGTGTCATCTTCATCCGTTATTTCACATAAATATCCTACTTAAACATTAATTCGGACTTCAAATGTAACTGATATTAAAACTATTTCTGATATTAAGACGAATGTATTTTGCCAGCACTGGATGATGATAATAATAATTGCATTAATAATAAAAGTAATAACAAATATCGCAAAGAGTTTACCTTCTGTCCGCTCACAGTTTCTCTTTTAGCAAAAATGTCCAAATTAATCTTCAGGGTGTCGCTGTGTGTACAAAAACTGTCAAAATGCAGGAATATTAAGAAGCCACTTTGTGTGCGGGACTGCGTGCATCGGTGCACGCTCCCCCTCCTGTAACCCCGCCCCCTGTTACGTAACAGGACCCATTCAATGCTGCGACAATTAGCCAGGATCTTGGAGAAAATTCTAGTCTTTTTGGCTTTAAAAATCCATACAAACTTCTTTATGTGGTGATTAAACTACAGTGTCCTCTCACTTGAACATATTCACTTTAAAACACTTGATAACCTATGTAAACAATAATTTATTTACTCGATGTTAAAGACTTAATTTGTGCAGGATATATTTATGAGTTGCCACTCATCGTTAAGGGTCTATTTCCTTTATTACAATAGACTCAAATATGACAGATACACAAGCTTTTCAACTAATTTGAGGGGCGCCTGAAGGCAACACAGGCCATCCTATTTTACTTACGCACAAACAGAGCCAGCATCTTTAATCAAGCCACATAAAAAGCCACTTTGCGACACCACCCTGTTCCAGCTTTAAATAGTTTCAACCACACCAACAATCAGCATTACGACACGCAATTCTTTGGCAAAGAATTGAACACACGCAGCTCCACCTATGCTAATATTACTGAGGCAGCTATGTCATGAAGATGGCTGTCACTGTAACATTTACAGTCCTTTGCACTCGCTCAGTGATAAACGGCAAGCTTAATAATGTGATTCTGCGTGGGTTAAATCATTCACGGCAACTCTGGAACATAATTCGCGTTAGGCTGAGACATTTAACATATAAATCTGGCAAGAAAGAAAGAAAGAAAGAAAGCAGAATGCACGTACTCCCAAATCTGTCGACCTCTTTGCTGTAGCAGCAGGAAGGAAAATCCTCCCTCACCAACAATCATTCTCACATAATTCCGCCATCACCTTTAGCCCAGGAATCAGCTTGCATTTATACATAAACCAGCGGCTCTTACTTGTAGGATGGTCTCCACAAAATCATGTCTGGTAGCCTACAATCCAAGTCCCGGTAGGAGCGATCATTGCTAGCCTGCCTGGCTAACGCCGACGGAGCTCGCTTAGCCTGACTGCTGGCAGATCCGCCCACAGCGACGTTGTCTGCGTGACGGACTGTGCCGTGCCGTACTGTGCCAGCCTGGCCCTGTTCACTCCAACTAGATGGATGACGACCTCTCTGCGCATTTTAGGGCCCCACAACAAACACAAAAGGGGTGGGGGGTAGATTTCTCAATGCCGTTTTGTGATTTGTGGGTCAGTGACAGATTAAGAGGTAGCCGGGGCTAGCAGCAGCAGCTATGAAGTCCCAGCTGTCCTCAGACGTGGCCGGCCAGTTTCCTTAAAAAGCGTCGCCTGGCAAGCAAGGAAGCAAGTTTGATCAATCAAGACCAGACGCTTCACTACAGACATGAGTTGTAGAAGTTAGTACTTGAGTACAAATATTATATTTGTAACCGTTAGGCTCGTTTACTTACTGATTCAATTACTTATAACATTCTCTTTAAAGGATCCATGAAGCAGCTGTTAGACATCTTTCCACTTAAGTTAACGACAAAAGATGCGAGGTCTCCATAGTAACCTTTGTTACCCCAACATCTAGCGCGCGCCAGGGCTGCCACTCGTGTGATTACAGCATCACCTTGTGGACATGACAGAAATAAATCTTCCATAGGACGCAAATATTTTCATGTTTCCAACACAGACCGCTTATAAAGAGGTTTCCATAAAGCATAGAGTTTCCATTCTGTCCAGAAAAATCAGCCAGCATGTTGTTGTATCTTAGTCCTAAGGTTTTACATATTATATTACTGTCCATCATTTCAAGTAGGCTTAAAAACCCATACCTGAATGATTTGAGAGTCCATCAGTTTACTTTGGCAAAAATTATTTACCATTATTCACAAGTGGAAAACACTGGCAGCAATCTTTCCTGGTGTGGATGTTCAAACAAATTTATCCCAAGGTTAGATCATGCATTGTTTGGAGAAGTACATCTCAACTGCTCTGGCTTCAAGACCCACCGTCACCCCAACACCGTGACAAACTGCAACCCAAATTGGTGGATATTCTCAAAACCTCAGATTGTACAGCATTAACGGCGCCTACATGCACAAACATGACATTAAAACCAGAAACCAAAACAACTGAAACGTAGTTAAAAGCAGCTCAGTTTCCATTCACTTATATAACAAAGCTGTGTAAAGCTATTCAGTCACTGGCCAAACTTTTACCATAAGGCTGTTATAATTATCAAAATATTTGTGCAACAGCCTTTTTTTTTGTAACAGACTCAGTTGATGTTTTCCTGCAAACAGCATGACATGAAAAGTGCAACTGAAAACAAAAACTTGTCACTGAAAGAAAATAGCTGAGAATACTCGCTGAATCTGTGACAACCATCATGCAGTAGCAGATTTTAACCACAAACTCAAAATAAAGCAAAAAGTGCAAGTCAAAGAGATTCAAGTTCACAAAGTTAAGTTTTCTTCTGATTACCTTGTCAATTAATACTGAGAAATACTGTCCTTTCCAGAAATTGACATACTGTAGCTCTTACTTCCACCTGAGATAACATCATAGACTGGAGGATTTGATGGGAGAACTGGGGGTGCTTTTTGCTCAGGTAAAAGGCCTGCAACCCACTTTTGGGCCAGGACCCACAAGCTGAGAACCTCTGGTTTAGAGAACCTGCAAAACTAACAAAAAGCTGCATCTTGGATGCTACAAAGTTCAGTTTGGATATTTAATATTACTGTATGAGTAAGCTGGAGTCATATGTGAAGCCATCAGTCTGACAGCTGAAACTAAATTTAAGGTGTTTGATTTACCAGTGGGCTCTGTGCACAACTCCACTACTTCCTGAACTTAAGGTAGCTCCTTTGTCTCCAGTCTTTCATTACTGGATGAACTGATTAATCCAGGTGTCTGACCTCAGTAACTTGCTAGACACACCTGTGGAGTCGTGCATATAGCCCATTAAAGTCCAGACGTCAAGCTGACATGGTTTGGTGGGCCAGTAAAGAGAACTGAGCATGAAAAAATACCCATAAAATTCAACTAAAGGAATGCTGCAAACATCATCTAAAGTTGGATTAAGCTCAAACTGGGAAGCCTTTTTTTTTCTGTCTTGATAAATCACAACCTTTAAAGTGACATCCTGCCACAGTCATAGTTCGTTCTACCTGCATATGAAGCCATCAGGTCCCTCAGGTCAGCAGATGCTGGTCCTCTAGTTGTTACCAGAATCAGATACAACACTGTGGGAAGTACTTTTAGTTACTGTGCTCCTGCTCTCTGGAACAAGCTGCCTGATGACCAATTCTTTCAGCACAGCACAAATAACTGGAATGGATCAGAATTCAGGTTTATTGATTACTTCACCAAATGTCCGGAAGATTACATCACAATGTTATGTATAGAACCGTATAGCACTTTCATTTCTATGTATCTTACATTGAAAACTTTACAGTCTGTAGTTCTTCATTTCAGGTATATATATATATATATATTTATATATATTTATATATATTCCCTAACTTTAGGGAAGAAAAGTAGACATCCATAGTTGCAAGGGAAGGAATGCTTGTCAAAAAAAAAAAAAGCACTTTAAATAACTAAATACATCCTTTTTTCAAAAAGGAAAAAAAGGCATGGAATATACAAGGATCCAGGATGCAGACTCCAGCGTCTCTGTGGATGCGCGTTCTGGCTTTGCTCTGGTCCTGGAACCTTCCTGCGGTACTATAATGTAAAAGTGAATCAACACTGACAGACATTCCATGTTGATATGCTGGATCGTGTCAATACAGGAGCCAACTCGTGCAAAATAGTTGGATTATGTAATACAGCCAATCCATGGATAAGTGGAGAGTTTTATGAGCTGTCTGGAGGTCTAAAGGCAGAGTCAAACCCATGTGTAAGACGAGCAGGAATGCATGACAGCAGGGGGAAGCCAGTATTTTACATCATACACTAGCTGTTATCTTGAGGAGGGAAAAAAAATCTTAAAACAAATTAAAGCAAGTAAGAAAAATAAATAAGTAAAATCTCAGCAAGCAAGAAACATGACAGGACGGTTGTACAAGAGCAGATAAATCAGAAACAAAGCCACATTAGATCTTTGATAGTGTTACCTGCAGATGAGGGTTTCAGTCTCTTCAACAAGGTCAAGAAGCTGCTGACACAGCAGTATGAGGGGAAACGTAAACAGCAGAGTAATGCTTTAGCAAGGGGACTGATACAGAGAACATTTTCTGATAGGCACAGGTGGCCGCAGGACAAATCCAAGGTTATCAGATTCACTGCTTCATTTCCTTTCAGTCTTTCTTCTTTTAAGCATTTAAAACCAGAACAAACCAAACAAACTGTAGAGACCAGGTCAGGATTTGCAACAATAACCATAAATTATTTAGAGTTCTTTTCTGATCATTGATGAGAGTGGAGGGGGAGGATGATGACTGACAACAGTCAGCAGGGAGTGCCGGTCACAGTGCTGCTCATCTCCAACAGAAAGAGAAGAGGATGGACAGCGTGAGGACATTTTCAACAAGTTGAGCACAGTAGAAAAATGCAATACTTGAATGAAAAGTACTGAAGTGAAACTGAAAAGCTTTCCTCCTTATTTTGCTGCCCCTCTTGTAATATGAGCCCAGAAAGTCTCTCTCTTCTCCATCAAGTCCAGCTTAGTTCCTCCACATCTGTGTTCACCCTCATTCCCATTTCTCTCCACCTGGCCTTCCCACAACACTGAGGCGGCGGCAGGAGTTCATGTTGGTGGCCCTTCAGGAGCAGCGATGTGGAAGACTGAGCCGATGCGCAGGAAGAAGCGCCTGAGGACGGCTCGGAGCTCTGGGATCAGGTCAAACTGCATCATCTCACACAGATGGGGGTAGTAGCAGGAAGCATGGGGCTTAAACTAAACAGAAATTAAAAGGAAAAATAAATATATATGAGCACAACTCAGCCACATTTTAAGTAACTGCCCGAAAGGTAAATGATGGATTGTTTAGTAGATTTTTAGAATCTATAGAAGCGACAGGATGTGTTGAGTCTGGCAGAGTTTCTGTTGCATTTTCTTTCCTTTAAAAGGACAATTTAATTGAATTTCAAAAACTGAATTCAGGCAAATGAATCCAATTTCTCACTCTCAAACATGTATAAAACAACTTTCCCAATATTCACAGCAGCTCTTGCACTTGAGACTAGCGCCAGTAAGTCCAGTGGGTCTATTGTGGTGCCTGCAAGGCACCAACATTTCCGACCGCTTCCAGCTGACTGCCAAGTTGTTTTCAAACTAAACACAAATGGGTTTGGCCTAAAATGGCCTGAAAGGAACGCATGAATCATAAAGGGCATGATTCAAGGGTGGCAGCAATCCAGAAAATCATGAAATAAGTAAAAGAGTTATAGAAATATAATAACTGCAAACATTTTGGATCCCCAACTATGTTAAAGTAATTGACTTTTTTTTTAGATTTTCAGTGTTTTAGCCTCTTACTCTTAAATGGCAGTTCAACATCACAAACCATGACCCCTGAAATCAAACACTTCTGCCCCAATTAGTGTTTCCCCCAATTATTTTAGCCTTTTCCTGCCTTGTCGTCAGGTAGCCGTAGTGTCCTGGTGAGCAGCAGCATCAGCAGACTGTTCCATGCCTCTCGATGGCTCTCTGAGGTCAGACTGATGAAGTAACTCAGAGCATCACGACACACCCTGAGAAGGGACAGCAACACACAGAGTTACAACAACCATGACAACATCTGGATCTGTAAAGTCATCTTAATGTCTTAAGTTAGTATAATAATGAATTTACAGCATCAATTGCAGGTAGTAAATGATAAATATTTCACACATGATCTAAAGCATGAGTCAGTGCAAATGCAGTATGATTTGTCTCAGACTTCAGCATGTCAATTTATGCTAAAAAAACAAAACAAAAAAAAAAAACATCCCAACAGCACTTAATGCAAATGACACACTTTGTGCTTATTTATCTTCTGTCCACAATAAAAATTGTATTTTAAAAGGTAATACAGTGATGATGTGCATTGTTTGATTTTTCATATACAGTACAATGGTAAATTCAAAAGCACAAACTGGCCCTACGAGCAAGTACTGCATGAAGACCAATTCTGTTATTTCATAACTTGTACCATTAAGCTCCACTGTTTTTATAAATCACACACACACACACACACACACACACACACACACACAAGTAAGTTAATTTTACAGTTCGAGTTCATTTTTTTGTGCTGACAGGTGAAGCAATCTAGGGATGAAAATAGACCCTGACAGACGCACTTGTTCACCTGTTTCAGCCTGATTTTTCTCTCATGATAATAAGCAGATTTTACTTACAGCAGCAGGCGTGTTTGAATGTCAGGCCACGAGTCCTGCAGCTGCAGGTCAGAGTACATCCTGAACAAGATCCTCAGGCTGCAAGCCAGACTGCTGGTCTCCTGCTTCAACAAGTTGGGCTTAGATTTGCCTTTAAATCCTGAAGACAGACAGAACAGAGGTTTGTTTCACAGGTGTACATCTATAGATGTTTTACCCGAATGTCTCTGGTTTTACTTTGGTTGGTGACCTTTCTTGCATGTCACATGCCTATTTTCAGATTTAACATCTGGAAATTCACAAATGTTGAACCATGGAAACAAATTTTAGATTTAACTTCAATTAAAGACAACAATTAAATATTTCTACTATCTTTTAAAACTGATAGTGTTAAAATTGTGTGCCAAGTAGATTTAAGGCTTTTTTGGCCATCTACTGATACAAAAGTAACTGACAGTCACACAACTAGAATATGTTCAATATGCAACATTATGGAAAAAGCAGAATGGCTTATTTGTAGAACAAGAGAAAAAAAATGGAGATTTAATTGACTGAAATAAGAAGATTTGAACTTTTTCTATCTACCTGCCCTCCAGAGGGCCGTCCTTTGTTCGTTGTTGGAGTTAAAGTCCTTGGCAAAGTTGTGTGACTCCAACAGACAGTCCAGGAGCTTGAAAAGGTGCGCTGATGTCATATGTCGGTACATGCCCTGATCTGGACCTGACTTGCCTCCCTCAGTCTCCGACTCCTCCAGAGCATCTCGCTGGAGGGAGAGATATACAGGTACAGTTATGAAATGGACAGGGTGGGGGTTACACAACAACCCATCTTCTTTGTTTCTCATTTTTCACGGTTAGTTCCAACACATTTTCCTCAAAATCTGAAGCAAATTAAGATCACAGACATATAAAGTTTTGAAATAAAACAGAAAAGATAAAACAGCAGTTGCTCATTGCAGCACCTGTGCAGCAGCCATGTTGTCAGCATCCTCCTTCTTGCTGGTTGCTGGGTAGAAAACAATGTTGTCTATGGTCTGAATCAGTTCAAGTTGTACCACACATTTAATCAGCAGCCCTGCAAACAGCTTCTGGTCTGAAACTCCTGGAGGGCAGAAGAATAAAACCAGCATAGAATTTACATTACTTTCATTGGGAAAAAATATGAGGTTAATATGAATTAAGATCAGTTGAAAAAAATGTGTGTATGTACTTACTGGCATTTGACTTGCCCTTCCAGGTGTCATCACTGGACATCTGACTGTGTCCTCTCTCAGACAGAGCTCTGTCGTAGCTGCTCTGGGACTGACAGTCAAAATCAGCATCCTAAAGATGCATAACAACAAACAGCACACATGTCACGCAGTCATTTATTTCTGCTGCAGTGAAAACCTTCGCAAGTCCTTTCATTAAAGCGATTTCTAACATGACTTGTAGTTGATAATATCATTATTGAACAGAGGGAGTTTATTTCCTTACAAAGTGCTTGCCGTCGGCCGCTTCTTCATCCTGTCCAACTGGTCGCCAGGTTAACAAACTGATGCAGAAGAGAAACACGACAGCAGATTGAAAAACAACTGTTGTAAAATCTCCCATTCTGCATACAGAGTAATAAAAACAGTAAGTCCTAAATAACTGACAATAGTTAGAGATCATTAATGTGTGGTTTATCACTGAGGAAAAGCTTAACCGACGTCATCTCCGACAGACTGGACAGCGGTTCAGTACTCACGCGTGAGGGCTGGTGTTCTGGAAAATCTCCAGCATACAGCAGCAGGTGATGTTCCAGACGTCTGAACTGAACTTCTCCCCATTCAGAATAACCAGATTCTCCAAACAGTTTGTTCCCGACCGGGCCAGCTGTTCATTATCTGCAACAGAAGCCACTTCAGACACATCCACCTCGACCATGTGCTCTTCATTTCACTGAGCTTGTTGTCAACAACTATGAGCTGATGCTGTGGTGGAGATTTAGGATGAAGTAAAAAGGGAATATTAACCATTTCTTCTCATAATTGTCATGGTGAATGTGAGATCACTGGCCAATAAAATGGCTGCAGGAACATATTTCAGACACAAAGACTTCGCTGCCTGGTTTTCAGGCAGCAGTAAAGGAGGAGTGGTTATCGTGAAAGTTTCTGCAGGCAAATAACTGGACTGTTGCCTGCGTGTTTCCCTTTATATCGTCTAACGTTGCAAGTGATATCATCAGCTCTGTTATTTTAACAAAGCTAAAGATATGACACCCCCTGGCCATGATCTCGCAGGATTTAACAAACTGCATACAGGATGAAAACTGGCCATTTCCATCAACATGACAGCTAAAACATCAGGCAATTAGCTGATAATACTGTATTAGTTTAAGTTATTGTTAGGAAGAAGGTTTCAAATCAAAGAAAGCTCTTTAAAATAAAGGTAACAATATAAGACAGAAGTGAATGTCCCCTTCCCACACCACTGTACAGGCTGATATTCTCCAGAGATGGAAAGTTATTGATGAGTGAAGCTTCCAAAT
This sequence comes from Atherinomorus stipes, assembly GCA_023101725.1. Lineage (NCBI taxonomy): Eukaryota > Metazoa > Chordata > Actinopteri > Atheriniformes > Atherinidae > Atherinomorus > Atherinomorus stipes. The sequence continues at coordinate 902,278 of JALJCO010012364.1, forward strand.
ATCTAGTCTGTATGATCAAAACAGTTGACCAGGTGTTACCTTTCTGGCTTGTGAGTGTGATTGCTCTAAAATAGTCAGAAGAACTGCATGAGTGATGATGTTACACTCCTACCTTGCCTGACACACCACTGCAGCTGTGTAAAAATGTCAGCCAGTAAGATTTCACTGAGAGGTTCATAAAACTGGGTAAACACATCACAAATGGCATAGAGCGCGTGGTTGCACGTCGTCGTCATCCACTCGGTTTTCTGGAAGCAAATATGAAAACTCATCAGCACATTTCTTCCAAACTAGATTTGGTAAGTTTTCATCCCATCGAAGACAACTCTGACCTCCGTCTGCTGCTCCGGGAGCTTCATGTTATCAAAGATGCGGAAGACGATCCTAAACAGGTCGTGCCACCAGTGCTTCTCAAAGGTGTGGCCGTAACTTTTCATGATCTCGAACATGACTGTGAGACCTCTGTTCAAAGCAAAGACAACAGGAAAGATGTTATTCTGGTTATATTACTGGAAAACAGGAAAACATCAAAGATAAGACGTCAGTGCGGCGACTGTGGTGGAATAACTGCAGCAAAACTACATCTGGAAGACAAAATAAATAACAATATAGTTTGAACACGACCCTAAAGTTATATAGTTTGTTATACTTCCTGAAAATCTGGTCATCAAAGAGTACGAAACTTCGAAGCTCTATCAGAATGAAAATGATCCATGTAAACACCTCTTTCCGAATGAAAAGTGCCGAAACCAAATGAATTTCCATTCGGTTTCACACGGGTAGAATATTCCTTTTTCCAAATCGATCGTGGGATCATGTAAACGCTGAGTCAGAAAGTTGTGAGGTTGCGCTCTTACAGCGCATGCTTCAATGAGACGTCAACGTGCAATGAGTGATGTTTAGTCACTTTGACAGATGGCAGTGAACAACGTAATTTCCCGGACAGTAACAGAAAGTTTGCTTAAAAGGGAGCTTCGTTTTTTTTCCAATCTGGACCTATTTTCTAGCATGAAATATGTTCATTTACTCACCCAGACAGTTTTGGTGCAACTCGAATTCCGTCGGAAGATATTAAGATTCACTCGAGATCAGCGTATGCGCTATATAATGGCAGTGATGGGGCAACCGCATGCAGCCTCTAAATAAGGCATTATCTGCCACCAACTCTGTCTCTACACCTTTTTCTCTTGGTTGTTTGCAGTAGGAGCACATGAGTGTCAGGTGCTGCTTTTTACAACATTCTGTGCATGTCAGACAGGACTATTCTGAATAAATGTTGGTATATGTACACACCAAATCGGAACAAATTTGTTCCCATGAAAACAGTTGCCCTTAAATCCTCAATCAGAATTATTTCATTCTGAAAGAGAAAAAAAGTCTCCATGTAAACGTACCCAGTGATGAAACCAGTTCAGTCATCAGCAACAACTTGGAGACAGCAGCAGACTTCGGGTGAGACGTTCAGAGTCTGAAAAGGCTGTAGGAGGTCAGGAGCATGATCTGGGGCATGCTGTCAACTTAACTTGTGCAGTATACCGGTTTGTACCGAAAACCGGTGTCTATGGATTTTCCATATACCGGTGAATAGCCCAGACAACGTCCAGAACACGCACAGTGGTAAAGCGTTTCTGTGGGGACCCGTTTACTGCTGGGCACAAACACCACAGCATGTGAAAAGCCGGTGAAAGCTGTCAAAGTGAAGCACACGTCGTTTACCCAGAGGAACTAATTCCCAAAAGAGGTGCCACGTCTATGATTTGGAAGTTTTTCGGCTTTAAAAGATCGGATGTGGACCAAACAAATGTGAGCAAAAGTGGCGGTGGTAACACTAGCAGCTTAGCAAATTAGCTGACAACACATTTTAGAGTACCAAGAATGTCTTGATCCGGGACTGCATCCTTTGCAAATAAGAAAAATACAACGTTCAGAGCTATAATAAATGGCATGCATGGACAGCATGAGGCAGTGTTGTGATGACGTGTGTGATGAAGGGGGGTGTCAGAAACAGTATGAGGCATCTTAAAGAGGCTGTGGCCAATTTGAAGGCATCAGATACAGACATGGAGAGAAGTCACGTTTCTTTTAGGTTGTTTTTTGTAACACTTTCAAAACATGAAGGTAACACAGTTAATGTATTTGATTGTGCTATAAACGAGAATTATGTGCTTGAGAATGACATGAAACCCCCCTCTTTAACAAGACTCTATGCCAAGTCACTTTGCTACCTGGTCCGGATATCCAGCTTGCAGCGGTTGATGATACAGGAAAGCTCAAACAAAATGGGAAACCAGCCACGAACCCACACCCTATCACCAGGAGCAACATTCATGTCATCACTGGTGTATTCCCTCAGAGCCTGAACAAAGACACAACACAAGTCATCATTTTTCATATTTTTAAAAACGCGCATAACAAAACTAAATTTCTCTAAGCAGTTATACTCCAGTTCCAAAGCTCCCACCTGTGGTCTTTCAGAGACATATTTTGCACAGTGTCGGATAAGTCTGATGGCCTCCATGCTGGTGTCAGGGAAAGCTGCATTGCACACAAACTCTGACAAACACTTCACTGCATCCTGGAATGAATCAATTGCAGCTGCAAAGTGGTGCTGAAAGGTGTTCACTGATGGAAAAAAAAAAAAATCAAAACAAGAATGAGCCTCCTGCTACACTTAAATGTATCTTTTTTTTTCTGAATTATGCAGTCGTTATATTTCTTTTATGTCTCAGCCAATATTGCCATAGCCACAAAAGCTCCAGTTATACTCACTGACAATGTGCCCAGTGGTCTGGAAGGCCAGCTCCACTATAGTCTCATCATGGTCGGAGGCAGCCTGGTGAAACACTGAAAAGATGTTCTTCCAACCAGAACGGATGTTGGCCGCCTGCGAGTTCACCATCTGAGCTATACACCTGATCACCATGTCTCTGATGGTGGGGGACCTGAGGGAAGGATGATAATCAAATTTAACGTGATGAAGTGTCTGACAGTTAGTAAAGACAAAGGTAAACTTTATCGTCCCACCAGGTGGGAAATTTGTCTTGAGTGAACCACCCATACTGCAGCTATTAAAGATAAATAAATAAAAAAGAATATGAAAAAAATTATTACATAAATAATCCTTCAATGTTATTTATACAACTTGAAATGTTTTTCTGTCAAGCAACTACAGCTCTTCCCTCCAGTGTATGCACCATCCATCTTTACTCTCAAGCTTGTTGCATACTCCACAGGAAGCTTGGTCTGCAGCGAGGCAGGAATTACTGCAGGGATCTCTGTGTTCTTATGTGCAATGAACTGCCCCAGAGATTTTATATCCAAAGACAAACATCCGTGGCAGGGCGGGGGTGTGCATGCATAGCCGCCTGCAACACCTTGTGTATTTAAATGCCATGTGTTGTATACATTTTCGGACTCTGTCACCACCTCGATCAGCTGTTCATTAAAACCAACTTTTTAAGCTCGCATAAGCAGAAATGTGGAAGTAACAACTTTCTGCTTCATGCTTTTCCACGTTAACCTCATCCACTTAAATGTTCGGCCAATCACATGATACTTCTCAGAGCCCCACAGGGAGAGAACATCATTGCTGCTTGTGAAGTATGCAACCAACTCTAGTGTTAAAAAATGTTGAGTTTGTCATTTTGAGCCATTTGCATCGTAATATTCTCCACCTGTTCTTCTTCATGATGTGCTCAAAAGGTCTGAGAAAATCTTTCTGGAAGCGGAAGTTGGCCAGTTCTCCTTTTTCCAAGAACTTCATGGAAAGCTGCCTCAGTGAATCCACAGCAAAGATGGCAACATCTTCATTGGGGTTACAGCCCACCTACAGAGGATCCAAGAATTATCACCAAATTCAGTAATAATAGGATAAAAAAAAACAAAACAAAACATGACACTGTCTGTTTCAAATGTTTGTAGGCATCTTAAAATTTGCATTTTGGTTGCCCATTCAGGCAGCAGATTTAGACTCTTTTGTGTTCACCAACAATCTAGCTAGTAACTATTGTGGTTTGTCTGTAGTGTGGTGATGGGGAGGTAAAGATAAAGAGGTTTATAAGACTTTTTCTTTTCCCTCTGGGACTGCTTGCTGCCGGAAACAATCCAGATGAAAGCAGCAGATCTGCACCATTAGCTTGCTGGCACATGCTACTCAGACTGTACACCATTTAACCAGCAGATCAGTGGCTGATTACACCAGATGTCCTCTCCCATTCCAGCAGTGAAAACTGGAAACTCTCCCACCTCACCCATATGGCTAATACAAACATGGCAGAGCTGGGTTCAGTCCAACAACAATTAAGTCTTAAATGGATTAATAAAATCAGCAAATCTGCAGAATACAAGGTATTCCAGGCTGTGCATTAACCAGCAAGTGATTGCAAGTATGCAGTTCTCTCAGCAGCATTTTTACCTTAATGGCACAGAAACCTTCATTGCTTAGAGAAATCTTTGCTATTTTAAGGAGCCACTTCCTCTTGCCAGCAATTTATTCCCCCCATTGTTAAAGAAATGTTTCTTCTTCGTGGCTTGTCATCACTTCTAGGCAGCTTGTTCACAGAAAGTAGGAGTTTTAGTGAATCTACTAGAGTAAAACAATACTTTTACGCATAATATGCGAAAAATGGTTTAAAAAAACTTCAATTAAAATTAGGCTTCTATGGCTACGTTCTCACTGCAGTTACATGTGATCTGAATCCGATTTTTTCTTTCACTCAGATGTGCCCCATATATGATTTGTATACGACAGTTTGAACAGCCCTGCGACAGACTGGCGACCTGTCCAGGGTGTACCTCGCCTCTCGCCTGATAACAGCTGGGATAGGCTCCAGCAACCCCTGCAACCCTGAATTGGATAAGCAGTACAGAAAATGACTGATGAGTGTGAACAGCACAGGTCACATGTAATCTGACAGGTAGAGAAAAGGAAAAGTAATAGCGCAGTCTTAAAATAAAGCCCTCTCTTTTCAGTATAACAGTCTGCTATTTGTGTGCTACCAACTGAACAAGTAAAGTTAAAGGGACTTGAGGCAAGATTAAGAAACGAAACTTGCGACTGCCGCGACTGGCGCTTCAGGTAACTGCAGCCACGAGCCAAGCCGTCATGGGAGCGTGCACAAGCTGAAGCTATAATGTTGTTTACCAACCTTTTTCTTCGTAGCTACACTTTTTAGTGTCTTTCAGTTGACCTGGATCGTTTGCTGACGGCAGAATAATCCATAACGATCGCTTACAGCGTTTGAATTTACTGCAACCGTCTTCTTCCTGTATCAAAACTGCGGATGTATCGTCATTTGACGTCACATCCGCAGGGCAGCGCGGGAAATTCAGACACCAAATTGCAGCGCATTTTGCAGCACACAGCCTGTTCAAGGCAACGGAGAGAAACATGGGTGGAAACGTTATTTTTGGTACTTAGCGCTTCATCACCCATTAGATTATAAAAAATGGACATGCATGTTTGTTTGTTTTTTTAATTCCTGCCTCTAGTCCCTTTAAGTCTGGGAGCCCTGAAGGAAAAGCTACTCCAGCCCTGGAGAGGGCAGTTAGGAGACAGAACAGGAATGGTTCACAAAAGTTTCATTAGTTGGCATGTTAACACATGCCAGCAAGTGAAGCATCCATAATTTACTTCCGTAAAAATGGCCTGTTATGTGTAACGTTGTGCTTTCTTTCGGGCATGCAGGTCCCTTCAGAGATCTGTACAGTTCACACTGAAGTCTGATGGAGGTCGCATGTAAATGATAAGTTTGAACGACCACACAAATAAATCTGATTTTGGTCAATAAATTGGAATTGAGCACTAAGACCTGCAGTGTGAACATAGCCTATTACAGAAGACATACATAGACCAAAAAGAGGCTTGTAGCTGCTACCTTTATGTCTGTCCTGGATAAGTGACAGTGTTTACATGAATGCATCCTCACATGTTAACATGCATTAGATGCAGTTTATTATGGTGCGCTGAGGTTAATGATAGCTCTAAATCTCTACCTCACCTTTGCTTGTTGAATGCTTGTGATGGTTAGTCTGCTTTGTGCAGACCCAGTCACTGGCATGTTACTTCATGCTCCTTTTGTGAGAAATGTTCTTAGAAATTAGTTGAAATGACAGAAGCTGATCTCTATTACCAAAATAAAAATGAAGTCAATTTTCCTCCAATGGCTTTGTAGTGGCAATAAATCCAGGCTTTTACGTAGGAAAAGCAGAGATGCGGTAAATGGAAATGCAGAGTACAGAGCAGCATGGGGCAGCATCAGAGCTGTCATCTTAACTCAAACTCAAAGTTTGAGGATCCTTTGGTGCACTAACCTTGTTGAAGTGGTCTCCTATGACTTGCCAAATTCGAGACCACTGCAGCCTGATGCGGTTCATGTTGTAGTAAGATATTTCCACAATCTTCTGCAAGCTGAACATCCTCGGTTGGTGTGCTGAGGCCAGCTCATCCATAGACACAGCACACAGCCACCGCACAAAGTCGACTGGAAAGAATTAAAGACACTGAATGAATTTATTCTCAAACACTAAAGGAGCCTGATGCAGGAGATACATACCAATTGCATTTCCATCAAGTCTGGTAGAACCAGTGAAGATTCTGCAAATGAAAACATTTAATCGTGTAAACTGTGCATTTTAGTCATGTACTGTATCTTGGGACTTTTAGGGAATTTCATCTCACCTGTCCACAGCTACCACCACACTCTGAGAACTGGTCTCTCCGACCGACTCCTGAATGTGAGCCATCTGTCTTTTGTCCTGACTTCCCACCAGGTTTCCTGCAACACCAAAAAATATTCAACATAAACAAATGTCAGAAGACACAGCATGATTAGTAGAAATAGTAAAATCATAAACACACAATAGTGAGACAGAATACGTGTGTGTACTTTGTATGCTATAAAAACTGAGTCTAAGACTGTTTTGGATGGAAGTGAAGTCTCATACAAAGTCTGGTTGAGTTTATGTGTCACCTACCCAGTCCTAGCGGCATGAACTCCTCAGTACCAGAAGGTAAGCCCCTGATGCCAGCCTCCCTGTCTCGAACAACCCCTGAGATGTAGCGCGTCTTCACCCCTGTGCCGATCAACTGGGCGAGCTCCAGCTGACTGATACACTTCAGGATCTATGTCACACACATACAACACAAATTCCTAAAAGAATCCGACCTCTCTTTTCATTTTATACATATACACATACATACATAGTGTGTGTGTGTGTGCATATATTTATGATTGTAACTCTTCAACTTCGTTACACCCCGCCACACACTGAAAGAATAATACCAATTACAGTGTAAGATACCATTAAAAAGACATATAGTAAATATTTCTAGGTTTTAGTTGAGCTGTATCCCTGAAACTAAACGAATTAGGCCCTGCCTCTCTCCCCGTTGCTGCAGGTGTCTGACAGCAGAGTATCTCCCGCTGCTGCACTGGAGTACGCAATGCAGCTTCAGTTAAGAAATGTTAATGTTGTACATATGAAACAATTTAATTCTTTGCATTTTGAAGGCATGGTGCTGACAGTATAACTGTGGTGGCCCACAGGTGAAACACTTAATAGAAACTGATAAAATTTTAAGAATTTAATAAAGGTAGGGTCTAATAAACAAATAAAATTTATAACATTTTTATCAATCTATGGATTACATATCTATATCTTATTCTGCAACATTTCCTTCAATGTATAATTTTCATACATTCCGTAATTGATATTGTTTCTCTGAGATAAAACTTTTCCACCTCATGCCAGGAGTTGCCCAGGTAGTTTCCATCAGTATGAGCCACTGTGATCAGGGTCTTAATGGTGTCAATGTTCTTCTGCTTCATTTCTGTGATGCTGGAACTGGCAGTCAGCAGAGTAAACCTGGCCAAGGCTTGAACGTATGCATCTCGCTCCAACTGTTAACAGACAGGCCACTTTTTATGACATCATAAACTCAATTATGAGCATTGAAGTGATAAAAAAGAAAAGTACTGGGAATAATATGAAGGATTAAGCAGAGAAAAGAAATCTAGCACAGTAATCATTCAGTATTAAGAAGTACACTACCAACCTGCATACTGAAGATGCAGGCGATCCTGACAGCACATCGAATGCCTTCCAGGCACAGAGAGGCCACCTCTGGGTCATCACAGTCCTGCAACCCCACACTGAATGCTGCCAGCAATGGAGTCCAGGCCAGCTGTTAAAAAGAAAAGTATAGAAACTACCAGTAAGTGAAAATTTCAACATTTTCTGTCCCAGATTTTTCTGAACAATTCACTCTTCTGGTTACAAAGAATCCAACCCAAGTGAGAATTTTAAGTATAGTAGCTCAGATAAACTAGTTCTCAGTGAAGTGATCAGAAAAGGGGATCTAATCTTCATTTATAGTTAACCATAATTTTTCATCTTTGCAGTAAACACAAACATTAAATATGTCACAATGCTGATGGAAAAAGTGTGTTAATTCTTAGATAATGTGAAACATCAAAACTGTTCCAGTAGCTAAATCTGGAAGGGTTTTCTCAAATTAGACCGGCCACATTTTTGGGTGTTTGCTGTGAGTGACTCTCCGACCATTTCATATCATACCTAGGTGATAAAAAAAAAAGTGAAAAATAAGGCTCATCTGCTCATTAATAGCATAATTTCAATGTTTAGACTCATTGGCCTCTTTTAAACGATCGTCGCGAATGTGGCGCACACGAGCTGGTATTGGGGTGGTCGAATACGAGTTGGTGTGCGAAGGGAGGAGGGTTGAGAGGAGAGAAAGAAATTTTTACACGGACTGCTTTAATGTACATAGCTAGATAAACCTGAAAGAAAAAGAAAAAGGAAAAGGAATGTGAAAGTTTCCAAATGAAAATGCTGTGCTGATTTTTCTCAAAAAATTTAAATTTTATACAGTTTAGGAGACAAGTGCTTTGCACTGTTCGTGCATCTCCTCATCTGCTGGTCTGCCGATCGGAGCGGAGGTAGGCATCAGTACGCACACACGCGCAGGTGCCCAGGTGGAGCGCTGCTTCGGGCTGAGGAAGGCAGGTGGGTGTCGGACGGTCCGACTCGGACCCGGCGGGATGAAACGCTGTTTAGCTCTGAGAAACTACAACACTCCTGTCCTGTGCAGTGCTGCACACGCTCAGACCGCTGGAGAGTTTTGATACGCAGTCAGAGGAGAAGATGCGGCGGGAGCCGCCCTACAGCCCCCACTGGGCTAAATGGAGGAGGAGCAGCTGATCGGTCATTTCTAATAACTAATAATCTTTAAAGTTGCGTAAGTGCTCAGTCAGACTGTCCCTTGTTTTGCAAATGCAAGTTTCTTTTCCGTCCCTGTCTGGTTCAGGCTCGGATCTGACCGGCATCCACCTGTCACCTGTTGAGCGAGTGGGGGGGGGGGGGGGGGGGGGGGGGGGCGGTGCAACATCTTTTGGTGGCGAATTTATATTGGACCACTTTTTCTTGACCCATTGACTAAAGAATTGTGGGCTATTATTAAATTTCATAACTAATAAACGAATAAACTATATCAGCCAGGCCTTGATTGAGACTTTTCTTAATATCTCAGCCGGAGTCGTTCACACCGGTGAGGCTGACTGATCCTCTTCCGTGCAGCGTTTTGTGCACGTCTCTGACTTCGGTTTTAAACTGCCAAACAGCACCTCTTTAATCTTTCCCACCTCACAAATGAGGAATTCTGTCTTGTCCCCCAAAAGTTTATTTTTTGGAGAATCTCTCCTTCCATGGTTCAACCTGCCGGGTGAAGCCTCATATTATGATGTTTAAGGGCGTAACCGTGGGCGTGACATTTAAATGACGATAAATTTCAGCTGTGGAATTTATCAAGACTCTTGTTCGTACGACGAGATTGGACCGATACGAACGTTTTAATAAATCACACGTGGGTCCAATCGTACGACCATTTTACGATCAAATGTGCGATCATTTCTACGATCGTTTGATAAATGAGGGCTCACTGTCTGCTGCATCACCTACAACTAAAATCCTGACATCATTCTGAAAGATGGTCAGATGAACTTTCCAGTAGAGCTGGGTCATATCATACCGTTCAAGGTAATACCGGTGCAACGTTAGGGAATGATAAGAAAATGAAATATTACAATATAATATAGGTGAAACGTGCATGCGCACTGCCGTTGTTTTGGTACTGTCAAACGCACATGCAGCCAGTCTGGCCATGACCGCCAGGAGGAGGAGGAGGAAGAAGAAAAAGGTAAAAACAGCACATTAACTTAAAGCTTGTTCCATCTTCCATGAGAGGAGAAAACTTTCTTCTTGTGCTCAAGGCCGCTAGAACAAGAAAAATGTTCGTTTTGGTCATTTCATCATACACGCGAATATTCTTCCGTGGCGGGGTGGTTATTAATGCAGGGGCATGACTGTGAAAAACTTTGTTCGTCGGAGGGGGGGCGGGGTTATATATATATATATATATATATATATATATATGCACACATACATTTATATACAGTATATATATATTTTTTTTTTACATGGGTAGAAAATCCAACATGGTGACATCTTGTGACCTATGCATCACAGTGAGGATCTCCACTGAACCAGTGAACAAGGGAACATAGTAGGGCTGGACGATATAGAAAAAAAGATTATCGATAAAAAAAATCTGTACGATTGATATCGATATTTATCAAAAAAATCTGTACTATTTTAGGTGCAGCTCTGGCCATTTAAGTTTTTGCTGAATGACCTACTCATAATAAAGTTCACACTGAAGCGGTTTTCAGAGTTGCATTGCGGAACATGAGCGGTAAAGTCCGTCCGCTCTTTAAACAGACTCATCTTTTCAAACATGCCGCTTCCTTGCAGACTTATCGTGTCCCTGCGCTTTTATACATCAGGAAATGTTGCGGAAAAGTCAGCACAGCCACGCTCTCCCTTCAGCTCTGTCCAGAACATTTTCTTGTGCTTTCAGCCTAAACGACATGCCGCAACATTTCCGCTCTTGTGACATGGAGACCAGCCGGTACATGTCTGCTACATCTCCGAGGTAAAAGACCGGTACGCATGTCTGAATGCAAAAGTTATAAAGGACAGAGTTCGCAATATTACCGCTTTCCAGTGGAAGTCTGAAAGAAGCATAACACTGAATTCCAATTCTGCTTTTGCCTGGTCTGCGTTTGTGATTGGTTTGGCCGAAGGAGTGACTGTAGTATCATGATACCTGATAGGCTACAGCAGAAAACTGAGCTTCTATATTGAACTTTTATTGACCCTCTTTTTTATATTAAAAAAACCTCCATCGATACATATATATTGAAATTGAATTATCGTCCAGCCCTAGAGCATAGCAGATCAAAGCTGATCAGCTGGTATCAGCTTTAATCCATTTAAAAAAAACAGTTTATTAAAATAACAAACCAAATTAAGAACATAATAGAACTACTTCTGTAGACACTTTATTTTGCTGTATGTCTTATGTCAAGTTGGGAAACAGAGGAAGGATTTTATCATGCCTCTGACTTGGCAATATTTCTTTTTTAAAATATATCTTTTTAGGTGACATCGCCTACCCCTTTTTAAACTATTTTTTAAAATATAGTTTTAAAAAATTGAGATCGGACAATATGAAAAAATATTTTGTGATAAATTTTTTGACATACCATAAAAATCTCTGTGATGCATAGATACAAGAATACGTCTCCACTTGTTTTGAAAGGGTTAAACCATTTGATCTGGGACTTTTTTCTACAGAGATTAGCCACTAAAAACTAAACTAAATTAAAAGTAAGTCATTTCCATCTGCAGGCTGTTTATCCCCCTGTTGACAGATGTGTATGAGATGAACTTGTAACCCTTTAAAGCTTTATACAAGTGAAGGCTGTGAGTTTTATTAGATACAGGCTGAGTTGGGGGTGCAGGCGCAACTCGCTGAGCTTTAAAAGCACCTTCTAAAATGTTTTTATATGGAGGCAACTTTCATGTTGGAGTTAATCTGGTTTCAGAGACTAGAATAGTCTCCATTTAGTCATCAGTCAAAAGGTTAGCATAGGCTTTTATAACGTGTAAAAGTCTAAATAATGTTTTCAGTAAGGAAAAAGGAAAAAAAAATTGATAACCCTCAATTTTTTTCCCCATTAACTTTAAGTGAAAAAGAAAAAAAATCTTAAAATATTACCTTAAACATGGGTCTGACATGTTCCAGGTGTGTAGCACTAAAGAAGGGTGCCTGAGCGTGGCTGACTGCCTCCATCAGAGCTTTAGCTGTCTTCGCCATTTGCTCCATCTCCATGTTGTAGAGAAGGCGGCGCTGCTTCTCACTGGCCACACCTGGACAAAAAAGGAACAAAATATTTCTGATGCATATCTCATTTTCAAAAGGGGCCATCTGTAGAATACTGTTGAAGGGCAAGCTTATAGCGAAGCCTTCATATGTAACCGTAATCTCAAATGAGGGACAAGTACTCACTCTGCTTGGTGGACTTTGGGGTGATTGAAAACTCTTTGCTCTCTTTCATGGCAATCTTCTTGCCTGCGATCTCATCATATATGGAGGAAAGGTACTCCTCAGGTAGGTCCTTACTGTCATTAATACCGCGGTTCATTTTGATGTACTGCTCTTTCGTCATTTTGTTCTTCACCTTCATGAATAAAAATATGAGACAAAAACTTGGTTTAATCAGTTGGATTGTAATAAAACTATCAAGATCATTAACTAAAACACAAGCTTCTTAAAGTCTTGCAAAAATCAACAATTGGCCTCAATGATGGATTGGTTGATCTTAAAGGCCTTTCCACACCGGGACCAATGCGAATAAATGGCACGAAATTGCGAATAATTCGGGGGAGAAATATCGACGCATTTGTCTATACACACCTGCTCTGACGCGAAATTACGAAGATGCAAAAACAAACTTGAATTTGTTATTCCAGGGGAACGTGAGCACATGCAGCAGTAACGGAGGGAGAGGCGGCTGCAGGTAAACTCCTGGATGCTGAAAACGGCTGATCTCACTATGGAGATGCCAAATGGGGATTTTAAATAGAACACATGTAGCTAGTGACCTCAGATGGCCACAAAATGTAGGGAAAACATTGCTACTTCAGCTCTGACACCCCCAAACCCCCGTTTGCCAAACGAGAGTGCTGCGACACAAAGGTGATAACACCTGAGCCATAATGATGCAGTAGCAGCGACCAAGCGACACCTCTCTCTTTTTCCTTTCTCTTTTTGCTTGAGACCAGCTCTGTGACGGTCAGAGCGCCTTCTCTGATTGGTGGATTGTGAATCTGTCGGATGCAAATATTAAGAAAATCGACCTCAGTTCGAAAAAATAAATGTCGCAAAATCGCAGGACGGAATTTTGTTTGAACGCTCCCCTTGACTTGATATTAATTTGATTCAAGCTTTTGCCGTGCGAATCTTTCGGACGAAATATTCAGAGTAGGTGTGTAAAGGCCTTAACTCATAAGGATATTTACAGCTACTATTAAGTATCAAACAATTTATTGGAAAAAAAAAACTACCACTAGTGGTGGGTACACCATAACTTAAAAATTCTCAAAAACTTGTCATGTGTTGGGTGTCATTTTGGTCTGATGACTTCTAAATGTGAACAGTGAAGTGCAGGGGACTGTTTAGAAACAACATTGAACTAGAACATTAAGAAGTCTATTGATGGTGAAAAAATGGTGATATTTTTTGGGTTTAATCATCTTGTCAGACAACAGCATATTATGCAATAAATAATTAAAATTCAGTTGACCAGAAAAGTTGTTGTGCATTTTAGGTTCATTCTGACATCATATAAAAAGCCAAATAGCCCTAATTTTGTTTATGTATGTATGTGTGTGTATATATATATATATATATATACACATACAATATATATATACAGTATATATATATATATATACACACACATACATATATACATACACACACACACACACACACACACACATATATATATAGATATATCTATTTATATACTAACAAAAATAAAAGATATGAAATTGCAGGTATTTCAAGAGAAATATTAGAGATTTGCAAATAAGCGTCATTAAACAGAAAAGCAAGGGAGAACGTGCAGGTATAAACACAAAGTTGCTGCAACCTTTTTTAATGCTACCGTGTCACCACATAATGAATAAGACTTATTTTTATTAACATCAAAAATAAGCTAAAATAAAAGTGAATTCTGCAGTCATTCAACAGTTTTTACCTGAGGACTGTGCAGGTCAGTGGTGAGCATGATGATGGAGTAGGCCAGCACGTAGGCAGTGTCTGCACTGGCAAACAAGGTCTGTCTGCAAAAGAGGATGCACATCAGGGCTTTGCACTTTTGAATCTAATGAAATGCAAACTTTAACAGTAAAAAAAAAAAGGCCTCTTTCGATTGTTAATAAACATCAGTCACCGTAAAATTCTGGTTCTTACCCCTGGTTACATTCAAGATACCGGGCAGCGAACTTCTCCATCAGCCTGTCAATTTTCTGGGCCTCTCCTGGCAGCCTGAAGCCCTCCAGGAATGCTCTCAAAGCAGAGACAAAGTCCCGCCCACAGAAATCCAGCTGGTCCACGTAACAGTACATCACTTCTTTGTTGAACTTGTTATTCTCACCGAGAAACTCCCCGACTTGTGTCTGTGAATCCACAGAGATAGGGGATTAGTAACATGACCCAACTACATGGAAATTTAGCACTGCATAATTCAAGTTTGTATAATCCCCTGACTGTGTCCAGTCGGTCCTCCTGGTGTAAGAACTGGGCGATATTCTCAGCTGTGGAGCCCAGCATCCCCTGGTCTTGCAGGTACTGGACACCGCGCTTTGGCTTCTTGTTGAAGCTAAGGAAAGAACAGTTGGACAAATTTATCCACAGCATCACAGAAAAGTAAATATTCCCAGAACAGGTACCACTGTATTTATAAAGGCCACTCCCAAGTAATGCTAAAGTCAATGTCCAGCCAGGCTGGGATGAGGAGCTCACAGTTCAATGCCGTGTTCAATGATGTCCTTCTGTTGTTTGATGACCTCATACTGCTCTGGATGATCCGCCTGGGACGCGGGAATGCTGGACACAGTGGAGTCCAGTGAGCTGATGCTGTCCCGGCGGCCTGCCAGCTGCTCAGGGAGCTTCAGCTCTGCTCCCTCGCTGTCAGACGGATGCTCCTGACCTGAAAACACAACACAACACACACACCGTCACTTTTACATGTTCAGATTCCCCTGCTCTCCTGCGTTTTATTCATGCGTGCTTACCCAAGTTTGCTTGAAGGTTTGGATTGACATACATGTCTTTGCTCCATTCCACCATACATTTGAGAATGGACACGAGACATTCCAAACCCTTTTTACGCAGACTCAGCTCCTGTAGGAATTAGAGAAATAATCCAAATTAATGTGCATGATTTCACTAGAAATTCTCCGAATCAACTCAAATCAGAAAGCCTCCGATGATGGACACCCCTACAAAAGGCACCACAGTGACACCTGATGGACATGTACCTGCAGAGGAGTCATCCCAAGCTCCTGCCCACTCCTGCCCTGAGCAATCTTGGAGAGATCATTGACAAGACGCTCAAAAATATTAGCAGCATTTAAGTCACAGTCGTAGTTTACATAGATGTCAACCACACACTGGGCATCTGAGGGGACAGACAGATGAGATTAAGAAAAATACTTTAATAAAACTGTAAAAATTTGTGTTGTTTACATACAGCAGAGTGGTACAACAATTTAAATTCAGAGGTAATTTTTAACAAATCCTGACCATGCTGGTAATAAGATAACTTATTTCACAAGATCTTTCTACCAGATAATCTCAGTCTTTCTGAATGTTCTGAAACTTCTTCATACTGCATGCTGTAGTTCACATTAAACCTGAGTAGTTTTGGTATGTATGAAACACAAGTTGGGCACACATTATTAATATCAAAGAGGAAACATCTTTCTCTGTTTTCCTCCACTCTGCCTGATGGAAAAACAGCTTTCTAGAAAAACCTCCCTGTTCCAAACATAGAGTTCATTTTGCAGTACAAGAGACCCTAAATTCATGTCAGGTGTCAGTCTAATGAAGTCAAGGTTGATTCATCCTAGGACTTGGCCATTTGCAGACATGCCAACCTTGTTGAAAATCTTTAGACAGGGCTCTAGAGTGCAGGCAAAAGTTTGAGTGTGACAAACTTTTTCTCTTGGTTGCAACGGTCTGGGTGAATGTCCAACTACAGTCCCATAGTGTTTGTCTGAATATTCTGTGTTCATTCCCTCCTTACCCGAGCTCTGAGAAGAATAACACCATGATAAAGAGCCAAGACAAGGGGTGGCTCTTCATATGTGATCCCCACCTGTACACCATGTTGAGTGTTGGTTTAAAATTAGGACCAGTGGACGCTACACATTCGGCGCGGCAAATAACAACACAGACAAAAATCATGTAAACTGGAATCAATTGTAAAACATGGAATATGGTGGAATTTGCCCATATGTGGTTATTTGTTATTCTCACTGAGTATGTCACTGTGCTTGAGCAAAATGAAGCAGAAAAGCTGGATTTGATTCGTTTTGACATCTGCAGCCTCCAACTGAACTGACCTGGATCAAATCTCCCCTGGAAGTTCAGTAGTGGAAAGAGGTTATAGAAAAATAAAATGTAAAGAAGATGATAAGAAAACCACTGCAACACAGCTCTAGAAAAACTGAAAAACATCCATTCCTGGTGAAGCAGAGTGAGAATATACTGGCTGACAGGAAAACAAGAGCAGCCTCCATCAAACTTACTGTGTGTTTGAGCTGCGTCTGGAGGCTGTCCTGAAGATCCATAGAAAATGAATATTAATCATGCTTGATTAATATCAACTTCACTGGATGTTTCCGGCTGGTTGAGCAACAGAAAACGAGGCATAAAAGAGAGCCAAAAAGGGGCTGCCTTTCATAGAATTCAGGTCTAAATAGATTTTTATCATAAAAAAGATTAAACGTAAATCCAGAAAAGGGGAATTTGCCAGAAGCAGAGCAGTCTCATGAGCCATTTCAAAGTTTAAAATGCTTAGTTCAGTTCAGAAAAGGTTGTGGTTCAAAAGCTTATTTTTTTTTCAATTTGTTATTCCACTTAACATTTATACTTCAAAAAAATAAAGAAAAAAAAAAGAACCCAAGAGAAAAATTAAGCATTAATGTTTTTCTAAACCTCATTATTGTTCACAATAACTTACACTACTCACAAAAAGTTAGGGATATTCAACTTTCGGTTTTTGGAGAACAGAATGATGCAGAATAAATTGAACCATTGAACAATGTACATGTGCATTGAAAAGTTTAGAGAAAGTTTAATTCAGTTCACCTGGAAAGGTTGTAGTGGATTTTAGATTCATTCTGACATACAAAAAGCCAAATATCCTTAACTTTTTGTAAGTAGTGTAAATAACCATTGATGTCTCCAGTATGTGTTATGATCAATGCATTAAAATGAGCTGCTGACAGCGACAAAGTAAAAATTTTTCACTGGTGCACCCAAATTAAAAAGTTAGGCACACTGTGCAAACAGTGTAGTTAGTCTGAAGCCCTGTCAGAGCAAAAACATGTTCTGCTGATGAAAAGCAACCATAAACAGACATGATTTTTTTTCATCTGGTTTATTTATTAATGTGAAAATTTTATTATAGCTACTGTGAAACAAGGCTTCACAAAAACATTTTATTAAGGCCTAGTGCTCTGTGAACATAAACGTGTTAATTTAATAGCTGATGCTGTCTGAATCTACACAATTTATACAGTTTTCTTACCAATTTACTTTTGTGGAAAAGTTGAAAGAATCTTCACAAACCCACCAGTAGGGAGATAAGTACTGCAGTATGACCTGTTAATTGGTATGAATTACTTATTTTAACAAGTGGGGGAGAGAAACAATATCAAATCCAGCTTTTCTTGGTGTCAACTGTAACATAACGTAAGATCTCAAACTCCAAAAGATGCCAGCAACTTTATATGTGATTTCATGTGATTAATCATTCCAGTGTAGTAAAACTGCATGCCTGCTTTGCTAAATACCTACAGGCTGACAGGTCTGCAGATGCCAAGTGTACATCAGAATTGTTCACTAATCTTTTAGTTACTAGAACTTGTTCAACAGGACATCATCACTCAGAATATGAGGTTGCCATCAAAAGGTTACTCAACACAAGGTTACCTTGACATTTGAAGAGGCAACAGCTTTAAAAGTTAGTGAACGCCTATGTTGAAGTGTACCTGCACAGATGCGTGTAAGCGTCTGGATAACCATCCACTTGTGCTCAAAGGAGCTGGTCGATGTCTCCAGAATTGTCAAGAAGATCTCCCGAAAAAACACCTGAAGTAATGAGTGTGAGATTAAAAGCCAGGTTGACTCTCATCAGCCAAAATGTAGAAGCACAATCAGAATTTTAAATGACCACAATTGTGGGGAAATGCACGTCTCTTAGCCTATAAAAAACAGTTCTGTGCTTTGTACCTCAATCTGCATCTTCAAATGGACCTTGAAGTGAGACAGCAGGGTGAGGAAGATGGCCAGTGAGAGCTCAAAGACCTCAGGCACAGAGGAGACACCATTTTTGGATAATGCCACGCACAGATACTGTTTGATGGCATTCACAAACATTTCATGGGTGCGAAACACTGGTCCAGCACCCTGCAGCACAGACAGCAGCAGCTGCAGGGAGACGATCTTTGACCGCAACTCATGGGACCTGCAGATGAAGGTTACGGTTTATTCTCAGTCTAACAACAAAAAGTTGCAACATACCAACAACATATATCTGAAGAATGGTACTTCAACATGATATCTAATAAGCACAAGGCTGTCCTGTTAGTGAGATTCTTCCTGTGCTCATTTTACTCTGGCCTATTCACACTAACTGTCCCAGGGTATACTGTTACGGTAACCAGAGATGACAGGACCACACCAGGATGGAAAAGGGCAAGTTAACCTGCAGAGTTTGATGTGGCACTGTGCAGAGCAGTTGTATTTATTTTGGCTGACTATAGCGTGACAAAACAGAGGATACCAGATAAAACAGAGGATACCAGATAAAACAGAGGATACCAGATAAGTGTATGTGAGAAGGCAGGGTTGTGTCTGTGTTTTCAGTCAGGACATTACAAGAAAATGTTTATAAAATGACCAAAGATGTGATTAACCCTCTAAAAGTCTGCTCATCCCTTAGGTAGAACACATTTTTGAGTGACTATAAAGACTTTTTTTTTTTAAGTGGAAATAAACCTACTTAAATCATTTATACCACTTGGTTTGGATACACAATGGCAAAAGTAAATGTTTGGTATCCCATTATTATTTCAAATTTGGACCATTTTTCTGATTTTACTATATTTGTGAACCATTATCTCAACTATTTGTTAAAAAAAAAAAACTTGATTCTTATTGTCAAAAGGAAACGAAAAAAATTCAAAGAAACATTTCCTCTTACTTTTTCTTAATGCAAACTTTAAAGGAGTCATCACCCGGAAATCCCACTTTTTCACATTAATACGTGTATTGGAACAGGATCTCAGTTAAAACGTGCCAGAAACTCTGGAGAGTGAAAGTGACTTCGTCTTTGAGTGTGGGCTCTCTCTTCTCTCCAGAATCAGCCACAAGAGCGCGCTTTCCACAGTACCCGAATTGGATTTTTTCTCCGAATGACATGAACTACAGAAGCAGCGAGCTGGTAAGCTAGCCTCTTTAGCACCAACTGAAAGCAGCTGATTACCTGCCGCAGAGTAGCGTTATGACCAGCTTTGTTAGAGAAGAGGACGAGGAGGAGGGAAAAAAATTGCTGTGCTGAGCTGCCTCGGCAGAAATTCAGCAGTGTTTTCAGTGTAACAGGAGGGACAGCACCACCACCAGTGGATTATATTTATTCAGTGAAGATGTGCAGTCGGTAAGTGTTGCTGCTTCTGCAACTTATCTTTTGTGTAAGAGACCAGTAAACAATGATAGAGAAACGGTGCTAATGTAGCTGCTAACATAGCTACAAAAGCTAACATTGTTTGGTTACTGTAACTTCACGTCAGACGTCCACTCCTTATTATTCATCAGAGTCCAACCGTTTTACTCCGCGGATTCTCTCCATCAGCCGCACAGTTACGTTTTTCTCTGTTGAGACATCATTTCCTTCACTTTGTCTGTCCCGATAAAACTTTGTTTTGACTTTGACGCTTGCCTCGTGAACGCGCTTACAGGCAGGTCTAATTCTTGCGCGTAGTCTCGCAACAAACAAAAGTTGGTGATAAAAAGAGGTTAAAATGAGCACATTAAATTTTCATCCCACCCAACTACAATTAAAAATTCATTAGAAGATAATTTAAGGAGGATTGTGTATGCAAAACACTAGGTTATGACGCCTTTAAAGGGTAGATACTAGATGGGTATGGTTTTATACTAAAGGGGAAAAAACTTAAAACTTACTTTGGGTCTGGAGGGCCGTCAGCAAGCGGTTTCATGGAGAGTTTGCACAAAGAGCGAAACACCAGAAAGGCATCTTTTTGCAGGATATGAGAAAAACGGGCTGCATTGTGGGGTCCCTGCAGGGCCTCAGCATCCTGAGGCAGACACAGACAGCAACAAGCTTGCATTAAAAAGCCCTCCCCAACAAAAAGCTATGATTTTTCTAATAGTTTTACATGAGGATGTTGTAGACTATCAATGCTACAGTAAGCTACAAATCAAATCTAACTCTATTCATACAGCACTTTTCATACAAAAAATGTAACAAAGTGTTTAACAAAATAAAGAACAAGAAGAAAATGTTCCTCTTCCCAACACATATAGACCCATGTACACATACACACACAAAAATGGGAGGACACACATGTATGCGCACACACACTGAAAAAGTATAAAGTCTAGTAACATGAATTGTAGATTCTCAGATATGGAAACATTACAAATAATAATTCACATCACTCCAGCAGACTCACTCCTGCACTGACTAAGTTACAAACATCACACAAGTTTATCTATGAATTTTTATTTTTTATGTAGTTCAAATAAATAATGAGCCAAAAATACTAAATAAATCAGCAGAAGAAGCTGAAGCAGGAGGGATGGTAGTCTGAATGTCGTTTTTTTTTTTTTCTTTTAAAAAGTATTATAAACATCATACTGAATGCAGATATACTAGGTAGAACAAAGCTAATTTACACCTTTGGTCCCTGTCTTGGCAGGCCAACACAATACAACAATTGAATAATAATAAAAGTAATAACAGAGGAAGGATTAAGTGCACAATGATGACATTAATTGTAAGAAAGAAATTTTGAAAATGAGTACTGTTTCTCTTTAAGGCTCTGTGGAGGTAAATTTAAAAGATATTGGTCAAAATGGTTAAAGAGCCTTGACTGATTAATAGAGGGGAGGTGCTAGGATTTCTTTTTTTTATTTTAAATCTACTTATCCTCTTTTAACATGTGTGTGTAGAGACAGACGATAAGAAGTAAAAAGATATATGTGAAGGTAAATATGTATGCATATGTATGTACAGATTGTCTCTATATGACTAAGTGTGAGCCGGATGACACCTATTTCTATTTTCTGTATTTTTTAAATACTTTATTTTCCTTATGTGTTTTTGCTGTTACTACCCTGTTTCTAAAAGATGAACCCAATAAAAAGAGTATTGTTGATCTCAGACCAGATGGAGCACCCCATTGGCCAGGATCTAAATTAAGATGTTAAAGTGCACAATGTTAAGTGTATTATTTTATGAAGTCCATCAATTAAACTGCAAAATGCCCACATGCTGATTTAATGCACATCTCTGGTTCTACTGTATAAATAGTGCTCACCAGCATGTCTGTGGAGGAAACAGAGGAGCGGTCTTCGATGATGCCATTCATCTGCTGACCTTCAGTCCTGACCCGGGTTGGAATGACCTCCGTCTGTTCGGGAACAGGGTGGGCTGGGTGCTCATCTAGAACAGAGGCCAAAGCGGACATCTTCACATCAAGGTCATGACAAACTAAATATACTGTGTAGCCCAAAATGGGTTTATGTAGAAGAATCGAAGGGTAAAGACAGTAAACTAACCTGTTCCACTGTGTCTCTGATGCTCTTCCTCCTCCTCCTCAGTCTCTGCCATCTCTGCTGAATTTAAATTGCTTCCTGGTTTGTTTGGTTCTTCAGTTTGCTGAGCTGCTGCAGGAGGCGTTTCTGCACCTTCGTCTTCAAAAACTGAATCTGATGCATTAAAAACAGGAACCATATGTATGCCGTTCAATATGACTTATCAAACATATTTGTCTGGCTTTGTTTGTTTAGGAATTCAGTTCTGACAAACCTCTTGATGGTGTGACCGGTTCTGTTCCTCCGTTTATCGGAGTGTTGCCGCCCTCCGGCTCGCCATTCATTGATGGGGTGTCTGCTGCTCGGTTCTGCTCCAAGTCGGAAGCTGGCGGTGGGGGCGTGGAGCGAGCGGTGGTGTTGGTGAGATCTGGAGTACTGGCTGCCGGGGATGGGGAGCTCTGGGGCTCTGGAGTAGGACTCCCATCGGACCGGGGAGAGCCAGACCTGCGACTACCTGGGATTGGGGACGGGTTCTGCTGGGGAAGACGCAGCCGGTCCTTCTCCTGCCCTTGAGCCTCCAGGGCCTTTGGACGTCATGAAATAAGTGGAACATGAAAAATAGTTTGTCAGAAAATATGGCTGGAAATGTGAGATACTAAACTCTACTTTATCATCCCACACAAAAAACAGTTATCAGTGTTAAGAGTTAGTAAATAAAACATCAAGATGGTGCCATTTATTTGACGATTTGGTGGATTAAATTAGCTGGTTTTGTTCAGGTTGAAAATTGTGCGACGAGCATTAGTGTTAAACCTGGCATCACACCTGTCATTTTCTGGCTTTTCCAGATGAAAGATGGCCAATATGAAAGAATCATGCTGATATCTTTAATACTGGCTATAAATCAAACAAAACATGGTGTGAAATACTGATAAATGCAATCAAAACAAGCCCTGAACAGTACAGCTGGAATTAACAAACCGAAACACGAATCTATAAATCTAATCAAAAAAGCAAATTTGGTTCTGTTTTAGCTGAAAAAAGCCTCGTCTGAGCTGAATGTGTTGTCCAGCCCTGACTATGGCTGCAACAAGGACAAAAACAGCAGCTCCCAAAATATTATTACACACCTTAATAAACAAAGTCGTAACATTTTAGTCTGTAAGCGTATAAAAAAGCTACTTTCCATTAATGTGGCCTGTACTTGGGTCACAGCCTGCTATCATACAGCACAGTCAGCACAAACAGGATGTTGTGGCAAAGTTCATTTAATCCGTGTTGCACCATTTGGCTTGCAGTGAAGATAAATATGGACAGGATAAATAATTGTCCAGAGGCCAAATATGTTGACTGTCTGCAGGTAATTGAGACGCCATGAGACTATAAGTGATCAGCTGGACATGACTTTGGCCTTTAGGCATATTTAAACTGATACTGAGAGGAGAGTAAACTGACGGCCTGGTTTTCCATGCGTGTGAAGATGACATTGAGCATCTGTGTGAGGGTGGCCTTGGCGGTGGTCTGGTTGATGAGATTGCGGCTGGCCAGGTAGATGTTGTAGCATGTTCGGACTGTGAGAAGCACTGTGCCCTCGTGGATCTCAATGTGCGGGGAGGTCACCGTGGTCAGCAGGGCCTGGACAGAGAAAAGGAAGTAAATTGGACATGAGCGTGATGCAGCTGCACCTGCTGAATCATTAGTCGACTTCCCCACTTCTGTGGCAAACTAACGCTGCAGACTTGCACACCCTGTCGCTGCATCTATGGTGCAGAATTCAAATGTTTCTATTTTGGAAACCTAAATGTCTGCAAAAGTATATACAAAGCTCATATATTCACATACAATTCCATTGCTTAGTTGGTTTAACGACTACAGACATTCAGGTCTCCTTCAGCGGTGAATATAATCCAAACAGATTATGATAATCCTTCCATAAATCTTTTGTCAACATTGATAAAAACCCAGGCAGAGACTCCTCAGGGGGACTTTGCCCTTTCCTACTATCCAGGATGTGTACAAGAGTCCTGAATAAGCATCAGTAACTAATTCCAAACACAAACTCACTTAAAATAAGGAGAGCAGGAACTGTGAAGAACTCAATGACAAACAGAAAAAAGTATTAGTATTAAGGGTTTGGATTACAATTTAACCAATTTCAACTGTGGCATGTTGAAGCTGATTTTATGACGCTCAGTAGTATGCAGGTCTCCTCAAACACACTCCACTGTTTGGGTCTCAAGTAAAAGAAAGCAGCTGGAGAACATAATGGCCCAATCCCAATGTTCCCCCTACTTTCAACCACTATCCCTCGCCCACTACCACTGCACCCTCGAATTGAAGCCACAAGGGGTAGGGCTTTGTAATCTTCCCTAGGAATTGGGACACCACTTGCTGCATTTACATTCAGGGACAAAAGCGACTGCGTAGTGACGTTTGCAAATACGTCTCACCATAACAACACACTCAGCAACAACACAGAGTTAACCGTTGCGGTCATTTTTCTTTTTTTCCATCATTCATCATGCTTCGGTTGATTAATAAATAAAACAACCACATGGGGAAGAAGTCGCCATGACGACTGTTGTCCCTCGTTAACTGCTGAAAAGCCTTCACAAGCTTTTCAGCGGTATTTTAGCCTAGCTAGTGGGGCTAGTCTGGGTAACGTTACGAACAACTGTGTAATCTTCTCCGAGTCCTGTCGCTCTCCAGAGGTTGTTTGATTCAGTATGTAATGACGTACAGCTCTCTAACCCTTTTCTCTGGCCCTTACTCAGCAAGTCAGCATCTGACGTCCCTCGCTCTGAAGGGTTAGATTCATACCCACTACCCCTACATGCAAAGAGGAATTGGGACAGCACTACCTTCACGGGAACGTGAAAAATTTCGAGGTAGGGCTAAAAAGTAGGGCTAGTGGGTGTACTGGGACGCACCCAAAGTCTGCAGATAAAGGGAGGGGAGCTGGATGTACCTTGATGATTTGTAACTGGACTCCCTCGTCAGTTTGCGGGCCCTGGAAGCAGTTGCAGATGGTTTCCACCAGCCGGTCAATCAGCCTCTTGCCTGGAGTCCTGCTGTCAGGGGCATTCCCTGTGATGTGGCCATAAGCGATCAACTTCTACAGCGGGGAAGCAGCACACAGGTTAGGAGGTAATTACCCCAGTAGTATGCACGCAAGTGTAGTTTTATGGGGTCTAATTATCAAAATAACTCTGCTGATGTCAACAGATTGTCATCAATAACCTTGATGATGAGCCACAGTACTCAGATGAGAAAAGTAGATTTTATACATCCTTTTATTAAACAAGTTTGAGTAAATAATTAATAACACACTGCAGAATTGCAGCTATAGAATGTAAATAAAGCATGTCTGTTTTTGTCGTTTATCTTCACAAATTATTTTCTTTTCTGCTAACAGCACTGTTGTTACTTTGGCCCAATCTCAATTCTCCCCCTTAGCCCTTCCCCTCCGTTTTTCACGTGTAGGGGTAGAGGTGTCTCAATACTATTAGGACAGACGAGTCGGACAGACAAAGGGTTTTTTTAGATACACACTTAAAACGAAGGGGTATGACAAATTTGTGAATCACCGGCAAGATGGCTGCTACAGAGTCCAAATAAATCCACAAATGTGAATAGTTTCTTAATAGATGAAGTTTTACAATTCATGAAAAACATTGCATTGTGTGCTGTTTAAATGTTTAAGATATATTTGATCAATCCCAATTAGAGAGCCAATTAGGAAATTCATTCTCTGCATTTAACCCATCTCAGGTTGAACCTGAGAGCAGTGGGCTGATAATTAAAGCACCTGGGGAGCAGTTGGTGGGGGTTAAGGACCTTAACATTAACAGTGCATTTTGTAAAATGCACATGAAAAAAAAAACAGCTAGTACTACGTTGAAGCTTCAGTAACAAACACTACCAGGATGAAAACCAGCAGCCCTGATAATCTACAGCAATGATTCCCAAGACTAGTCCTCAAGGCACACTATCCTGCAGACTTTCCATTTTGCCCTCCTAGCACACAGCTGATTCAAATTAAATGGATCTCTGACGAGCTCTGCACCAGTCTGCTACTGACCCATTAATGTGACTCAGCTGTGTTTCAACAGGAAAACATAGAATTTCTACAGGATAGCGTGCCTTCAGGACCAGGGTTGGGAATCACTGATCTACACAGACAGCATTATCAATAAAAATTTTGGTAACATCACGATTGGTCTTCCGTTACATGGAGGGCATCGTGGGATACAACACAAGCGGGAATATCATGCACAAATCAGACTTAACGTTAACATTAGTTTGGTAACGTTAATCCGCAGCTGTAGACAGATTGAGTTCTCAAAATTTCTGGCAACAGCTCAGCACGCATCTGCTTACATACAAGCTGGTGGGCACCACTGATGACAAATGCAATTGTTGAAAGGGTGTCCCTATTTGTAGGGGGTGACTTTCAGCCCTACCCCCCATGGCTCTGTTTTAAGTGGCAACCAAGGGGTAGGGGTAAAAAAGAGAAATGAGACTGGGCCTTAATGGATAATAACCAGTGTGATCAAAGTATACCTGCTATAAAACAAAAGATTGGCATGTGTGGAGGAAAGAATGCAGTCATTGTTTTCAGTGGATGACAGATGCGTGAAACAGGTGTAGCAAGATTTTACTCACACACCAGGCTGAAACATGCAGGTGAATAAAAAAACCAAAGTGAAAGAAGTTTCACTGACTGTCAACATGAACTCAAGCCTGTGTGTGTATGAAAGTAATCATTAACCTGCAGACAGTCCAAAGAGGTGCTAACTATCCGGGGGGACTTTGACTGGCAGGCCAACTCGAAGGGCAGCACATATTTGTCCGCCTCGATGTAGTTGGCTCTGGGTGCAACCACTGTACCATCCCTGAAAGACAAACAGCTGAATGAGCTTCTTCAAGAAACTCTAAAGATGGAGGATGTATTGAAACTTGTAATAACAAATGACATGCTGTTTAATACACATTTATATGGATTTATATGTTCACAATTTGAATTTTTAAGAGCAGCAAGGTTTTTGCTTTTAAAACTGTTCAGATGAGATTGCCTTTGGCAGCAGTTATAATAAAATTGTAAAAAAAAAAAAAAAAAAAAAAAAAAGCACTGAGCTGCTTCATGACAGAACTCAGACTCATGCAACTTATTACAAAAAAAGAGGTGGAAATAAACCAGATCTATGGCAGTGCATTCCCTCTTTTGCTCAAAAAGATAAGAGCAGCAATACTTACTTTTGTTTTTCCAGTTCTTCTTTGATTTCATCTATAAAAAGCAAACAAAGGAGAATAAATGAAAAAGCTACCATAGATCTTATGGTTTCTGAATGCTGCAGACCTTTAACACAAACATACATAATGAATAAAAGCATGACTTAATTATACTACAAGTCCAATCCATTTTAAATCACTTATTTATTCCAATTCCACATAACCCTGCCTGCTCCATGATCAAAGCGGGTCTACAGTAACTTAATCAATTTCCATTTATCAATCTTTTTTTTCCCACCACTGATCTGGCTGAATCTGAGAATATATACTTCACCTTTGAACTACTTTGTGTAGCTGGGTACACAGTGAGTTATTTGGTACATCCAGCCTGATGTGATCAATCAAATCAATTAGATTCACACAGGAAAAAAACAAGCATAAATACAGCTAACTTCAACCTACATTCTCTGACAAACACCCCGTATCTCCAGGCTTCACAGAGGAAATAAGGTTGAGCAACTTTAACCAGAAGTGTCACAATCGCAATTATAGTGATGAACATACATGAAGCAACTATCTCCACTGTGTGAGCTGCCATTACATATAATATAAACTGAGTTCAATTCCTTTCTGCAATTATGTGTAAATTAATACTGGACTTCAATATAAAAAAATCATAAATAATACTCATTGATTTCTTAATTTAGTTATCATGGTTAGATCTAATGTTTCACTAAAGAAAAAAAATATTCACAGCTAAAATCTTTCCACTGCATGCCTAAATAAGACATGGAGAAAGCACATGAAAATGCCTGCAATTTGAAGCAGAAGAAATCAGATATTTACATGCAGGAGCGATTGGTGTCTAGAAAATACAGTAGTGTTTGAAAGTTTGTGAAGCCCTCACATTTTCTGCATAAATATGACCCCCCCCCCAAAAAAAAGATACATTTTGATTTAACACAATGTACTTATTGAGAAAAATGGTCTAATATTACTTATCTGTAAGTGGAAAAGTAAAGAAAACAATGGGATTGATAGTTCGTTTGAAGTTAAAATGAAAGTTGCTTTTTAACTCAGAGGGATGACCACTCGGTCTAAGTGGGCATCTTGTTTTATTGAAGTGAAGGAAAAAAACAGCATCCCTTTTCCACCTATCAACAAGAGATTACTGAATAACAGCTGTTTGCAAAAAAGGTGCTGCTCATCTGAAGTTTGCTAAAGAAATGAGACACACAGACAAGAAAGCCCACATTAGTGACGAGGACAATAGTGTTGGGTTCTACTTGTATCATGAATAATGAGAGAGTGGAAGACAGGGTAGACAGCAAATATCACACTCCAATCACATCAGACCTGTTAACCTAGTGGTTCCCAAACTGGGGTCAGGACCACCACGAGGGTCGCAGGATAATGTCAGGGGGTTGCCAGATCATTGGAAAAAACAAAAATAGAGCCTACATTTATCAAATACATTTGGGGTTGTTAAGGCTATCAAAATAAATGCATTAATGCAAAGAGATTAATCTGTGAAATTAACACATTGCTTTGATCAAATTATCACATAAACAACTAAGTTATTACTATACTATATCAGAAATCCAAATTGGGCATTATCTTGGCGAGAGAAGCAGATTTTGGGCATGTAGGTGCCTTGTCACAGCAGTGAACAGAATCCACCAAAAAACATTGATCCTCCTTATTTATTCATTTTTGGATAGTGTTCAAAACTTTGATGTAGAATTTTCTTTTATCATTGGGTGTCCAGAAACAAAGCTATTACCAGGGGCTATATTAAAAATCCCAATTTGTCCCCATCTCGGTGAAAGAGAGAAATTTCGGCATTTTAGTGCTTTTAAACAGCTGTTAATCTAATCCACCAAAATCCACTTATTCATGAAGATCCTGACAGTTTCCAGCCTCGATACAGCTGTGTGAAAACGTTTTTGCCCCCTTCCTGATTTCTTACTTTTTAGGATGTTAGACACACTTAAATGTTTCAGATCAAAATTATGTGAGGCCAAGATAACACAAGTAAACAGTAAATGCAGTTTTTAAATTAAGATTTTTATTAGTAAGGGGGGGGAAAAAATCCAAACTTAAATGGTCCTGTGTGAAAAAGTGATTGCCCCCTAAACATAATAACTGGTTGGGCCACCCTTAGCAGCAACAACTGCAATCAAGTGTTTGTGATAACTGGCAAAGAGTCTTCTACAGCGCTGTGGAGGAATTTTGTTCCACTGATCTTTGCAGAATTGTTGTAATTCAGCCACATTGGAGAGTTTTCCAGCATGAACCGCATTTTTAAGGTCATGCCACAGCATCTGGATGGGATTCAGGTCAGGACTTTGACTAGATCACTCCAAAGTCTTCATTTTGTTTTTCTTCAGCCATTCAGAGGTGGACTTGCTGGTGTGGACATTCTCCTTCAAGATTTTTTGGTAGATAGCAGAATTCATGGTTACATTTACCACAGCAAGTCTTCCAGGTCCTGAAGCAGTAAAACAGCCCCAAACCACCTCACTGATAAAAATCTTCATTATAAAACTGCATTTTCTGTTTACTTGTGTTATCTTTGACTCACGTTAAAATTTGTTTGATGATCTGAAACATCTAAGTGTGACAAACATGTAAAAAAGTAAGAAATAAGGAAGGGGGCAAAAACTTTTTCACACAGCTGTATATCACATAATTAACCACTCAGTTGTCTCAGTGTGGGGGAATTGGGGGTCATGGCTCAAAAAGTTTGAAAACCACTGTTAACCCACCACAATGGGAATTTAACTCTTTAGGTATCACCTCATCACAACCTTTACCATTTAACTTTCAAATAAATAAAAGCAAAAACAAAAACGAATTTGATTGGTCTGTGTATGAAACCCACAAGCTTTTAACACCCGTGTCTTAAAACTCATACCCAATGCAGCCAGTCTCTCAGGTGTGTGTGTGTGTGTGTTCACAGACAGACGTGCATACAACTTCAGCTGAATTACAAACAGCAAAAGCAAAATGAACTGCAGAGCGTGTAACACAATCCGTGATTGTGTTGAATAAAAAAGCACGTACGTCAGAGTATCCGGGAGTTAGGTAGCCTCTGTGTCTGGGTGCAGAGCAGGACTGGACTGTCTGGCTGGGTGACAGTGATACGTACAACACTGGGATTGGTCTGTTTCACTAACTCAACTAGCCACAATGAGCTAACAACAGCTACACCTTAACCTGTCCACTTCCTGGCGTTGATAATGACAATAATGGCAGGACACAAAAGAACAAAGAGTTAAAATTAATATCTGATAGAAATGACAACATATTATCATCCATTGTTGCCTGTTAACGTCAGCGGATAGCAGAGCAGACCCGACGACACAGGCCATTCATCTGCTAACACTAGCTAACTAAGTAGAACCTCGGGTCTCCTCAACAAGCTAAACGCGACCGTAATGTATGAATAACACACAAAACACCGTGTTTAGCCAACAAAAAAAAAGAAAACACGCCACATACCGAGCGCCACCTGGCAGGCTTTGCGCAGCTGGCTGTGTTGACTCCTCTTCACCTCCTTATCCGAGAGGATTTTCTCCAGCGCCCTGGACAGAAACATGCTCTTGGTTTTGCTGTTTTCAGCCTTCGGCTGCGCGTGTTGCTGCTGCTGCGGTGGCCGCTGTGGCTGCTGCTGCATCTCTCGGTCCTGAAACTGCTCTTCCCTCAGGCCGGCATCCTCGACCCGGCCCTGCCAAAAAGCAGGTGACAAGGAAAACGAAGGAAAGCCAGACAACTGTTTCCGTCCACTAAGGTTTCTGCCTCAGCTCAGCGCCGCCATGCTGGCTACACGTCACGTCACGTGACTCTCAGCTGTCTTGGTTGACAACAGAAACAGTGAAGGCGCTCGTGACTTCCGAAATGGGGCTGATAGCGTCTCAGTTTCATAGTTTGACAGAACTATAACATGAATATCGGATAAAATAAGTTCTATGGTTGAGCTGGCAGGTATGTGAACTGCGCAGCAGTTCCTATTTTTCACCACTACAGAAAATCCAGCGCTCCCAGTAGGCTATTTCAATAACAGCCCAGCAGATGGTGATAAAACATCAAATTAAATTTATTCAAACAAATAAAAACATCGATTAAATTTATTTAATCGGTGATTATAATTAAACTAAATATGATGAAAATCTTTAAACAAAAACACTGTAAATCTCTGTTAGATAATTTTAATTATCTATACATATAGATCAAAATACTAGATAATCATCTGAGCAATCTACTTCAGTCCAGCAGATGCTCTAGATTTAGGAGTTTGAGATGTTTAGTTGCACAGCACCTTAACCAGAAGCGATAGGATCAGAGGTGTAGGGGTGCGGAGCACCCAGAGAGCTGGCCGGTCAGGATAAATACAGTATCATTGTTTTATACAGTTTGACACAATTTCATTCCCACATTCGGGAAAGATAAGCAAAACACTATTTGGGAAAGTCTGTGACTAATATAAAGAGAAGCTGTGATAGAAGCTGATTTTGAGCATATTGGTGTCTTGTTTCAAGGTTCTTTTAGTGGTTTACAAATGTCTTAAAGCTCTTGGGCCTTCTAATTGATCTGACATGCTTTTAAATTATGAACCCTCACAGACCCTGAGGTCCTCTGGTAGTGGCCTTTTAACTGTTCCCAAAGTGAGAACTAAAACTCCCTTAACTGTCATCCTCAGTTTTCCTAAAAGAGATTGATACTGTATGTGTCCTGTACTTTAGCTTCCTTTTCCGTGCTGATTTTGGGGAATATTTTCATTTTTGTTTTCTTAGGATAAGTAAATTGTTTTAAAGTATTATTGTGAATCTTGTGTTGACTCCATTTACATCATAGTGATTTTCCCATCCTGCACTGAGGTCAGTAAATAACTACATATATACGGACAAATATTCTGAGATAATTCTGATCAGCTGACATGTTTACATGGATGCTGAATAAAGTGATGTGTTTACATGATGGAAATATTAAATACAATCATATCATTAAAACACTTGCAATGTTTTCTGAAAGACAGCAAAAAGATTTGATAAATCTGATCAACTATCTGCTTAAACGACTCATTTTGGGTCTCCCAACCATCTGCAACTCTGACAGTTTCTAACAAAACACGTTTTTTTGTTGTTGTTGTTGTTTTTTGTTGAAATCAAAAATCAATTCCCACTGAGGCCAAGCTGAACACAATTTATTCTGATTTGACATTCAGCTGGATCAGAAGTGCTCCATATAACAGCATCTAATGCCACCGTCTTGCCCTCTTTTGCTACCTCGTGTAAAATTTTCTTGATCCTCCACTGCTATGTTTTTATTCTCTATCAATGACTCATTTATCTACTTTTCATGACTCTACATACTTGACAGCTGCAATATCTGTGACTTTTTTACTAGTGTCTCTAAATGCAAAAAAAAACAACAACTGCGCAGTGAGAACAGCTCATAACTGCAATACCAGCTTTGTTTGATTGGTACGAGGGTATCATTTGGGATAAGTAAAACCTTAAAGGCACAGAAGACAGTACACATGAAAACAATTTTGAAACAGTTTCTTGTAGAGCAGTCATCGCTGCGCCTGAAGTAGCTTAATTTTTTTGCAGACAGAAAAACGTTTAAGTATAGAAGAATTTTGGCCACTGAGGGCCACCGTCTGTTCAGAACTGTGCCTGGCATTTGAAGTAATTTCTATGTCCACCTTTACCACTAGATGTCAGTAAATCTTTTTACCCCTAAACCCCTGCATGTTTCATTCAGGGCTGTTGGCAGTATTGTGAGCTATGAGAAAAGTAAAAGGATCAGCGGGTGAAGGTCGTTGAACTTCATAAAACAGGGAAAAGATATTTTTAAAAGAAATGCAAGGGACTGAGCATGCCAGAAAGTAGTGTCAGGACTTTTTGCAGGGTTCGAGATAAGTCTCGCTCTGCCTGATGCTCTAGCCATATTTGCTCCTCCTTATAAATAAACCTTTCTTGTTTTGCTCACTTCATTATGGCTCTTAGCTGGAGTAATGAAACTAAAACTGAACTTTATGACCAAAACTATGAATGGGACATTTAGAGGGGAGCCAACAGGGCCTACAATGGAAAGTACACCATTCCAACTGAGAAAATAGGGAATGGGTCATTGATGTTTTGGTGATGTGTGAGCTACTAAGTCAAAATTGATGACAAGTAAAATGCAACATGTTATCAGAAAATACTGAAGGAAACCCCCCCCCCCAATCAACCCAGACGCTGCATGAGACGTACTTGGATGTTTTAACATGACAATGATCCAACAAACAGGGCCAAGTGGACCTGTTTGATACACCAGGATAAACCTGATATAAATTTCAAAGGAGGAAATACACAATATTAAAAACTAGGTTATGTAAACTTTTGACCGGAGTCATTTGAATAGTTTCTGCTGACAAAAAAAGAGCAAACGCTATATTAATAAATGGTTCATCACTCTTAAATTTACCTCTGTTTCATGAAGTCTGAATGCTCTGCTGTTAAAAACTAAATGTCTCCTGTAATACCTGTTATTTTCAAAGTTAATGAACATTATCCAAGAATGATGATTCAGTATGTTTCGTCAGGGGTTGTATTACATGGCATGACTTCTAATCTGACCAAATTCTAATAAAGCAGAAGGATGTCTACATTCCCAACCGTTTCCAGTCATTAACAGAGACCAAACGGTGGTTATTGCTACATATTAGTTTATTTTATCCAGCCCTGCCAATCAGCAGTTACAGATACTTCTATTTATTTATACATCTGCAGTCAAATCTTAAAACATTTTCATTTAATGTGATAAAAACATACATTATATAATGCACTGATATGAAAATACTGACATTCTTCATTACAAATCTATACCATAAGATTTTATCTGGCAAGCAAAAATCATTGCTTGATCACTTAAGAAAAAGAACATCTGACTCAAAGCAAAACATTTACCTTTTTTTGAGGTTGTATCAATACAACTGTTCCTCTCCCCAAATAATTCACAGTATGAAAAAAAAAAGAAAGTGTGTCATATCATGAACAAATTTTTCTGATACTAAAGCCAGAACAGTAAAATCACCTATTGAAATGATCTCTATGGGTAATAAATCTACCTTTTTTTTAAAAACAAAATGACAATCATGAATACACAAAAGCATCCGTTATAAAAAATAGTCATAAAATGTGTACAAAGAAAGAAAATATGCCAACACAAGATTAGAGAATAAATAAAAAATGTGGATGTGGTTACAATCCCAGTGTCCTGTGGTAAAGTTAGATACAGAAAATAAATTAACAATGATTACTGACAGACTTCCATTCAGAGTACCGCTTATTAACGTTGGGAATAAAAGAAGATAGAACCCCACCCGCATTAGCTGTACCACAAAAGGCCAAAAAGATAGTACCTCATACACAGCTTAAAGTACAATAGAGTACTGGCTTCCAGTCGTGGATTTTCAGGGTCTAACAGGCTCAACAGACGATGAGAAAATAAACAGAACTACAAATGATTAACATTAGCATGAAAGCGATCTGCATGGATAAGTGAAGAAAGACTCAGATGAAGCTGATAACATCACTGAAAGTGACTATGTGTGCGCAGTTTTAATGCACAAGAGGAGGCCATACTAAAGTGAGACTTAGCACTTAACAGGAGAGCTAAAGCTGAAAATCAATAAGAGAAATAATAGACCATCTGCTCTCACTTCAGAGAGGCAGTTAGCAGCATGCAGTAGTAACGGATATACAGGATGCTCCAAATGAATGTTACGGATCTGCGTCATGATTAATGTGAGGGAACCTCTTTAGTCTGAACTGACATCAGGAAAATTGAGCTAAGCAATGTGTATCCAGAACTGTAATGCTTCAGACAGGTGTTCGTGATAATTGATTAGGCTTCAGTTATAAGGAAGAGAAACAAGTAGAAACACTACAGGTAAGAGCCGAGGCACACTGCACACGAAGGCAGACCTGCCTCACCTTGTTCCCTCCATG
Source organism: Atherinomorus stipes (assembly GCA_023101725.1). Classification (NCBI taxonomy): domain Eukaryota; kingdom Metazoa; phylum Chordata; class Actinopteri; order Atheriniformes; family Atherinidae; genus Atherinomorus; species Atherinomorus stipes. Next base: position 937,513 of record JALJCO010012364.1, read on the forward strand.
TGAGTCAGTCATCTTATCTCATTTTTGCAGTTGTATATTCTAATAGTATTAGAGCCCAGCTAACTGTGGACCTCTCTGCACCAGCTGTATTAAATAGCTAATCTGGACAGCCTACTTTGCTAAATTCAGTAAGAATTAAAATACCAAATGTGTATATTGCAAATGATTTGGAGACAACACTTCATATATAAAGAGCACAGGGTCAACAAAACAAGAGGATGTAGTGTACAGCAAAGAGATTATATATTAAATCATGGTCCAATAAGAATGGAGAGGGAGAAAAAGAAAATTAAAATCACATTCACATTTGTTTTCCATTTCTACACATGCAGCAGGGGAAATAGCCCTTGTCATGAAAGGAAAAGGATGTGCAATATGAAAGAAATACAAGGAGAATAGTTTGATAATGTCCTATGGCAAGGTATGAATCAGTTTCATAGTCAATAACCTGTAAAACAGCAATATTCAGGCTAATGATGAAAGGATAAAGAAAAGACAATGTTATAAAAATACAGGCTTGATGGTAAAATAGATTCTCACAGGATAAGTTGTCTCAAACTTAATCAAAATCATTTCTTTATCAGTAATTACAACAGTGAGGTAAAGAAAGGAACATGGGTAGAGCAGTGGTTAAAATGATCCAAATACACAACTCAGACTTTTTTTCTCTTTATAAGCGGAGCATTTCCTTCAAGTAAAAACTACAATATCACTGCAGATTTCAGCATTTGGTCAAAGGTCATCACACTGCCTTGCATACTGTGAATCTGAGGCAGGCTGAGAGTCAGGGCTGTGTGGCTTAGAGGCAATAAAGAGCCAGGGAGCGTTACTAATTATGGGATGGATTAAACTTGTTGAGACAAACTTATGAGACACAGCAGGGAAGGCTGAGATGTCCCATCTCTGCTCTCGCCTGGAAGCTCACATTACCAGCTCTGTGCTTCTAGTGGTTTAGCTTTTGATTTGGGGGCAGATTGACATCAAATTAGACTTCATGTGTTCCCGGGGGGGGTTGGGGGTAGGTTACCAGTATGGCACACATGCATGATTATTGGCATGTAGAGAAGTAAAGCATGGGGTTTAGTTTGACCTGTAAGTGTTAGGATGTAGAAACATTTAGGTGTCATTGTAATGCTGAGATTTTTTTGTGCTTCTCAGGTAGTCACAGTCTGATGGGACTGAATGCGTTTGATTCGCTGGTCCGTGACTTCCTCAACAGGGTGCTGAGGTACTTGAATGTTCATCTTTCTCCGTTTTCCAGTGATCAGTAAGAATGCCCCGTTTACAGCGTGATGACGGTGCCATCCTCTTCCAGGCTCCGCCTCTCCTTCGCTCTGTCTGGGGACGGCGTGGTGGATTTGGCGTTGGTGTTGCTGAGCGATCCGCTGCTGCTGCTGGCAGGCAGGGTCCCGTTGGCATTGGTGGAGAAGGCAAAGGTGGAGTTGGTGGCGGTGCGGAGGTTGAGATGCGGTTCATAGCGAGGCAGTGAGGGCGTACTGTAATTGGAGGGGGCGCTCCTGATGGGCTCAGCCTCACCTCCTGCCTCAATCACCAGGTCCTCATCGTCTTCGTCACTTTCAAGCTCCCCAACAGGGAAGTTCTGGATGATGTGCGATGGCATGGAGGCTGCAGCGCCGTGTGAGGCGTATCCATAGTAGCTGGCGCCACTGTCTGATGAGCGTCCTGAACTACCAGACGCAGCGCCGCCAACTCCTCCCCCACGAACAACATTGTTCCGCTGATTGGCAGGCTTCACGGTGATGATAAGGTTGTGACTGTTGGCGATCATCATGTCCGTCACTTGGTCCAGAGACTTGCCAGCCACCTCAATGCCATTCACCTCCAGGACCTCATCGTTAACCGCTAGTAGCCCGGTGCTCTGAGCTAGCCCACCAGGGACCAAGCGAGAGATGAAAATCCCCGGCACTTTCTCCAGGCCCTGTGCAGTGACCCGTACACTCGAGCCATCACGGATGTAAAACCCTAATGGCTTCTCCTGACCGTGCTTGTACAAGCGAACACGTCTGTGGGTCTCTGGAAGGATGTCCACATCAATGATGGAAGACACGGGGCGGAAGTCTCTGGGAAGGCTGATGATCACTGGTGGCTTTTTCTTGTTAGCGTCAGGCCGCAGAAGAACTGCCGAAAGCCCCGTGTTCTTCTTCCTGGTCAGCGAGTCTGTACCAAATGTTGTGTAATCAGCTTCCTCTGCAAAATACAAAGGAGAGGAAGAAGAGAGAGAGAAGTAGATACGAGGAAGAGATTGAAGAAAGAGACAAAAGGGGGAAGTGTTGCAGAAATTGGGAGGAAGACAAAAAAAAGAGACATTAAAAAAGCTGGTTAATTTTCCATAAGTATCATGTTGAGCTAGTTCCATATTAACTTTTTATTCAGGGTGACATGCTGTTGCATCATGTAGTTTGGGAAATGAATAATGCTGAGACTTTCAGCCTGAGGCATTACTGCGGGGTGCCGCACAAGACTCTGATCCTCATGGTTCCCTTCAGGTCATACTGATGCAAAACGCTGCCACAGCCAACAAGTGCACCGCTCCCAGCTCTATATCTGCACGCTACGCCATCAAAAAATGAGCTTGTACTTCCTTGCAGGTGCATATGAGGAACACACATACTGCATTATTAAATAAGCATGTGGCTGCTGTCACAGATTGACCGCAAGAACTATATTCTCAGTCTGAAATCCTTTAGAAAGCCAAGAAAACCTCAACTCTGGTTAAAAATGCTTTCAAAAGATGACTTTCCAAGAGAGGCAAAGTAGTTCTGCCTAACTCAGACATTACCAGTATGTCCTGGTAATAAATAGTGCAAAGTATAAATGAACAAATTAACTGAAGGATTCAAGGTGGCTATGATAATTAAAATGCTGTATAAATACACCTAATCTAACATTTCACTCTATGAGAAAAGAAATAAAAATAAAAATAAAACAATCCATTTTACAATTCTACATCAAGGTAAAAGAAAACAACAACAGGTTCTTGAATGAAAGCCGGTGCTCAAGTGATCTTGAGCACCGGCTTTTATACTAAAGGATCATTCCGGAAATATTAAAGTACCATTTTTATGTCTACATTAAGTTTAACGCAACAAACATAAAAAACACTAAATCCATCACAGAAACTGGAAACAGCTATTCAGACATAAAACAATTACCCAACAAACGTAAGTTATCCATATCACACTTTATTTAATTTGGACAAATAGGGTGTGTGAATGTCTGAAGTTGTGGTTTTACAGCTGCACATACACAGTCTCACTCTCAGTTGCAGGAACACATCATTTTTACATTTTGGAGATACATGATACTAATTCGAGTTAAGACATGCTGTAAGGAAGATCATGTTAGCCTGTCCTGTCAGAGCCAAGCCCATCATTTTCTCATGTTTCATGTTTTTATGCAAAATGAACCAAGTATTTCCATCCTGCATCCTCATGTATTGTATTTGAAACACAAACAGTACAAGAGTGTTGTCAGCAAGGAAGATGATTAGTCTGTTTTCTTAAATATTAGACATTTGTGTTAAGTTTAGAATGAAAAAAAGCTGCATGAGTCACAAGGATGCCATAAAATGCCCTACCAGATTAATATGACTAGCCAAGAGAAAAACTGAACCTTGGGTGTCTAATAGTTAACCAGCATGACACAGGCAGCTAAACATTAACATCTTTGTGACTTTCCTTTTGTCCTTTTCATGTCTCTTTCCGATGTGTACTGTATGATTTTATTTTTACCTTCTCTTTTGAAAGATACTTTAAAAAGCTGTCAACTCTTTTAAAAGATCCTGAAAAGATCACCCCCCCCCTTAAAAAAACACTTTATTAAATCTGTTTTTAGATGAAAGTGCTCTATAAATAAAGCCCTAGCAGTCTCACACTGAATACAAGCCTCATTGAAATGTGCTTCTCCCCTGAGTGTATGCAAGTTATCTGGGAAAGGATCCACTCAGGTGGCTGATAAAGATTCCAGCTCTCAGGTTCTGACAGGTACGCGCCCAGCCGCTCCCCGCTCCATCCCAAAACCAAAACAAAGGATCGATTGTCCCGAGAAAGAGCGGCAGTCTCGCCTTTCAGTTCCCAGGAGGCAGGAGTTCAGTGTGTACACACTTACTACATCAGTGTCAAGCCTGAACTGATGAGCAAAAGCTCCACATGAGGAGGACGTGCCGAAGCAACGGCTTCACAAAAGCCTTCGGTAAAATTCCTAAAACACAAGTTTCATCATCTGCACTGTAATACTGTGCCAGTGTGTTTTTTCTATACGTCTTGCAGTCCCAAAGGCACAAAAAGAACCTACAGGTTGATGTTTCCAAGCCTTTGGGTTGTACACACACACAAAACTTTCTCCATCACTAAAAACAAGGGCTGTTCTTGCGGTGCAGCCATGCATAGGAGAAGGCGATGCTCCACATCTCATTTCACTCTTACTGGACGTTTTTTCATCTAAACCAACCCTTCATCTCCAGTGTATAAAAGGTCCAGATCTGACAACCAAGCTCAGGACAGACAATGTGACTGCCCCCAGGGCCACTCAGAGATTCGCATATACAGAGCAGAAAAGAACTACTGCGCTGGTGTAAGCATACAGCATCCTGCAGGTTAAGTGTAAATAACATATGCATGCATCTGTAAGTATGTGCAAGCAGACAGTTGTTTATAAACACTTACATGCAGCGTGCCATGCACACTCACGCACACACACGCGCGCACACAACACACACACACGTTTATCCCCAGCATGCAATGATGGCTGAGTCCTAATGAGCAGCAACACTGAGAAACCGGACACCCAGCAAAACCATAGTTGCATTACAGCTCATTACAGGACACAAGCCAAACTCTCAGTCTAATTGGTTACTGAGACCTATCAGCAAGTTACTAATATATCCACACTTAACACGCTCTTCTTCATTTGTCTAAATGAAATGTCTTCTCATTGGCAAAATTTTAATGCAAACCAGAAAAATTAAAGAGGACGAGAAGACAACCGCATTTAGCAAATGAACACGACAAACATGACAACGTGGAAAAAGGAACCCAAGCTAGCAAAAAGAAACTAGTCAGCTTCAGTAATGAGAAAACTAGTGATTAAAAAAAAGAATAAAAACAACAACTTTTCTCTGTCAGTCACACAATGAAACTCACCTCACATCCCATCTATGATCAGCAAGTACGTTACATGGATATCATGTTCGCTGCTCATTCCAGCAACTCTAATATTCAGCCTCATAGTATTACAGTTGGATTTCAATTCTTTACATACAGTATGAGAGGACAAGCTGCCAAGTCTCTAAATGTTGTCAGTTGATCCTTATATAGTAGATCTGATTCTTTTTCCACTGTAAGAGCTGCATTAGGTCTCTATGCCAGTGATGCATCCTGCTGCTGGAGAATATTTAGTTGTCAAACAATCAACGCGACAGTGGCATAAATGATTTATTTATGTTTAGCAAGTTTTTTAGCATTCAAACAAAATATTTTTGTGAGCAGGGATAGGTGATATGTTATCGTGTGCGCTATATCGTCAAAGAATTTCCCCATGGTAATAATTTGTCATCTCATGATAAAAATCTGGTTGTATTTACAATTGCACTACTCTGTGATTTTTATTTTTGCTGTTTGCACCATTTGGACACAAGTGTATGCAATGAAGGTGTATTACTTGAACTTAATTGATGTAGTTTAGTGGCTTCTAGTATTATTTCAAGGCTCTCAAGACAGAATGTATGTGTAGCTATATAATTCAATAGATTAGGCTGATGTTTTTTTATTGTCACTTATCGTTAGTATGATAAAAACCAGAAATGATCATGATACATTTTTTAGTCCATATCGCCCATCCCTACTTGTAAGCAAAGAAAAAAGTGTGCTGAAGGCCTTGAATATTACACACTAGGGCTGGGTGATCATGATCATTTCTGGTATTTGTCTTGATAATGATAACATGGAGGGATATCAATGCACTGTTTGTATGATAGCCTACGCCAGCTTTTGCAAACAGGGGGTCCTACTGTAATTTCAGGGGGTTGCCAAGTCACTTTAAAACAAATAAAATTAATAATAATATAAGAGATGCCAAGATCAATGTGCAGGAATATCAATTTGTGAAGCTGGCCTGTTAATTTAAAAAAACAATTAAATCACTACTCATGACATATTAAAATCTACATTTGGCATGTTCTCATTAGATACGTTTGCCATGACTCTTCACAGGTTAGGTATTCCAGCAATGCTTTGATTTCCCACACTTTGAATGGAGCTAGTGAGGAACGAAGGAAGCAAAGCAGTGGAGGAGAAAATGACAACCCAGCAACGCACCATTATGAGTGAGGACTCATGCAGTGTTGCTTAGTCTCTCTCTCCTCTGTGTACCAAGTAACAAACACAAAAAGTACACACAATGTAATGCATCTCCATCCTGACACTTCTATAGCTCTACAGAGAGGAAATGGATAAACCATAACTGAAGAAAAAAAAAAAAAACATTACACAAGTGTACTTCTGCTAAGCTGCACCATTTCTACTTGTTATTAATATACTTTCCTCTCCAGTGATGCATTCATGCATGCACTTGCTCTGACGCTCATTACAGCCTCTTCTTCAGTAGCCACTGCACTGCTGGTATACAGAGTATAAGAATTATGACGGTATAAGATAAAGAGATGCTTCCCCGTTGTGTAATAATCACTGACGCTAAAGTCAACAATCCATCATTTCCTGATACCTGTTGTCTCTGGTGCGTCACAGAAACCTGACACCATGTCCAGGTGGAACAACATGACCAGGAAGTAGCTACAAAGTAGTCCAAAGTAACACTAGCTTTAGTAGCACAGCAAATACTAAAGGAAAGCTAGAATTTGTCATCATAGACTAAACTAACTGTAACTACTAAAAAAAAAAAAAAAAAGAATTCATACTGATAAAACAAGAAAGTCAACCTTTTAACTGTCTACGATAGGGAAAAGGCTGACGAAGCAAACATGTCCCAACCATCAGAGTGAGAAGAAGTTAGAATGGTCTGGAAACAGTCAGGTTTGTTGACGACAGGCATGGATATTCACCACACAGCTGGTGCCATGGTGTTCTGGACACGGAGTGATACAAGAGGGGGAGGAAGTGTGTGTGTGAGAGAGAGAGGGAAGGATTTTAGATTAGAAACAGAGGTGATGAAAAACTAAATGTAAGTAAAGGACAAAGAAATACAGCAAATATGCACAAAATGGACAGAACATGAGGAAAACAGGAGTGGAGGTGATAAAAAGAAATACTTTCAAAGGAGTAAATTCCCGGAGGGTTGCTATTCCTGGTGTGGTGAGCATACCTCCCTGGCACAGCCCAGATAAAAGTGCCTTAATGCTGCTGATAAGAGAAGGAGCAAGAAATGGAGGAAGGGAGGTCAAAGAGAGAGTGCTGAGGGAGGGGACAGAATAGAGTCAGTAATGATGCACACAGCAGCAGGATACAGTGTACTGAAGAGCCCAGTTTTGAGGAAGCAGTTGTAGAGACTTCCAGCCCTTTGATGCAAAAGACAGCTATGATGTGTAACTGAGCTAAAAATGTGAGGAATTAGCCATCAAATCTATTATTTAACATGCTCGTTATCATTAAGACTCATTATGCTGCATATAACCTCAGACATAAATTCTCTAGTGCACTCATCAGTTCTTCTCTATTACCCGCTCTGGACAGGAGTGATTTTTCAAAAAATGCCCAAATCTAAATTTATTCTGACAGGGGAAGAAAAAAGGCTTCAATGTGGCAGCAAATACTATTTATACACCTAATAGGCATTTAATTTCCCACCTTGGGCTTGTGCAGTACCTGTGTGTTTACTTTCATCTTGACACTGCAGTATGAAGCAGTCCCATCAATTTATTTAGTGCTGACAAAGGCAGCTCTCTCCTTCCTGCAACATCTCTCGTTCTCCTTGACCTCCAGATTTTTTCCTCCCATTGATTTCACAAAACTTGTCTCTTTATCACTCTGGTTTATCTCCAAGCTTTTTTGTGTTTACACCTGATCTGGTGGATTCTCCCTTTGTTGTCCATTTGTCTGAAGGGAAATGAAGGATGATGAAGCAATTTTTTTTTTAAAGATAGGACTGGGACAACTAATATGAAATTTGCAAAATAAAAAACAGGTTCTCAAGGACCACAACTGGACGAAAAGTAATCTAATGAAGGACTTACTGATAAAAGTCCATATGAGGAATGTGGACTGGACTGGTTGTGTTGTGGTGGGACTACAGATAGTAGCAGGGGCCTTGTTTGGAGGCTGGGTTTGAGCTTAGAACAGGGAGTGATAGGAGACAGGTGAGGGAGACTTAGTGATGTTGGCTGCAGCATTGGGATATGAAATTAAATGAAATGAAAAATACTTTATTCATCCCAGAAGGGAAATTCAGTATTGTAAAAGCTCACTTATATATATATAGGAAGGATGCTGACATGGAGTTGTGGTGATTATGTCTGTGTCAGTGAAATTCAGCCATCAACATCTCCCTACTACTGGCTTCGTGCTCTTCAGACCATCATAAAACATGCTCCCAATAACTTGTACTTCTGAGTCATTTAAGGCTGGAGAAACTGTCCTTAGTCATTATTATTAATAACGAACTTACTTGGGCTGTGAAGATAAATTATATGATTCAGAGCTTTATTTTAAGGCTAAAGTTATACTTAAATCTCTTAGGGAACCACGACACCTAATAAAATGCACCATTAACAGTCTCAAATATGCTACACATAACAGAATAACCTACACGGTCTAAGTGAGATTGCTGAGTCAGCATCAGAGGAAATCGACAGACTAAAGTGGAGCCAAATGTGCACCATTACCATGTCAGTCCATGCAGGTGGTGCACTGAAATAAAACATGTCTGAGTGACAACACTAACACGGTTTAAAATGCATCACCTAATCTAAAATGTAAAAAACTATAACTTGTGCATATCAACTTAATTTATAAACTGACAAGACAGACAAGATTATAAAAAAAGGAAACAAAAGGAAATCTAAGGGAATGGTGATAAATCTGCATCACTTTGAAATGCCAACAAAGTAACTGACTACAAACACAAACATATTTCTGTATAAGACATCAAAATGCATTTAAGTGCCCATCATAAATTCAAAATTCTTTTTTTGGCCACAACTTAATTTCAAAGCATTGAAATACGGATATCCCATGTCAAAGCAGCTACAATGTTCTGCCCATCCCTGAATCACAAAGACATTTACATTGCAGTTTTGGTTGATGCAGTTCACGTCTCTGTTTAGCGATCATAAAGAAGTTCCTTCCCAAATCCATTTCCATGGACATGACAGGAGACAGAGTGTAGCTTTGAGCTTATAGTACAATATTTAACCAGTGTTTTACAATCAAAACGTTTCAATAATACAAGCGTGGGTTTATGTACCATGTTACTTAGATTAGAGAAATCCCTTACTAAGCTTAATTTATCTTTAAATCTTTACTGAAGGCAAAAGGATGATGAGCAAATCAAGCACAAACAGTGAATACTTGGGCAACAGTGTTTGGGAGCAGCATGTTGGAGCCTGCTGATGATGGTACACAGCTAGCCTGGGTAAATATCTTGAAACACTGTACTGTGAAGAATTCATAGATAAGCTTATCAGTTATTATGCTTGATATCATTCAAATTGATATCAGAGTAGCACCAAGCCCAGGGGACAGAAAGAATGTGTTTTAAATATCTGAAAGAAAGAAATCTGTCAGCTTGCACATAAAAAATAAAAAGGGAAAAACCAACTCGTTTTCATGTTCAGATAACTTTCAGGCTCCATCCAATAAATAAATAAATAAATAAATAAATACTTACAACACAATCCTCCATTTGTTGTCAAATACCCATTTTCTAGCACTTAAAGGTGATCATCATTAACAAAAATGTGCACACGACATGCTTAAATTCTTGAAACAATACAAGGATCTCTCTAGCAACAACATTTTATCAGCTGGCATTTATGTCCGAGGCCGAGCAAAGTTCAACAGTGTTGTCACACATTCACCCGACACAAACGCCATGCATTCCCTCATGTTCCTGCACTAGATGAAACTCACAACCTCTCCCTCCATCACTATGTAGTTTTTCTTGCTTTTCAGTTTCCCTGTCTGGATTGTAGTGGTCAAAATTTCCTTTTCTCTGTGTGTTTCTGTCTCAGTTCGACCCAGAACCGATACCTCCCCTTAGGCTTTGCCTCTTCTCTGAGTTAAAAATGAAGTTTTTCCCTCCTTCATATTTCTTATGCAGAGCATATCCATCCCTCTCTGTACAGTCATTCATCTTTCTTTACCAATTCCAAGCCGAGAAATTCTGGCAGCCTCTCCAGCAGAGCCTGGACTCCCACTGTCTCCCCTCTACTCCCTCCTAACTAAGCCACACTCCCTCCATTTCCTTGCAGCCTGCACAGTCTGATTAAGTAATGTATCAAAGGGTAGAAAGAGTGAGGTTTTGGCTTGTTTACCATCTTTCAAACTACCTCCACTAGTCTCTCTGTCCATCCGTGGAGTCCAGGGTCCAGTCTGGCCCGCTGTCCTGTCTAATCTAGCCAGCAGACCGGATCAGACGCTGGCTACATTCCACCCAAAAAAGCCCCCTACCCTCCACCTCTCCTCCATCTCTCTCCCACCCTTTATTTCTCTCTCTCCCACCCTCCCCATCTTGGGCCTCTCTCTGCATTCCTCCCTCACTAATACTATTCCCACTATCCTCCCTCCCTCTCTCCCTTTACATCTTGTTGCACTCCTTTCACACTTACCCTACTGCCTCTCATCTCTAATTATACGCTTTCCCAAAACAATGCCTCATACTTTACTCCTACTTTAGTACTCTTTACTCAGTCTCCCTATCATCATTCCATCTTCCTAAGATATGCAGCTCCTCCACACATTCTTCCGCAAATGCCCTGAATCCATCATTCCCTCACTCATTACAGTCAGCATCCTGGGGAATAATTGATGCTCGGCAGAAAGTTTGTTTTAAAGCAGGAGTGCATGGTTTCTCTTTCATAGAGCGGAGGAAACGGCATCATTTATACCTGCCACTAGCATGTCTCCGTTGCTTCCTTTCATCTAAATCACAGCGGTGTCCTTGTTCTGTCTGAATTGTCTCTTTTATTATCTAGTTTGTGTTATGATGTTCTGTAACCATCTCCATCACTACACCTAAAGTACTGTACAAAAATCCCAAGCCATCCCTCATGTCTTTATTTTTTTCCAAACCCCCAGACTTTCTTGTCAGCAGACTTGCTTGTCTTAAGCAATAGTTCCAGCCTTTCTGAAAGTGTTTCAAAGATTTTCTTTGGACATGAGCTGCTTTTTCACTCATTTTAAATCCACTCCTTGTACTTGATCATTTTTGGTTTGTTAAGCTACTTAACAGTGAGCTAAAATCATTCAAGCATGAAAAAGGAAACCTAATTTAAGGTATAAACCAATGTTGTGTTGGCACATACATCAATTAGCAAAGAACCAATTTCAGATTGTACTTTTGGGCATTTCATTACAAGAAGGCTGATTTTATTACAAATTCTTTAGGTCAGTCTATACAAAATGCCAAAGAAAACAGTTTGACAGACATAATACTCTGAGATTATTACCAAAGAGCCATTAGCTGAAAATGTGGCATATCTCAGCAAGGTCTTGAGTGCATATCCTGGATAAAAATAAGAGCTAACTGGAGAAGGGGACAAAAGAAGTGATAGATCTCAAAAACCATCTATAGTACAGGAACAGGATCTGAAAGTGACGTTATTAAGAAACAGGGAAGAGCTCAAGATAAGAATCGGCACAGGACCTGAGAGACAGTTGGATTTTCAGTTGATCCCTCTACTATCACTGAAGCCTTATCAGAAATGGTCTCCATGGAAGGATGGCTGTCAGGAAGCCATTCTTATGGGCCTTTTCCACTAGCACAGGTTAGCTCAACTCACCTAAACTCAACTCAATTCAACTTGGCTTGGTAGCTTTTCAATTACAATCCATTACCCCAACCACAAGTGGGCGGGGTAAGAATGAAGCCGCTGCCACGTACTAGACTGTGCAACGCAAACGACAGCAGCAACAGTTCACACTCCCTACCAGTAGGTGGCGGTAACGTACCTCATTTATTGTTAGTAGCCGCCAGTAAAAACAACAACAGAGGGAAAAGACAAGGTGGGTGGAAATAGTACTGCAGCCTCACAGTAAGAAAGTAACGGTATCCCGGGGGAGGGGGATAAAGAATGACATCATCAGCGATGCCTTCCTGTGTGGAGTGCTGTCCACGGTGTATGCGTGGTGGTTCTCTCCGGGTACTCCGGCTTCCTCCCCCCCCCAAAGACACTGCAGTTCCGTTAATTGATCACTTTAAATTGCCCCTAGGAATGAATGTGAGCGTGAATGGTTGTCTGTCTCTCTGTGTTGGCCCTGCGACAAACTGGCGACCTGTCCAGGGTGTACCCCACCTCTCGCCTGATAATAGCTGGGATAGGCTCCAGCAACCCCCGCGACCCTGAACTGGATAAGCGGTACAGAAAATGATGACTGACTGACATCAGTGATGCCATCTGTAGATGAATTCATGTGGTGTAGGTGGTAGCAATCTTGCCTTATAACCTGGTGATCCCTGGTTCAAATCCCTTTTCAGCCGAATGAATTTTTTTTTTCTTTACGATCTTGTTGCAAATCTGAAATCACTCCCTCACGAGCTCATATCTATCTATCTGCATGCATTCAATAAAGTCTTCCGAATCTGAATCTTTTTATTTATTTATTTAACCTTTATTTAACCAGGAAAAGTCCCATTGAGATTAAAAACCTCTTTTACTAGGGAGTCCTGGCCAAGAGGCAGCAAACATAAGAATAAGCAGAATCTGAATCCATCCATCCATCTATCTATCTATCTATCTATCTATCTATCTATCTATCTATATCTATCTATCTATCTATCTATCTATTTATCCATCTCAACAAGATCGTGGAGAAAAAAAAATTGTTCGGTAGAAAAGGGAATAGAACCCAAACCCTTGGATTGGAAGGCAAATTTGCTACCATCTATGCCACATGTGTGTTTCTATAAGAAGCGCAAATAATGATCTCATCCGTCCCTCCCAGATTACTTCTTCTCATCTTCTTCCTCTGTTGCTGTTTTTACCGGCGGCTGGCTAACAATTCATGAGTTGCATTACCGCCGCTTACTGGTAGGGAGTGTGAACTGTCGCTCATTTAATGATGTCACTCTCTGACCCTGACATCTGATTGGCTAACCCCTTGGACAATAAGTGGCATGCAGTGAGATGACGTCAGACATAGCTCGCTTCAGCACGCTCAGAACCTCGCCAGAGGAGGTACAGAAACTGTATCACCTCAGCTCGGAAAATCCCCAGTGGAAAAGCCCGATAACCGAGGCGAGGTGAGGTGAGTTGAGCAGAAAAGGGATGGTGGAAAAGGGGCATTAGAAAGGGAAAAGGGGAGAAAAGTCTGAGGTTTGCCAAATGACATCTATCTGGGAATGGAGAGCAGTTCAGAAAGAAAGAAACATTATCCGGCAACTTGACCATGTCCTGGCTGGTGAAATTTCCCTGATGCCCTCTGGTATACTCTATTGTGCTCCCCCTGGAAGGACTAATGGAAAGGCAGGCTCATCCATCCTTTCAGCTATCAACTCTGACAGCAACTTATAATAAACAGGCCTTTTAGAATGTCATTTATTCTCATTCTAACTATGTCATGTGCTTCAGGTGTGATAATGAGTCATGCACTTATTTGCACAGTTTTCAAACTGTCACCAGTAGAGTTCTGTTGTTGACTGTTGCTTTAATGTGTTTTTATTGAAATATAGTTGATGTATTTTCTTAATTTCTTTTAATGAGTGGAGACAACTTCAAACTAAACACCATTTGGTGATTAATGAAGTTCTCTGAACTGAACAGGAAGCAGACTGAAAACTTTTCAGTCCAGTGTGGAATCATCTTTAAAGAAAATGGGAGAAAAAAGGCAGAAAATATCCAAAAAAAAAGAGCTTTGAAATATCCTTCAAGAAGCCTGGAGAACTTTTGTTGAAAACTATGTAAAGAAATGAAAACTAGTCTATTGGTGGTGACAAAGAATAAAATTTGTCAAACCAAATAAAGTGAGCGAGCATCCTAAAATGTATTTTTTTGAACTGGTTTATTTATATTTCATTTTACCTATTTATTTTATTTATCTGTTTATTCTTTTAAATCAGGATTTTGTGGGTAAAAAATTACTTAAAGAGGTGGTTTCAAGTTATTCTCAGGCACATAGCCTTATAGCAAAATTGCACAATCAAATAAATAGTTTCCTTCAGTTGTTTTGAAAAAACTATATATACTGTATAAAAATAAAAGACTTCCCTCCATGTTTGTATCTGGTGCCTTCAAATTTGTTGCGATCTCTTTAAGATGCCTTGCTCCTTCCATTTCTCACATGCCCGCTTCACACACATCATCACAACACTGCCTCATACCACCTATGGATGTTGTTTATTGTTACTCAGAGTAGGATTTTTATTGTTTGCAAAAGGGCTAATTTTTTTTATAACATTGTGTAAAATGGCAACATGGAAGGAATATTGTACAATTGTACACATACAATCCCATCTTGGACCTGGAGAGAGACTTTTTTCGGAGAACTGGAGCGGCTACAGAATAGCAACACAGTGTGTCACCTGCCTGCAGGCTGAGACGAGTCTGTGTTCTGGTTAACATTTAGGCTACCAGTGGCTGCAGCAGTGGCTTAGCTGAAAAAAAAAAAAAAAAAAAAAAAAAGGGGGGCGGGGGGCTCTTTTTTGCAGCAGGGTTGTTTACAAAAATAAAATCCAGCTATGCAAGGCTGGTTTTACTTGTTTAACACAGATAGTTTTGAGTTATAACCAATTTGCCTCAGGCGTTCTGTGGAATGGATAAGATTGTCAATAAAAACAATCTAGCGCGCAATTCCATTGACGTGCACCAGCATTAGCAACCTTCTGTAACTAGAATAACGGGATGAAATATGATGAAATTATCTCTGGTGATAACTAGTACCCTGGCTTACTCAAAAATAAGGACTTGTGTCAAAAATCCCCAATGACCCTTTTAAGTTGATCATATTTGTAAAAACACTGCTTTTGCCTTTTATCCTCTACTTTCATTCATGATTAAATGTTTTAATAAATCACTTATTTTCTGGTTTAAGGGCAATATAAAAACAAATGGGGGGTGGTTCAACACTTTGAAGAGTCCATCATCAGTCTAACACTAAGTACATATTGCAGTAATGTATCCAGTTTCACAATGTACATTTCCTTTACTTTAGCTGGATGACTCACACACTGGTTACTTATTACCAAGCCAGTCCTGCTGAAACTCTCAAACACATGCATTCCTGTCCAACTCCGTACCTTTGCCCTCAACTTTAATGGTTAAGAGTTATGATCCATCCAAAGATGAAACTGCATGAACAGTGAGCAAAGCTGAACAAGCACATCCTGAAAGTGATGATTTGACAAGCTGCTTTTACTACCACACTGTGTGTATGACACACTGAAAACTTTCTGATAGTCGCGTGTACACCAATGCAAAAGACATTTTGAATGACTAATAAAAGCAAACAGGGTGATGAACATTTCTAAAAAAGACCATGTTTCCTCTGACAACATTTACTGCTAAGTAAACATAAATCTGGGAGTGTCTCTTTCCCCACCATCAGCTTTGCTTAGATCTGAGATATTTTAATGAGCAAGTTTCAAGTATCATAAACTATTTCAGGTACATTATTACCTTATATTACAAGATTATTTTAAATCTTGTAATATAAGGTACAAGATTCTGAGTACTGGACCTGCTGTCAGATTATATGATCAATTTACATTTACAATACTGTCAAAGAAAAATTTCATGTTAGGGCTGGACAATTAATCGAATTTTAATCGTGATTTCAATTTTGCCTTTTCACAATCATAAAAACACTGTACTCGATTAATCGATTAATCCTGAAGTGAACAGACTGGTGGAGTTATAGGAAGCAAACTGCAGGGAGTATAGAACAGGAATGCATGTATTAATTAAATTAATTAGTATTATTTTTTATTGCTATATCGTAATTATTCTTATTTTACTCCTTTACTTGTTTCTAATTTACGTCAGTTTTGTTTTTTTTTTTTTTTTTTAGTTATATTTGAAGTTGAGTTTTGGTGGTTCAATAAACACTTTTTATAGAACCAATGAATAATCGTGTATATTAATCGTGATTTCAATATCAGTCAAAATAATCATGATTATAATTTTTTCCATAACCGTCCAGCCCTATTTCATGTTAACATACAACCCTCTAATACTGAACTAGAAGAACAAAAACAACAAGAGGTTATTTGGCAAGAGGCTTTCACCAGACCAGCTGGCAAAATTTACTCTCTGTCAGCTACTTGAACAACATGAGCACAATGAAATAAAACTATTTTAAGAGAAACAACCTTGACATTACTCGGTGGACTGTTTTGTCTTCAACAGCTGAATGATGACCACAATGTTCTCCAATTACACAGACCAAGCCAAAAACAAAAAAGAAAAACACTGGACCAGGAAGTACCCTTAACAATCCATTTTGACGGAAGTACTGCTTGTGCTGGGTATCAGCTGATGTAGTTTCTGACATCTACCCTTTTTAACCAAGTCATCTGCAGAGGATTGGCTCTCCCAGCATCCTTACAGACCCTTCAGTGCTGACCATCCACCAATGAACAGCTTTCTCTTCAGGGGCGCCATGACAACTAGTAAACAGTGGACACATTGCTTGCAGCTCACCAGTCCCCGACACTTTGTTCATAGATGGGGGGTGGGGGAATACTACTGCTGCTGCTGACTCTTACTAGTTTGTGTTGGGGCAACTCTGAAAATGACTGGCACAGAGTGCGGCAGTCAACACACACAGGCGCGAACACTGTTCTCAGCAGCAAACAATAAGACTTTTACAGCAGGTCAGTGATGCAGCGTCGACACAAATATAACAACAATGTGTGCTTTATTCAAGAAGCAGACCACGGCAATACAGCAACATCCACTCACAGCCACTGAAGCATCTGTACATCCATGAATGGTTGTATGCAAGCTGAAGTGAGACTTCAAGACAAATAAAATCTCACGCCACAAATAACTCATTACACATAAACAGATCTGTGCTGCGGATAAACACACAAATCATAAAACTTGCAAAGCAGCCATAATAAGTGGAGACAGTCGGCTGTTTTTATTAGGCCCAAACACATTTCCCAGATATCTGTGTAATAAGATTTCAGTATTCCACAACAGCCAAGTTAGAGCAAACTTTGGCCCACACTCGTGCTTTGCTTGAAGTCCTGCTCTTATGAAACATTCATTCAATCATTTAAAGACATTTACACAATGATTAAGTTACCAACTTAAAAGGACATAGTAATAGTCTAGAGGCATTAAAATCCAGTTAGCAACTCTAACTACTACTCTGCACTGACACACTGTTAACATGAACTGATCTAAGGCCTAACTCAGCAGGCAAGAACCAAAACTGTGGTTCATCCATCCTGTTAAAAGTGCTATATCATCAACAATCACCTCCCTTCTAAGGGTATGCTGCTCTCACCTGGTTTAGTTGAATACAGATTTTAATAAAAGGATATGAATCAGGTTCAGAGCAGATCATCATCATCTAATTAGTAAAAATGAATCAAAAACAAAACCAGTTTTCATCTGCAAACATCTGACAAAATATTTCAAGAAGGCAAAATAACTAAAAGAAACATGAAATTAATGTAATGTGGCACTTTTTAAGACATGCTAAACTTATAGTGTTAGAGAGATATAATATTAACCCCAATATAGAGCCATTTTTTCCCCATAAAGCCATCACAAGATAGTAACTGCTGTCTGCAGCTAGATAATAAGTTATCTGCTGGGTCTGCAGACGAGAGCTCTTTACGCTGTGACCAACTGGTGCCTAACAGTAAGGTGATGTTGGGTGGGGGGTGACAAATCAGGAGGGAAACCAGGGGCTGAGGTTAATGGAGTCTGTGGGGGTTGTAGCTGCACTTATGTGTGTGTTTGTGTGTGTCTCTAAACAAGGCAACACACGTGTGCGTGTGAGAGGGCATGATGGATGTCTACTGCCTGCTTGCCTTCATGACCATATTTTCAGGTTGTTCCTGTGTGTTTATGGACAGCAGTGAGCCCAGCGTGGGGCGACTGTCTGGAGCGTGTAATTGAAACACAGTCCCATGCAGTGCAACACAGTGACCCCACTAATCTCCTCCTGACAAAGTGGCTTAGCTTCTATAGGGTCATATGGCACAGCGAGACAGCTTAAACACAACAGAGCGCACACAGCCAGGTTTGCCCCTGGCCAGCAGATCCAGGGATCTTCCTTGCATTCAACAGGTCACACACAACAACTCCTATACTCTTGAAAAATCACAAAGGAGAGTATTATTCTAACCAACAGACACTAGTTATACAATCCCTAACATGCGCGACAATGGCACCCAAACTGACCTCATATACCGACCAAAACCACTCCCAATTTCATGAGAAGTTTAAGGGATGACCTGCAATGCCATGTGCTCTATTTGCTGGATACTTTGTACAGTAAATATTTGAATTGATAATATCACAGTAAGCGAAGGAATACAAAACAACAGGAGTACAGAATATAAAATAATCCCAAGCAGTCACGTCAGTCAAAACACCTCCCATACAACTTTAATGCCTCACAGTACAGGACATCCTAATTAAACAGTCCTCCCTAAGTAGTTTGTCCAAACATAAGGAGTGGAAAAGGCTTAATTAATCATTTTTGTCAAGCTTTGAAACACAACTGAAAAATGCACTGCTTCACAGAAAGACCACCGACCTCTAGCTATGTGGGTTAGAGTTGAAACAGCACAAGACAGGTTAATGGAAAGGAGCAAGGTTTATAATGACCACTTAATGTATGAGCAAAACATACCATTACAAGCTGAAAATATATCCAAATTTCAATGTAAACATCTCTAGAAAAAATGGACAAGTCTCAATAACGTGTCTGATATGTTCAAGCTGTGTAGTTTACTGCTTTTCCATACCTTTCCTCTGCAGAAACAGCCTGAGTAGAGGGCTGGCAGTGGAGATTGCCTTGTGGTAGTTGTCATCATTGTTGATGGGTAGCAGGTCTCCGTGCACGTCAGCGTAGCCCACCAACAACTCCACATTGGGGATGCGATGCACATGCTGCAGGAGGCCGTAAAACTCATCAAAGCGACCTGGCTTCGACCGATCCAACGAGAACCGACGAAACTCTGCACCAAACTAGAACGGTAAAGAAAGATATTCAAATATGAGCACAATTATGTAAACACAGAAATGTGGATGTGTGGAATGTTGAAACCAAAACACAGCTGAGACATAGGGAAAGGCTGCATACTGAAAATGTCATCAAATATAATGGCATAGTCATCAGCATCTGTATGGATTCTGCCATCCATGAAGACAAGCTAACAGATAACATGAGTTATTGATGGAAATATTGTGACGGATGTGTAAATATTTGTGGACGCATGGGTAACAGATTTGGGTGAAACTGTATCGGGCGAGGGATGGTCAGAGGCTGGCACCTTGCTTCATACTCAATCTGCCAACACAAACTTCAAATTATTTCAATACAGATGGCTAACTAGGCAATATATCACTCTGGTTAAATTACTCACTTCACTCCCAATATTTCTGACACATGCACTAAATGCACTGACCAGAAAGGGTCTTTATTTCATTGTATGTGGGGTGTCCTCGGGTATTATCTTTTTGGAGGGCCATGTTGACAGTGATTAGTCAGATGACAGGTAATGAGGTTCCTTTAAATCCTAAAATGTGCAACTTAAATATAATAAATTCTTCAGGATAGATCTCAACCAATTTACAATCCCTGCTTAATGTTTGCTTTTTGGAGGCTGTAATGCATCTTCATGGAAGAAAGACAGCGGAGGAAGCTGTTTTCGATCATCTCTTTTTAATATGTTAATTATGTCATTTTGTTGTACCATTTAAATCTCCTTTTATGTACAGCACTTTGTGATTTTTATCTGTGAAAAGCGCTTTATAAATAAATTTTACTTACTATTATGTGGAATTTCACAGTGGATTAAAGGAATGACTTTTTACTTTGCCCTTGAAAAGATCAGCTATTGTGTTAAGAACAAGCTTGATAAATTTTGGGCTGGGCTGTCTTTTACACTTGGCTAGTCCAGAATAATATCCAACTTGACATGTGGAAAGAGGACTTGTCATGAGGTCATTTGGTGAGAAAAACTGGTCTCTATTCTGATTTGTCTGTTCGAGGGTCTGCCCCCCCCCCCACCCCCCTTTCTTTTTCTTTTTTTGGGGGGTATATTTATGTATGTATAGGAGTGGCATGTTCATTTGCTCTGATTAAAATTAATACAGAAATGATTAAAAATATATATACTATATGTGTGGATATCACCAATTCAAGAGTGATGCTATCATCTTATTTAGCTGGTATGGTGAAATGAGACATAACACAGACACGTTTATCAGCACACTGTGTTTCCATAACACATGCTGATGATGGCTTGTGAGTAATGAGTGTAGCCTGACAGGATCAATGGCTGCTGACAAGCTGACACACAGCACAATGTCTCATTGCTGATGTTGATGAGAAGTCCTGGTTGTTGTGGTTACTGTTGCCAAGAGCTGGCAAAAGATGATCTACAATACACTGCCAACTTAGAAACTTGTTACATATAAGGGTCAGGCAATATATTCATTGCCAGTGGGAGAAAAGGCAGGACAAAGCTCAGTCCAGAAACGAAATACAAATCTACAATAACTTTTAGAATAATCTTTGTAAAGTGATTTTAGGGGAGACTTGTCTGTAGTGACACAAAAAGGTAATAATTTGTGTCAACACAAACAGTTGTTTAAAAAAAAAACTAGTATTGAGTATGATAAAGCTAATTTTGGGTAGTAAGAAGCGGCCGAAGAGCCTTTACTGTGTGTAATCGTGCTATAAGCAGTCTGTCGCGGAGGGAGCAAGCCTGCCGCAGGCCGTATGACACCTGTACAAACAGCAGGGAAACGAACACTGTCGACACCTCCGTCTGGTTGAACGTTTCATAAACATTTGTAATAAACGTTTAAACCTATTAGAAGGACACTATAAAACAAAAACTTGACTTTAGCAGCAACTTTGGCTAAACGAGTAAGGGGGAGGCGGAGGAGGGTGACAGGTGACACTGCGGCGTCAGCTGACATTATCATCCACCTTCAAACTTACTAGCTAGGCATCAAACTTATCGCATATAACTTAGACAGTTAACTCCAAGTTTGGCGAGTTATGAACCAGTTAGTTATAATACAAACAATGTGTATGCTTGTAAAGCTTTAGCTTGTAATGTATCTATATGATTTGTGCGACATCGTAACCTGCTATCAAGCCACTTAGCTGGCTAAATTAGCAAGAGTAATGTTATTCACCGCAGAGTTACGAGCACACATACAGCAAATGAAACTAGCAAAGAAGTCTTCGTATCACCTTGCTCTTCACCTCCACGGCATTCAGAGAACGGTTGCTCGGCACTCGGTGGTTTTTGTTCATGTTTGGCTAGCAGCGGGACCTCCCAGCCGCCCTGCTCGGTGCCCTGCCGCCGCCGCCGCTGCCGTGTATCCAGAACCCGTCCGCCGTCCAGCAGTTGTTTTTCCTCAAACGAAGACCGTCCCGCGGCTTGTTGGCGTCCACCAGTTTATTTAGCCTCCACTAAGACTGCGACTGAAGCTCTCAAACAGCCCGGCTCAGATTGTAAACTTCTCTCCTGTCATGGTCGCGGCTGTAGACGCGACAGCACGCGGCGCTGTCTCTGGGCTGGAGTGCCTCTGAGCCCGGAGAGCTGCCTGGAGGAGGGTTTACACCACTAAAAGGCGCAGCTACGTTTCATCACTACCTGACAGGAGCTGCCAAGTTCCTCCCCAAACCCATAATACTCTGCAAAAATCAGCCACAACTCATTCCAAGCAGTCAGTGTAGGGATTTTAATGATTTTACTAAGAATTCCAGCATAACAAAGGAACCCAATTCAAGGAGTTAACCAGTCATGACGCATAACTTGGTAAAGAAATTGTATTTTGGGCATTTTGTTTCCAGCAGCCATCAGCAAAAACATTTTTTAAAAATCCATTTCTTTAGTTTCATCTATAAAAATTGAATAAAATCGTTTTTTGCTCCAACAAGTCGGTTCCCATAGAGCTATTGGTTGAAAACTTGACATATCTCAGCAAAATATGCAGTGTGTCCTTGAAACATTTGAGGAAACTGGGTGAGTGGAAGCCAAACAAGTGGATGCACTAAAAGAAAAAACAAAACAGTACTATCTGATGGACAGGATCTGAAAGTGATGTCCTTATAACAAAGACAGCAACAGGACCTGAGAGATGCATCTGGACCTGATACTGTTACTGAAGCTTTTTAAAAAATGCTCTCCATAGAAGGGTAGCTGTCAAGAAGTCATCCTTTTAAAAAGTAAAACTGGAAGAAAAGGCTGAGGTATGCTAAATGGCTCAAGAACTAGACTGAAAGCCAGTGGCACCTGGTCTGATTGAGGGATGACTCCTCTCAGACCTCAGTGAAGCAGTGTGAGATAATCTGGACAGAGAACAGAACAAAAGACATCCAACATCCAGTTTTAAAAAGACATCCAAGAAGCCTTGAAAAGTTTTCCTCAAGACAACTCCAGAGTTTATGAGACATCAGGCTGTGATGAAGAATAAAGGTAGTCCCATCAATATCCACTTTTACATTCATTGTAATTGTACAAACTCAGTTTTTACCCTTGTGTTCTGTGTTCATTCATGTTTTTAGATACTCACTGCATCAATTTCTCATTTTCTTGGCATACTTTAAAGAAATCTTGTGCAATTCAAGAAATTTAAAGAGTATTGTTGTCAATGCTTGACAGTCATTTAAGGACAGGTGATAAACACATTTTTATAATCTCCCTTTGGGATTAATAAGGATTGTTTTCTTTTAAATTGTATTTAATTCCTCCTTGTAAATAAAAACATTATAAAATTCTATAGAGTAATTCACATTTCACTCTAAAGAACAAAGATCCCCCACAGATGGCCTTAATGCTATTTTCTGAGCTAGAAACTTCCATATTATGTCTTATCCAGACATGTGCAGATATATTAAGTATATAAAATGTACTGTTATGACAGAAATGTCATAGATAAGGATATTTATTTTAGTAAATGCAAAGTTTGAACCATGTAAGCTGTTTTTCTTATAGTATAGTGACATCTCCTGGCCAAAAGCCATAAAAGTTGCTGCCCAGAAAACTGCATGGTGAGGCTTTTCTCACACTGAATTGTAAAACGACAGTGTTGAATGGTGTTGAATGATCCATTGTTATACAGCAAAAATACTATGAACACACAGAGGTCAGTATTAATGAATGAAAGCAATGAACATCAGCAATGGCAGTGTCTTTATATATCTCTTTACATATATTAGTAAATTATTCAATTGATTTATTTGATATCAAAATGTTTATTTACTTTTTTCAAGCAGTTAAGTGACAAGTAAATACATTATTTGGTAAAAAAAAAAAAAAAAAAAAAAAAAAAAAAAAAGAAGTAAAATAAGGCCATGATCATGAAGGGAATATGAGCAAGCTGTCACATTTCGGCGGGTAAAAAATGATACCAGTGAAGTCAGTAAGCTTTTAGGTCTAATTTGATGCCATACTTTTATGCAGAACTGTATAACTAAAACATATCAATCATGTGTACATAGGCCACATCTTAGCAATAATAGTAATATCAGATTTAACCCACTAAAACTGTTATTTTCACTGCTTATGTGGCTTTTAGATTCAGTTGTACTACAAACTTTAATAATAAAACAAGCTTAACAGAAAGAAGAGAGAAAAAGGAAAAGACAGAAAGTAAATCACAAGGGTTATACAGTTCTTATAATTACTGAAAGAGACTGTAAAGTCTTGAATATTAAAAGATGATTTCAAATCAGAAAAAAAAATTCTATGCATCTTACAGATTCAGTTAAGTCTTTATAAAGATGATTTCTCATACATGTCACTTTAAACTGAAGTTTAAATATGGTAGAAGCTATAAAGAGCTGCTGTTTGTTATGATTTGTTTTTGTTTGTTTTTAGTCAATGCATTTTTACATTTTTTCTTTTTTCTTTATTTAGACTCAAGGTCCAATAAGAAGTCCAGACGGACATACTACCATATTTTAAAAAGGCCACTGTTTCCACAGAGCAAACTGGAATGTTGCAGTGTATGTGACAAGGTAGAAAGCACGCAAGGAGAGCCCAGGTGAGATTCAATCCCGAGACTCCTGCGTGAGAATCACGCACGCTTACCAGTCAGCCAAATGAATATCTCTGTGGCCAAGTAGCAAGGGCCCATGATCAAACGGAGGCATAGTGACAGGATCCCACACTGTCACACATCTCCCCCTCTTTCCACAAGCATGTCCTCGTGCCATGGTGCCACAAATTATGAACCTATGGATTGTTATATCAGTATCGCACATGCCGACAAAGACAGAATGTGGCAAGCTGAGCAATGAGGGCACGGGGGGGATTTGATCCCCAGACTCCCAGGTTAAAGTCATGCACGCTAACCACTCAGCCAAACTTCAACTTCTCCATGTCCAATCTTAAAAATTCCATCTGTATGGGGTAGTTTGTGTCCAGAATAAGAAGGGAATATGGTTTGGAAGCAGTTTTGGGTCTTTCCCATGAAGCAGAAGCTTTCTTTCCCCAGTTGCAATATCTCAGCGAGAAAAGCTTAAAAGTGGGATTTTCATCTTCTGCATGTCCGATCTTAAAAATTCCAACTGTATGGGGTAGTTAGTGTCTAAAATAAGAAGGAAAAGTGGTTTGGAAGCAGCTTGGGGTCTCTGTAACTGCTTGAGTGTGGCTGCGGCCACCCCTGGCCACCCCATAGCTCCGCCCCTGGTTCAGTTCTAGTCTGAAAGATCATTCATATAAATGTTAAAGAGACGCGGTGATCAAAGGCCCCCTTGATGAATGCCATTGTCTGAAATGGAACAAATTTGCCCATATAACGTACCAATGGGACAGGATCTTTATAAACATGTCAGACACTCCCCCCTGATGCAATTTTAAAAACAATTTATAATGATTTATCTGGTCAGACGCCTTTGATGCATCTATGAAGCCAATTAATACAGTAGAGTTGTGTCATCTATGTTTTTCTACCATCTCCTTTAGTGCATAGATACATAAATCAGTACTAATAGTAATAGTTAGTTATTATTAGTTATTAGTACTAGCTAAACTAGTTATCTGAGGTGATATACAGATAATCTGTTTACTAAAATTCTCTCCAAGACCTTCGATAATACATTTGCCAGAGCTATTGGCAAGCAGTTATCAATGCTCCCCACCCTGCCCACTTTGTCCTTGATGATAGGTACCAAAGTAACAGACAGTATGGAGTCTGGGAAATCACCATGACACATAAAACCTGGAAAACAGATCGCCAGACGAACCGCTGCCGGACTAACGTGCAGACATTCCATCTGGGCCACGTGCTTTATTGTCAGCTAACTCTGAGATAACTTGGAAGACTCACTGATGTCATACTGAACAAAACACAAACAAAAAACAACAATTTGCTGTGATCAAATTCAAAATTAGCCAGGGTGTTCCTGCTGAGGAGCCTTAGGGCTTTTGGAGTACAGGGGTCACTCCTGAAGACCTTCCATGACTCAGTGATGGCATGGATCATCTTCCACAATGTGGTCTGTTGGAGCAGCACCAGTAACTCACAGGAAGAGACTGAAAAGACTGTTCAGGAAGGCTTGTTCTGTTCTGGGGAGCCCCGTGGAGTTAGTATGAGAGAGGAAGATGATGGCTAAACTGTCATCAATGCTGCAGTCAGTGACCCAGCCCATGTGGTGCACCGCTCCATTCGTAGTGCACATCCACCTTCCAACCTGCCTCTGTCAGATCCTGCAACCTGCACTGCTCATAGGGTCTGGTCCTACTAACGGTCTATGGTCTGGTCACAGAGCACAACTATGTGTAAACATCCCGTCTCATTGTACAAACAATTTTAACTTGGTTTTGGACTTTTTGCACTATATATACTGTTTCATTCCCTCATACTTAATCATTTATGAATCCTCTGAGTATCGCTGCAACCCTTTAAATTTTCACATTTGGGACTAAAACAAGGTTATCTTACCTCATTTTACTAAAATGTCTTATTTTCAAGAGTTTATATCTTTTCATATGATATAGTGGTGATTTAGAAAAATATGAGTTTTTTCAGATTCAGAGTCAGGTTATTATTATTATCTTTTAAATGGTTACATTATTTTTTTCTATTTTCACAAAATTCCAACTTTTTAGAATCAGTTGTATGTGTGTAAGTTCCCTACATCAGTTTATCAGTAATTAATTATAACATATTTTGTATTCACTATCAAACATTACACTCCTATTAAAAAATGCAAGATTTGTATTTACAAATGATTTCAAAAACTGCCATGATCCTCAATAAAAGTCCAAAAAGAAGAGATGACTCCAGCTACAAAAAAATGAAGTCCTAAAGTATGATCCTTGCTTGAGATCCGTACGCCGTCACATCAGCTTTATTTATTTATTACTCTGTGGCAACACTATTGCGTTTCTGGACAGTTAAAACCTCTGAGTGCTCAGAAGATCAACATTGAAATGCTAGACTTGTACTGGTCTACCTTTCACTGACAGAAGCATTGAGATTTATAAATGAAAGAGACACTGCTGAAGTCTGTGCACTGTATCTACTGTGTGACCTCTGGCCTCAGAGTTCTGCTGGTTGAACCAATGAGTCATGTTTACAGCACTCAGATAGACCATGTTGGTATATTCTCTCACTTATTGGTCTCTTTCTGAGAGGACAGGTCTGCCGAGCTGAACTCTGCAGTTAGCTGACCTCCCAGCACACATCCCCGTCCCCCTGAGTGTCACCCCACCCACCACCCATCTGCAGTGTGCGCACAGTGATGCAGCAGACATCCTTTTTCCACCTACGAGCTCTGCCAGCAGCTGCCTCTCTGTCACAAAAAGCTCCTTGCTGCTCTTAATCCTTTCCATTTCCATCTCTCTGTTGGACCCCCACAGTCACTGCTTTCCTCCTACCTTCAGTGCAAAACTCTGCAAAGTAGTAGGAGGCCCCAGTCTGCTGAATATCTCTCTCCCTCTCGCTACCTTCCTCACCATCCACAGTGAAATGGTTGCGATGCCCTTTGCTGAGTTTCAGAGGCCCCATTCATTGCAACATCCTTGAAAGCTTGATTCACAGTCTGGCAGGCAAACCAGAGGCTTTTTGCAGTATGTGTTGGTTGTTTCTTTTTTGAGGTAAATGGATGAGTCATAATCTGTAGAATACTTCCTTCTATCCAAGTTTGCAAAGATTGCCTGCATCCATGATGCATTTGACTGTATCTGTGGAGTTGTCTGAAATTCCAGTGTTGCAGCTTGCAATATTTACCTCATTCATCCAATTCACCTCACCAATTCATATTATAATTTTGTAGATTTGATGTAGATGTACATAACATAAATAGCCTCTGCGAGCAAATTTGTTCCTGGGCTGCATAAAAGATTTTATCAATCCTGCATGTGCTGCACTCTAGCACAGTTATGATGCAATATTTTCACACTTAGGCATAAAATATTTGAATAGATACAGATGTTACTCATGAAATAGTTGTACTATTAAAACACAAAGCCATATTTAATGTGATTAGTTAAGAGTGTTCAAATATTATTACATGGCTAAATGTTTACTGTGACAACATTATTAGTATAGAAATATATTTCAAATAAGAGATATCACACCTTTGAAGAAATTATTCATCACCATAAACTGATTAATCCAGGTGTGTGGCCATTGTGGTTGTGGTTACTGAGGTCAGGCACACCTGGATTAGTCACGTTGTCCAGTAATGAAAGACAGGAAACAAAAGAGCTGACTCAAGTTCAGGAAGAGCCACATTCCACTGCAAGTCAGGTGTGGTTAGGTTTTGAGTAGTAGTACAAGGACGTAATATGAGGAGGAGGCAACCAAATAAAAACAGACAAAACAAACAAAAAATTATTAAATCTTAGTTAGTCTATTCTGACAGCTGCTAAGATAACAGACAACAATTTGGACCAGGAGTGAATTAACTAAAGCAAAACAAACAAACAAACAAAAAAATTAAATCAAAAGGACAACAGGAAATTGTGTGTAAAATTGCAACAAAAAAATATAGAAAATTACTTCAACAATATAAAATATTTTAATCCATTCTTATAACATTTTTTTAAAAAACAGGATACTAGCAGCATTGCATCCCCACGCCACGTCTATCACATTCCGTGGACCAAAACTTCAAGCATCCACCCTGCCATACAAAATATTTTAAGAACCTACTACAGTGTATAAAATCCAACATATTGAAACCATATTTACCAAACAGGGTATCATTCAGAAGACAAACAAACAAAAAAACGGCGTAAACCCATCTCCTACCTGGCCACCTGAGAAGACACTGGCACTCCCCAGCAAACAGCCACTTCTTTTATAGGGAGAAGTTTATCTGCTGCCACAGCAGCACTCCACAGTGTCACCCTTTATACATGTATATGCAATAAAAGTGTTTCCATGACAATTTTGCGGATTACTGCTTTATTAAAATGTCTGAACACCCACCTCAAGAGAGCGTAGAATCTTCTTTTCCTTTTAAATTTTAGGTATTTCTATTAATAGTTTTTAAAGGTATAGTCCGAAGTTCCCCCCATAAAAAAATAAACGTTAGACTTGAGCAAGTGAAATCCGTCTCAAACCCCGCCTTTGGAGAAGCTTGAGGTTGAATAGGCTAGCTAGAACGAGGCGGCCATTAGCCTGAGAGGTAGGAGCGCTAAGTTTGAATGCTGTTGTTTGCAAAACAGAAACGCTGGAGGGACTTCGGACCCTACCTTTAATTGCATACACTTCGCATTGCTTTGCACTACACTTACTGTAACTCATGGTGCAGAATCAAACACAGGGAGCCACAAAGCATGATGGGAAACATTCAGACAAATCCACCCCAGGACTAATTATACAAATCTCACAGAAAGACACCCAGCTCGGTTTTACCGTGCCACTAAGGGAGCTCTGGTCCCGGACAAAACTAAACCCTGTACATCAGTCAAATCAATACATGGATGAACCAAAATTATCTCCTGCTAAAAAAAGACAAATCTGATATAACTGTCGCTGGAACCTAGAATGAGTGCCTAAGGAATTAATGGCCAGCTTCAGCAATGTTACACAGATTGGATCAAGCTTGACTACTGTTATTTGTTTATACAGGTCTCTAAAAACAATCACTAACCCCAAGTGCTGCTTGTTTCTTTACAAAGACCTAAAAAAGGGAACATAATACTCTGATTCTTAGATGTTTACATGTTGATGTGCAATTTATCTAGATAGATGTTGCCTGTTTTAAAACTGATGGCAAACTGATGCACATAAACACTGTAGTATGTGGTTACATGTTGCCTGATAGAAGTTGGGGGACTTATAACTAATTTAATGAGACACAAACAGACGTGTTCATCAAGAGTTTTTTATGCTTAGGGCAACCATGTTGGATTTTGAGGTCAGGGCTGGTGATAATTCATTAACATTAGTAGTCAGCAATCTGACTTCTAGGGCATTAAAGTTGACTTTTCCCATTGGGAACTTATTATGACTTGTAAGTGGAAATAGATAACACCTTATGCCACTAACTTTCCTCCAACATCCAGTTAGGGGCTTATTTATCATCTTGACTAGGATATGTGGCTCACAAAGTTGAAATGGCAGAGACTAATTTTGAAGTGAATGTCAGTGAGCTCAAGAAAAATAGAACGGCTTTATGTTTTTCTTTTCAATGGGTTTTAAAATTGTGCAACTTGAGGTAGTGAACTCAAGGTTTGTGGGGAAATACTGTGGAACTGGACCAAAGAGCTGAAAGACCTTTCATTTTCAAGTCCAGGTGCAACTTGAGATAAAAGGTCTTAAAGGTTGAATATGGAACATTTTTATTAAAAGCTATATTTTTAAAAAAATAATACCTCCACAGGTCGTTTGGGGGTGTACAGAATGAAAGTACAACATTTCCCAGAAAAATTATATTTAGCCTAAAAATAATTATAAAATAAATTTTGACGGGTTCGATAATGGCATTTTATTTACGTCTATAAGCCAATACACGCCGCCATTGCAGGTTGCCAAATACGATCTATGTGTGGACCAAGGGGCAAACTCCGCCTCAGAACAGTGAAGCTCGCTAGCTTGTTGTAAATAGTGTAATCCTCCCTTCATCCGCTAGGGGCTGGCTCCAAGAGCGAGCAAATCCCCATAGACTCCCATGTTAAAAACGCCAACTTCACAGCAGAAATAAACAGGTTTACAGCCTGGTTCAAAAAATCATTTTAGGTTTATTAGGTCAAGTTTACCTTCATGTCAACTGTGAGGGGGGTGAATTTTTTTATAACTCATTCGTTTAGATGTTATTCATTCTTCAAATTACACATAATTAAGGGCGTGTCCTTATGACAGACCGGAAGCTCCGCCTGCCGACCGGAGGCTCCTAGTTAGCTCCTTCTTTGCTCTTAATAAGGTCTCAGTTTGTTACAGAGTCGCACAACGGCGGTGTTTAGTCAGCGAATTGCAAGTCTAAGCATGTCTTACCTTAACCATGCCGCTTAGGAGCCTTATCTTTGTTAGCTCCTCTTAGTTTCGTGTTAGCTCAGTTAGCGTTTAGCCCACAGTACGTCAGCTGTCAATCATTTGCCCCGCGGCCGCGCTGTGCCCATTTTAGGATTTTCCTGGAGTGACGACGTACGTGACACGGCAAGATGGCGACGGTAAGACACGCCCAACTGGCTTCACATCTCTCTATTCAGAAGAGACCGGAAGCTACGTCCAGTAATTATATACAGTCTATGGTGTGGAAACAATATTTTGGTCATAGTCAGGCCTGTGCAGGGAAAAACCGTGGAGACGACGAGTGAAGCAGCTGCTTCAGAGCCCTGGAGATGTTGTTATCTGTTTCTGAGGAGGAGTGACCTGAGAAGAGCAAAACCTGGAGTAAATTTAGGTGAAGACTTCACTAAATGGACCCACATAAACGTTTTCCACGGAGTAAAACACAGAGAAGGCGACTTTCCTCCTGGATCGGTAAGCTAGCTTGTTTGCTAACATGGCTAACGTTAGCTGTCGGTTATAAACTCCTCTGTGTTACTTGTTGGACATGCTGCTGCAGACTGTTACTCACTTGCGTATCGGCAGTGAGTCTGGCATCCCAGCGGCTGGAGTTGTTTTTCTGCCGTTGCAACTACAACCTAGACACACGTGATGTCGCTGTTCTGTCCGTATTCCATATTCAACCTTTAATTAGTGCTGCTCAGAGGTGGATATTCCTGATCCAGAAAGTAGAAATCCTGTCCAGCAGGTGTTCCAACCAATCACTAAACCAGCTGAGTTTGATCAGTAATCAGTCCCTCCAGGATTTCGCGATGTTGCGATCGCAATTATTAATGCAAATTCAGCCAATCCCCGTGAATTCTGCTCGTCTTGCAATTTTACCCAATCACCGCAACTTTAATGCAACTTTGACCAATCACAACTCTCTTTCTCTTTATGATCGATGATGTCACCGCGGTCTTTTCTCACGCACCGGCTAGTCCGCCAGAAACCAAAGAAGAAGACGTTCTTCTTCTTTTACTGTTTACTGTAGCTTGCCATGGTAGCTTGCTAGCATGTCAACGAGTCAGAATGTGTCACATTTACCGACAAAAATCTCCGCCAAAGACCGTGCTCGACAGTTTCCCCGTGATCTACATGAAAGCGGTGGTAAACTATGCTGCTCCTCATGCAATATTGTGGTGGAACACAAACGGATGTCATCAACATTTTCCACCGCAAAACACCAACGGAGAGTCTTAAGGCCTTTACACACCTACTCCGAATATTTCGTCCGAAAGATTCGCACGGCAAAAGCTTTAATCAAATTAATATCAAGTCAACGGGAGCGTTCACATCAGTGACAAAATTTCGTCTTGCGATTTTGCGATGTTTATTTTTTCGAACTGGGGTCGATTTTCTTAATATTCACATCCGACAGATCCACAATCCACCAATCAGAGAAGGTGCTCTGACCGTCACAGAGCTGGTTGCGAGCAAAAAGAGAAAGGAAAAAGAGAGACGTGTCGCTTGGTCGCTGTTACTGCATCATTATGGCTCAGGTGTTATCACCTTCGTGTTGCTCACTATTGTTTGGCAAACGGGGGGTGTCACAGCTGAAGTAGCAGTGTTTTCCCTACATTTTGTAGCCATTCGAGGTTATTAGCTACAGGTGTTATATTTAAAATCCCAATTTGGCATCTCCACGGTGAGATCAGCTGTTTCCAGCATCCAGAAGTTTCCCTGCAGCCGCCTCTCCCTCCGTCACTGCTGCATGTGCTCACGTTCCTCTGGAATAACGGATGCGAGTTTGTTCTATAGCATCATCGTAATTTCGCGTCGGAGCAGGTGTGTATAGACAAATGCGTCAATATTTCTCCTCCGAATTATTCCCAATTTCGTGCCGTTTATTTGCAGTGTGAAAAGGCCTTAAGAAGTGTCTGAAGAAGTGTTTTTCCCCAGACATACAATAAAAATGATGAAATATCAGAATTTCTATTTTCTTATTATTGCAAACAGTTTTCAAGTGCTTTTTTTTTTTTAAGGGAGTGGAGAAAAACACTAAAAACCACTGCAACTTTTGTTGCAACTTTTTACAAAACCTGCCGCAACATCTGGCATTTTGGGCCGCAACAATCAGAAAAAAGTGCCGCAAAATCCTGGAGGGACTGAGTAATAGGTGTTAGGGAAAACACCTGTTCTACATCATGTACAGGCAGATTCAAAAACATGGCAGGAATGTTACTTTCTGGCACCTGGATTTTCCACCTTAAAATATGCAATTCTTTCACCTACTCTGGCTAAAACAGTCAATATTTGAGAAAGTGTGCATGGTTAGATACAGAGTCCAAAATGAGCAACTATCCCTTTCTGCGAAACCTCCCCTCTTCATGTCTCCCTACTCTCATTATTTTTCCATCAAAATCTTCCTTTCTGATTCGCCACCATCAATGACTTCCCCCTCCTCACTTTAAACTGGCCTGAGGTCCCTGAGGCTGCCCCCCAATCTGTTTATAATACATTTTATTCCGCCTCCTGAATGATTTAATTCACCACATTCCCTTTGTGACTCATTTGCATTGTGCCTGTGCAGCAGAGCTGTTCTGACTGCAGGAGGCGCTCATGGTGGGATAGGTCTGCGACTATCCCTCGTCTGCCTCTCCCTCCCCAACCTCCATCACCCAGCACTGCAGAAGAGGCCTCTTGTCTCCCCCGCAGTCTGCAAGGCCTTTCTTTAAACCCCCCATCTGTCCCTGGTTTTTATTGACCCCATTTACGTGCCGCCCTGATCCAGAAGCCAAGCCACATGTAAAATTCAGTAACTAAAAATTAAGAGAAAACACATCTCCTTCATTGGATCAAACCCAAATTTGTTAACTAGAGATATCTCAAACCTTTCCCACCCACCTTCTCTATTTATAAAAGCAATCTAGTCCCATCAGTTTACCTTGGGGGGCACTACCAGTGACCCCACCTGGATTAATACTGCATAATCTGCCCACATCCCCTCTCCTCTTCCTCTTAACTTATCTAATCAAATCAGTTCTCCCTCCTCCTTCCTCTTCATCAGTTTGCTCATCACCCCGCAGGTGGATGTGGACAGCAGGTCAGGTGGGGACGAACAACAAATGGCGTGGGCTTTTTTTTTTTTTTTTTTTTGTCTGAGCCCGACACCTCTTTGTGTCTGATAAGCCAGAAACCGGGGCCTCGGCTTCCCCCTCCTTCAGCTACAGGGGGCGCCAGTATCTGCTCCACCTCCTCCCCTCTCACTACATCCCGCTCTCCTCTTCATCATCACCCATCTTCTCCTCCCCTGTGTTCTCTGACTCCCCCTTTTCCTCCCCACCCCCAGCTCCTTCCCTCCACCTTCCCCCCGCCTCCCCACCTCCCAAAATGCTGTTAGGCGCTCCTTCTGCACACAGCACTGCAGATGAGGCCTCCGCCTCCCCCACAGTCTGCCAGGCCGCTCTCTCACTCTCTCTCCTTCAGACTCCCCCACCCCCCTCCCTCCCTCTCACTCCTTACAACAGCATAGCAACACTGACTAGCCAGCCAGGGAGAGTCTTGTCTCCCTCTTGCACCGGGGTACTTTCCCCTCCATTTTAGATTCCTTGTCCCTTGTTGACCAAGGGTGAGATTTTAATAAAAATATATTCAGGTAATGTGCATCTGACCTCCCAGAATGCACTGGGGTTGTTGCAAAGTGGGAAGCACTAAATATAACCAAGTTACATCTGCCCAATCCTTTCTTTTTACAACATGGCTTTCATCCAATGGCCTTCCTTGGCAAATAATTACAAATAAGTTTTAATTCTTACCAGTTTTCTCCCCCCCCATATATTAACATGCATATTGAGCCCATTGGGTACAGGTGTATTGTACATGAAGATATAATCTGTGTTAGATCTCTGAGAAATACATGGGTGATGTTTCTTCCATTTCATGAGCACCTGGCAAGGTCAACGATAAGAAGGAAACATTGGAGGGATGAGGTTTTATTCAGATATAATTTAATGAACTGCATATAGGTGGTGGTTTTCCATTAGCAGTGAACCTTACTTGCACACTTATTCCCAAGCAACTATCACTGACTGCCACACCAGAGAAAATAGAAATGATTTGTGAGCTTTCTTTCTTTCTTTTTTTTCATGGTTACTAAGCAATGCTGAATTTTCCTTAAATTATTTTTGGCAACTCACAGTTCCTGGAGCAACAATGGAGAACATTTACACCGAGCTAATCAGGTGTTGTAGACAAACCCTATTTTAAAGTTAGGAAGGTTTTATAAAATGCATAGATAATGCAATGTTTTCTGAATAAGTGAAATCTTTAAAAGGCGCAAGTCAGGGTGTCAGAACCGAGCGTAAAAGAAGCATCTGCTGAAAGTTTAGTCTATCCAGTCAAAAAAGGGAACTTTCAGATTTCTCCAGACTTCCTAGATCTGTCCACAATAATATTCAACGTAGAAGCTGAAAAACAAGTGCATCAAGACCAAAGACAAGATCCTCTGCTGTATGACCTTTGAACCCCACGTGGAACTGCATAATCGATTTGGCCAAGGGCTTGTAAGTTCTTTAGAAAAATATTTCATGCCCACCACTGAATCCATAAATATGACCCGAGGCTTTATGATCAGGCTGTTATCAGAGGAAGATGGTAGAATCAGTCTGTAATGGTTTGGAGGGGCATCTGTGTCAATGGCATGGATGACTTTTTATATGTGAATGTGGCACTGATGCCGCAGGACAATAATGTCATACTTCACTCCACACAACTTGCAGCATAGCTTCATAGACAAAGTGATCTGCATGAAAACCACATCTGTCTTTGAAAATGGAGCATCATGAAGAGGTGACTCGGACAAGTGAGTCTGAAATCCTGGATCCTGCATCAATGGACTCTATGCACGACTCCACTACTTCCTGAACTTAAGGTAGCTCCTTTGTTTCCTGTCTCTCATTACTGGACAGACTGATTAATCCAGGTGTGTCTGGCCAATTACTGAGGTTAGGCACACCTGGATTAATCAGCTCATCCAGTAATTAAAGACAGGAAATGAAGGAGCTACCTTCAGGAAGTAGTGGAGCTGTGCATAGAGCCCATTGACACAGATTCCTCTGAAAATCTGCAAATATCAGTATCCTTAGAGCCAAAACAAAAAGTGTCACGAAAAGGAAGCTAGTTTGAATCTGTAGCATTTTTTTGTATTTTCAAAAGAGAATAAAGTTGGTCAGTGAAGACACTAAAAATCTGTTCCTTAGTACTTGTCTGTAAAATAAAGGTTCAAGTGCATGGACAATTTGCAGTTACTAAATCTGAGAACTTTCCAACCTTTTGAAAAAAATTTTTTGTAAATGCTACAAATGAAAAACTGTACATAAAGCATTTACATAAAATGGCAAAACTGTATTTTCATTGTTAAAAGTGATTAAATTTGAAGTTGAGCTGCTGGTTTGAAGTCATGACACAGACCCAGCTGATAAATGAGCTTTTCCACTCAATAATATTTAGATGCCAAACCTTGTCCAAACTGTAACCTACAGAGATGCTGGTGAAGGATGTCAGATGGCTGTGGAGGGAAAACCAACCAAAAAAAAAAGAAATAAAAACAACAAAACCTTAATGGTTTATACATGACTTCGGGTGTACCATTAAAGGAGCAATATACAGTATTTGTAAGATTTTAAGGCGATTCTTTTCAACACCAGGTGGCAGTAGTGAGCAAAACCACAATCCCGTCACCTCCACAAACCACCACAGGGTGGCAGTAATGAGCAATACTACTGACCCCTCTCACCCCCAAACACAGCAGCACCGCTCTCATTTCCATCGTCTGCAAGGGTCAAAGTTTATAAGATGACGTCCGGTTTTTCAACCTCATGTGAACCGGTAAGTAACTGTGAACACAACAGATTCTGCGTCACGGTACTAGTACTAGTACAGTACTAGTAACGAGGCAAAGCTCTTTGA
This sequence comes from Atherinomorus stipes, assembly GCA_023101725.1. Taxonomy (NCBI): domain Eukaryota; kingdom Metazoa; phylum Chordata; class Actinopteri; order Atheriniformes; family Atherinidae; genus Atherinomorus; species Atherinomorus stipes. Next base: position 974,264 of record JALJCO010012364.1, read on the forward strand.
TAAACTATCTAGTTCATAACTATAGCGTTTTAAATATGTTGGCTAATATAAAGCTAATGTTAGCTAATGTTAGACTGAATAACGCTGACATGATGCAGAATTTTTAATCGCATCAGAAAATATTTCATTCTATTTTTGTGTGTGTGTTACAATGTGCATGAATCTTACTGCAGGTAAAGGGCTGAGACAAGTAGCTGGTTATTTCAGGGGAAATGCCCAATATCGCTGATAATGATAGTTTATTCCCAGATGAAATAATTTTTTAACAGAAAAAATATAGAGAAAAAGAGAAGCTGGGGATTCCATCTTTTTTAAAAATAAACTGTTTGTGTCCCTTTAATATCTGGTGATATTCCAAACTGATCTTTGGGTGGTCTAGCAGGACCTGAACTACAGGCTGAGAACTACCACACCACTATACGGTTCTTCAGCACAAATTTAAGTCCTGGCAATAATTATGGAATAAACACGCAGGAGATGCACATAAAAGCCCTTTTAGTTGGTTAAAAAAAAAGAAAAAAAAAGAATGAGTAAAAGTTAATCAATTGTGTATACATACATACACACACACACACACACACACACACACACACACACACACACACATATATGTATGCATATATACACCCAGAGGTGTCAAAAATTGGGTAGAAGTAGAAAGTAGAAACCCTGTCTGGCAGTTTTTCTAACCAATCACTGAACCAGCTGGGTTTAATTAGCTCCTCTCCCAGGTTGATGAGCTCATTAGTGAAAACAGCTGTCCTAAACGTACTGGCTTATCCAAAAACATGGCAGGATTTGTACTTGAAAACTACTTTTACCTCTACTTTTGACACCTGTGTATACACCAGGGATAGGCACATCAACATGAGCTTCACTTCAACCTCTGCACAATTACCCATTCAGAGCCCTATGAAATCCGCGATCACGGAATCACGGAATTGAACATTAAAAACGGAATTCTCAAAAATTGAAAACCGAAAAACACAGAAAATGGGAAAAATTAAAACGGAATTTTAGAAGAAATAAAACAGATTTCATAGGGCTTGACCCATTAATTGGAGTCAGGTGTCCTGCAGCAGGGAAATTCCTAATGGGCTCTATGCTAGGGCTGGACAATTAATCGAATTTTAATCGTGATTTCAATTTAGCCTTTTCACAATCATAAAAACACTGTAATCGAAGAAAAATGATTAATCCTGAAGTGAACCGACTGGTGGAGTTACAGGAAGCAAACTGCAGGAGTACAGAACAGGAATTTATGTAGACTGAACATTCTTTTTTATTGCTATTATTATTTTACATAATATTCTTATTTTACTCCTTTACTTGTTTCTAATTTATTTCCGGTTATGTATTTTTTTAAAGTTATATTTGAAGTTGAGTTTTGGTGGTTCAACAAACACTTTTTATAAAATCAATGAATAATCGTGCATATTAATCGTGATTTCAATATTAGTCAAAATAATCGTGATTATATTTTTTTTCATAATCGTCCAGCCCTACTCTATGCACGACTCCACTACTTCCTGAGCTTAAAAGGACTTGAGGCAAGATTAAGAAACTAAACTTGCGACTGCCACGACTGGCGCTTCAGGTAACTGCAGCCACGAGCCAAGCCATCACAGGAGCGTGCACAAACTGAAACTATAATTGTTGTTTACTACACTTTTTCTTCGTAGTTACACTTTTTAGTGTCTTTCAGTTGATCTGGATCGTTTGCTGATGGCAGAAGAATCCATAACTATCACTTACAGTGTTTGAATTTATCGCGACCATCTTCTTCCTGTATCAAAACTGCGGATGTAGCGTCATTTGACGTCACGTCCGCATGGCAGCGCAAGAAATTCGGCCACTGAATTGCAGCGCATTTTGCAGCACACAGCCTGTTCCAAGGCAACGGAGGGAGAAGTGGGTGGAAACGTTATTTTTGGTATTTAGTGCTTTATCACCCATTAGTATTAAAAAAAATGGACATGCATGTTGTTTGTTTTTTAAATTCCTGCCTCTTGTCCCTTTAAGGGTGCTTCTGTGTTTCCTGTCTCTCAATGCTGGACAAACTGGTTAATTCAGGTGTGTCTGGCCAGTTACTGAGGTCAGGCACATCTGGATTAATCAGTGTGTCCAGTAATGAAAGACAGGAAACAAAAAAAACTATTTAGTCAGCCACTGATTTTCTCCTACTTAGAAAGATAAGTGAACTGTAATATTCATCATAGGTACACTTCAACTATGAGAGACACAGTGAGAAAAAATAATTCAGGAAATCACATTGTAGGATTTTCAAAGAACTTATTTGCAAATTATGGTGGAAAGTACAGTAAGTATTTGGTTACCCACAAACAAGCACTATTTACAGCTCTCACAGACCTGTAACTTCTTTAGAAAGCATTTCTGTCCTCCACTCATCACCTGTATTAATGGCACCTGTTTGAACTCGTTATCTGTTTAAAAGACACCTGTCCACAGCCTCAACAGTCAGACTCCAAACTCAACCATGATCAAGAAGACCAAAAAGCTGTGGACGGTGTAGAAAATTGTAGACCTGCACCAGGTTGGGAAAAGTGAATCGACAAGAGGCAAGCAGGTTGGTGTGAATAAATCAACTGTGGGAGCAACTGCAAGAAAATGGAAGACATACAAGACCATTGATAATCTCCCATTTGAGGTCCCATGCAAGATATTATCCCGCGGGGTCAAAATGATCAAGAGAACAGTGACCAAAAATCCCAGGACTACACGGAGGGAACTGATGATGAGAGAGATGAGAGAGCTGGACTAAAGTAAAACAGGCTACCATCAGTAACGCTACGTCGAGAGGGACTCGAAGTCTGCAGTGCCAGGCGTGTCCGTGTCCCCCTGTAAGACAGTATATCTAGGCCCGTCTGAAGCTTGCCAGAGAACATATGGGAGATCCAGAAGAGAATTGGGAGAATATCGTGTGGTCAGATTAAACCAAAATGGAACTTTTTCATAAAAATTCAACTCGTCCTGTTTGGAGGAATAAGAATGCCGAGCTGCATTCCAAGGACACCATACATGTGTGAAGCATGGAGGTGGAAACATCATATTTTGGGCTGTTTTTTTTTTTTTTTTTTTTTGCAAAAGTGACAAAACTACTGATCTGTGATAAGGGAAGAAAGAACGTGTATTGTGAGATTTTAAGCCAAAACCTCCTTCCATCAGTGGGAGTATTGAAGATGGAACGTGGCTGGCTCTTCCAGCATGGCAATGATCCCAAACACACCAATCAGGCAATGAAGGAGTGGCTCTGTAAAAAGCATTTTAAGGTCCTGGAGTGGCCTAGCCAGTCTCCAGACCTCAATCCCGTAGAAAATCTGAAGAGGAAGTTGAAAGTCTATGTTGCCCAGTGACCCAATACATCACTGCTCAAGAGGAGATCTGCATGGAGGAATGGGCCAGAATACCAGCTACAGTGTATGCAAACCTGGTGAAGACTTACAGGAAACATTTAACCTCTGTCATTCCCAACCGAGGTTATGTTACAAAGTATTGTATTATTCTTTGAAAGTCCTATGATGTGACTTTCCTGGATTTTTTTTTCTCATTATGTCTGTCATGATTGAAGTGTACCTATGATGAAAATGATAAACCTTTGTGCAGGTTCTCCTACTTAGCCATTGATTGTCATCTTTCTGACAAAATACTTTTTCCCCTCTGACCTATGACCTACTTATAATAAGGATCACACTAAAGCCATTTTCAGACTTGCATTGCGGAACATGAGTGGTAAAGTCCATCCGCTCTTTAAACGGACTCGTCTTTTCAAACATACTGCTTCCTTGTGGACTTATCGTGTCCCAGGCACTTTCAGACATCAGGAAATGTTGTGGAAAAGTCAGCACTGCCCCATTCTCCCTTCAACTCTGTCCGTAACATTTTCTTGTGTGTTCAGCCAAAACGACGTGCCGCTGCCGATGTCTGCTACATCTCCGAGGTAAAAGGCCGGTATGTATGTCTGAATGCAAGCACTATAAAGGACAGAGTCTGCAATATTACTGCTTTCCAGTGGAAGTCTGAAAGGGGCATAACACTGAGTTCCAATTCAGCCTTTGCCTGGGTCTGTGTTTGTGATTGGTTTGGCGGAAGGAGTGACTGTAGTATCATGCTACCCGATGGGCTACAGCGGAAAACTGTGCTTCTATATCGAACTTTTATTGATCCTCTTTTTTTTCTATTGAAAAAACCTCTATCGATCGATATATATATCGATATCGAATTATCGTCCAGCCCTAATATATATATATATATATACACACACACACACACACACACATAAATATATATATATATATATATATATATATATATATGTATGTGTGTGTGTATTAAGTATCTATATCAAATCAAATTTATTTATATACACTACTCACAAAAAGTTAGGGGATATTCAACTTTTGGTTTTTCGAGAACAGAATGATGCAGAATAAATATTTAACCATTGAACAATGTGCACGTGCTTTGAAAAGTATAGAGAAAGTTTAATTCAGTTCACCTGGAAAGATTGAAGTGGATTTTAGATTCATTCCGATATCATACAAAAAGCCAAATATCCTTAACTTTTTGTGAGTAGTGTATATGTGTATGGGCTGGGGAACTAATTGAAACTAACATTCAGAACAATGGGCTCTATGCAGAGATCCACTACTTGCTGAACTTAAGGTAGCTCCTTTGTTTCCTGTCTTTCAGTACTGGATGAACTGTTTAATCCAGGTGTGTCTGGCCAGTTACTGAGGTCAGACACACCTTGATTAATCAGTTCGTCCAGTAAGGAAAGACAGGAAACAAAGGAGATACCTTAAGTTTAGGAAGTAGTTGAGCTGTGCATAGAGCCCATTGATCAATATAATCTTGTCATGTCAATTCAGTTATTTCTCTTAGCAATATTTAGTAATTTTCATTGTGACTGTATATACTTAACTTGTGTGTGGTTGCTTTCACATATTTTAAAATCAGTATCTGCTGCTTTTTTATTACAAAAATATTTTGAACAAATCCTTTCAGTAAGGTATGAGGATCAAAAACAAAACAATACTGAAAAAATAGTCAATCATAAATGAGGCAACATGTCCAATTAATTGTGATTTTGATTTGAGATCATATCCCCCAGAGCGGAATAATCATGCAAGAATTGGGCTTTATGCACAATTCCACTACTTCCTGAACTTAAACCAGCTCCTTTGTTTCCCATCTTTCGTTACTGGTCAAAATGATTAATCCAGGTGTGTCTGCCCATTGTCGGTCTGGCACACCTGGATTAATCAAATCGTCCACTAATGAAAGACAGGAGACAAAAGAACTGGTTTCAGTAAGAAAGTAGTGGAGTTGTGCATATAGCTCTTTAATTGATATTTTGATTTTTGCCAAAATTGCCCATATACACTTATACACAAAAAGTTAGGGATATTCAACTTTCAGGTACAATTTAAGGAAAATATGAAAAGTTCATGCCTCACTGATATATCATGAATGTTTGACATTTAACTGGAATTATGTTATAATTACTCCATCTTAAACAATTTACTGAAAGAAGAACTAACAATAATCGTTGGTGTACTACAACATGAAAATGACAGTTTCTCAATAACTTGTCATGCGTTCGTGTCGTCTCAGTCTGATGATGTCTTAATGTGAACAGTATGATAAAAAGGACTGTTTGGAAACAAGATGCCATTAAACTGGAACATTTAGAGGTCAAGTCACAGTTTAGACACTACTTTTGTATTTTGGGGGGTTAATCATCTTTTGACATGATGTGTCATCGATATTTAAACATTGAACAATTTGCATGTGCCTTCAAAAGTTTAGACTAAGTCTAATTCAGTTCACCTAGAAGAGTTATGAATTTGAGGTTAATTCTGACATCATACAAGAGCCAAATATCCCTAAATTTTTGTGAGTAGTAAATATTTTTGGTAGAAATTATGCAAAAGAAAAGGTCAATGAAAGTAATGCATCTATCCTGCAAAGCAGGATTAATGAAGTTCAACTGAATCAAAGCCATCACAAAAACCAGAAAAGATATCAGTGTCAGTTTCTTCCCCTTGTGATAACTCATTCCTTAATTTTCCCCATCTTTTACTTGATCTGGGCAAAAGCAATTTAGTTTAATGCATGTTTAAAAACTAAAATACAACAGAATGAACATTCTAAAAAAGTGGTAATTTCATAATTGTTGCAGTTTTGTTACCCACACACTCTTAAGCCTGTACTGAGAAGTAATCCGCAGCTGCCTTTAAGTCAAAACCAGGGCACTTTATTGCTGATTGAATGAGCCAGCAACCATCTAGTAATAAATTTTATAATGTTCCCTGACTTTTAATCAGGTACATATAGCAATTTTAAGAAATTAATGGTAAGCTTAAGGAAATGCACAGAAATTGTTTTAAATATTCATCTGAAAAGAGAGAGAAAAAAACCATTGAAATTACTGTGCATTATTAATGTGCATCAACTCACACCAAGAATCATTTTTGTGCACAATCCTTTTGTTTTTTAATTTGAACCAAATAACTGGCATAGCCTCTGGTTCGGTGAGAATCACAAACACCATATTGTCTAATAATGCTTATGGTGAAAAATGAAAAAATAAAAACAAATAGGCTACATACAATTTAGAGAACACATATTGAACACAAACATCTCTTTTGGAAACAAAAATCTAAAAAATAAAAATGCTTTCAGTTTTGTGGATGCCAGTTTGGTGGTTACAGTCCCGTCTTGTGGGCCAAAGAAACATCAAGAAACAACCCAAATACAGTACAGTCAAAGCTAATGAGTGATAGCAGTAAAAAAAAAAAAAAAAAACAAGAAAAGAAAAGTTTATAAAATCCTCCTTTGCTCAGTCAGAGAGAATAGATCGGTGCTGCCATTCCTTGCAAACAAAAAATAGGAAAAAAAAGAATGGAAAAAAAAAGATAAAACAACCAAAACAATTCCACTTATAGAGAGAGAAATATTTTAAAAGAAAGTAGTTTCTGTGTAAAACAAAACAAAAAAAAACATACAAGTAAATATCAGCCACCAAAGCCTATTGTTAAACATACCAATGGAGAACATATGAGGCTACCTTACACACAGGTAATAGCAAATATTTAACTGTACATGTACAACAACATGTGTCCAATCATGTCTAAAAGGCTGTACAAATTTACACTACCTATCTCAGTATAACTACATGAAAAACAATGGATTATCTGGTCATCTTAAAAGCTTTTACCTCAAAACAAGTCAGACATTTCAGCCACACTGTCAAGCTCAGTGGCTAAATCAATGCCAACAACTCCTTAAGTCAATGTAATAAAGAAGGCAAAACTCATTTTTCTTTTTGTTTGGTGTAACTTTAGTCTTTGCTCGTTCTTTTCTCACAAAGGAAAAATAAATCTAAACTGTTCACAAATCTTTGTATCAACCCTAGCTGCTCGTTGAGTCCTGCCTTTAAATATCGCTGGATGGCTTGTTGCGAGTGGTCTCTTCACTGCCTTTGTGGCCCGGTGTAACTGCAGTGTCCTTCAGTTCAGAAGAGGCAGATTTGTTGGCGTGGATCAAATCTGAAATGCCTCTCATACTGAGTGAGTCTTTTTTTTCTCCTTAATCAGTCAGACTTGCTGTTTGCCCAGCTGACCTCCATCTCTCCCACTTCTCGCAGATGATGGTACAAACTTGGGAATAATGATGGGAAGAGGGTCTCTTCCCGTAGCGGCCTGTCTTCCTGAGCCCTCTGAGGTTCCAAAGCCGTTCTCTACATGTGCCTCTGCATCTTCATCATCATCGTCATCATCATCATCATCATCATCGTCGTCGTCGTCATCGTCATCATCATCATCATCGTCGTCGTCATCATCATCGTCGGACATGTCATCTAGATCTGAAACCATCTTGGTGCCTGTCCTTGGTTCTGTTCTCCCCTTTACTCCAGTAAGCTGCTGGTTGCCATGGAGATCTACCTCTCCCACTGCTTTCTTGTTATTCTTCTGCTGCTCTTCCTCTTCACTGTCAGAGTCGATGGAAATGGGCTCAGAAAGGTCTAGAGGCAGTTTCTGTGGCACGGTGCTACTGATTGTCTTGGTTTGGTCTCCGTCGGCTTTACTGGGACTGGGCACAGACAGACTAACTTCCGAACCTTCCATGCTCCCAGGTGGCTTTTGAGTTACCCCACCATTAGCAGCTACAAGCTCCTTGTATCTCTGGAGAGCCTGCTCCGATACTCCCATACGCGTCCTCGATGTCCGCCGTTTGCCAAGTCTGCCCTCATATGCACCATGTTCAACAAACAGGTCATGACTTAGTTTGCCGAGCTCGTGCATGCTGAACCCCAGCAACACTCTGGCGTCCTGGGTCTCACATTCCTGTACACATTTTCTCCTGTTAGTGACAAAGTGGCTGGAGATGTCAGACTTCCAAAGCCAAAGACTGGATGCTAGCCTCTCCACCTCTCGTTGTGTTGGATATGGTGCTCGATTGAAATACTGTGTCAGAAAAGCCTTCCTGGACTCGTACGACTCGTTCTCCTGTCCTTTGGGGTCAAGTGCTAAAACTACCGGTTCATCAGGATTTTCTACAAAGGAACCGTTAAGATCCCGAGGATGGGCCCTTTCCCCAGGGGGTCCCGGCCTCCTTCGTTTTGGGGCACTTGTGTTGGTGCTATCAAAGCTGGCTCGTTTCAGAGCGCTGCTCTGAGTCTGACTGACCCGGGAGGAATGAGCTGCCCGGCTGTCCTGCCCATTCTGAGACTTCCCTACACCTCGACAGTGCACCAGGTGTAAAGTAATGGTAGAGGCAGTCATGTTGCTTGTATAAACCCCCAAGCAGTGAATACATTTGTAAGTGAGTTTCTTTTCTACAGGGTGGACCGTCTGAATCACCTGGTGCCTCTCTCTGAGATGGTGGGCCAATGAGTCTGAGATTGGCCCTTTGAGGATGGAGAAACAAAGAGGACACAGAGTTTTGCCTACATCCCTCTTATAGGGTACAGATGCCTGTGGAGCACTCTTGACAGGTGGAATGTCTGGGGGCCCTACAGGCGTTTTGGGTGGGTGCTGAGGCATTAACCTCTTGCCTGATATTAGAGAGGCAGACAGCGTTGATGACACAGAGGTGGCATTGTTTTGAGCGTGAAACGCCACCGACTCCTCAGGGGCGTCTCTCATGTTGTATGTCGTGACAATGAGCTGAACATTTTTTGGGTTTCCCTGCTGCAGAGTGAGGTCAAAAGTTAAAGGAGAGTCTGTGCGGGGGCCCATCCTCTCGTCTGGGTGCGACAGCCGCATGTGGGCCACCATCTTCTCCACGTCGTTGAACGTTGCGCGGCAGTGTGGACAGGAGAGGCCATGAATCAACATGTGGTTTAACAGGGTGTCGCTGGGGAGATAACGGTTGCAGTAGAGACACTTACTGGTGAAATTGTGGATCTTCATGATGTAATTTGCCACAGCAGGCACCTTCTCTGCTTTGTGCTCCTTCTCAAAATGAGAACTGTAAACATTCTCTGGGAAGAGTTCATTGCAGATCGTACAGATTTTCCATTTCTGAGTGTAGGATGTGCCGAGGACAGAGGAGCCACCTTTCTTTGCTGTAACAGAGGCTACAGTGGTAGCTGCTGCCTGAACTCGTGAACCCAGAGGGTTGGATTTGACTAAGGAAGAAGCACCAGCCAAAAGTGGACCCCGCAGGTTACCACCAGAAACGAGCTGCTTCGCTGCATGCGACTGCTGAGGCACAGAAACCTGGGCATTCCCTGGCAAATTAAGCCTCACCTGTTGGTTACCCATAGAGAACGACTGGGTGGTACCAGCTTTTAATCCCACTGCATCATGTTTGAATCCAGACAGAAGACTGTGAGAGTTGAGGCTGGTCTTTGATGCAATGACAGCTCGGTTCAGCTGCTGGGAGGCAGGAGACCTTGTAGTGGCCATTACTGCCCCTTTTGGGCCCATCCCAATGATGGTCTTGTCTCCTTGAGTTTTGGGAGGGAACATGATGATAGGTTTGGGTCGGGGGACTATTACACTGGTGTGCCCAATCATTGCAGTGACCTGGTAGCCAATCCTCTCATGGTCTTCAATGACGTGCTGGACAAGTGCCTCGTAGGTCCGGGGAACAAACAGACACTTCTTGCAGTGAATCTGGTTACTGTTAACATTATTTATGTTATTACTTTCCGTCTTCCCTGCTGTGCTACCATTGTGAGCATTTGTCTTCTCACCAGGTTTCACAATGTAGGGATGGGCCACTTGCTGAAAGTGTTCCCGATAAATGTGCTTTCGCACAACATTGTACAAAGGGTCCCTGTAGGTGCACTTCTTACAGTAATACACTGCCTGCTCCACACTGTCCCCAATCCTCCTCAGCAGGCCGTCCTTCATCATGATCCCACCAGCTCCCGCTGCCATACCACCGGGGCCCGACCGCACGGTGTTGTTAGGCATGTGGAAAAGCTTAATGTGCATTTCCAGAGTCTTTTTGTTGCCATTGAAAGTGCAGTAAGGGCAGTTGAGCAGAATGTTGTTCTCGAAGTCCTCACTGTGGACATTACGAAAGTGGCTCTTGTATGCTGAGAAGTACTTGGATGAAAAGAGGCAGCCAGAACAGCAGAAAGGCTTTGATCTGTAGTCCTGGAGGCAGAGGAACAGGCGGAAAAGATTGGATAAGTCATTGTGACTATCACTATCTTCATACAGTTATGTTTCCACAATGTAAGTGCAACTCACAATTATATGAAAATAAATACATTTATTTTAACATGACAAAAACAGAGGATATTCAGGAATGTACATGTGTGTGTCACACACCTGGACTTTGGTATGCGATGGTTCCCACATGCAGACATCTTCCCAGCTTGTGTGCTTAATGTACACCTCTGGTGGAGTGAAGTCTTTATAATCCTAATAAACAAAGAGTGAAAGATGCATACATGATCATGAAGCAAGGATCATAGTTTCCCACATTCACAGATGTCAGGTGTTCCAATACCCCAAGTGGGTCTAAGTCTCAGGCAAGAGTCATGGCTGATTCTTGGAGGCCAACTCTTCCTCGCCCTTATCCTACTTAAAGATAAAAATTTTTTTTTTTTAAAAAGTCATTTCTACACATGCACACCAGAGATGTTCAGGAGGTGAATGTACAGACAATTCAGTCCGGTATTTTTCCACAGTTGCTGCTCATACTAACACTGGAAATATGGGGAGAGCCTGCCATCAGAATTTTGCACAGATGAAGCAAAATGTAATGCCAATAGCAGAAATTGCTGTTTTCTATACAAACCATAGAAACTAGTGGGTTAGGCTACTTAATGATTGTTTTTGTGTTAAAGGCGTTATAGAAGATGTTTCGGCATTTCAGAAAGCAGAGACTGTTAGCAAGTTTTTGAATAATGGGCATGCGCAAGACCAATCTGCTAGATTCACAGCTCCCTCCTCCGGCCACAGAACAACGTTCACGAGCCACTCCGTGTTTAGCAGACAGTAGGTACAGATTCTCAATCATGTCACAAACGCAAGTAAACGAAATGTTGTCTGAATGTCGTTAACTACTAGCAGAATGATGTTGGCTACCTGCTGTAAACGTCAGACGAGTGCACATAGCTTCCAGGTCGCAGCATTCCTCTCGCCAATCAATCACTCTCATTGATCAGTCTCACCTATTACCCGTTCTTACTACAGTAGTAAAAGTGATTGATGAGCCAGTAGACAAATGAAAAAATTAAGGAATGCAGCTATGACTTGTTTTTTCAGCTCCATTACTTTATAATAATATTTATATATTTAAAGCTTTTAATAAATCATAGCGTATGGGGAAGTGAAACCCAATTCTACCAAATATTGCAAAACGTGTTGAAAGAAACATCCTTTATAACGCCTTTAATATCAACACTATGCATATCTGAGTGTAAACACAATACTGAGGAGCGAGTGGAAAGCAGTAAACAAGTTAACAGAGGAAAGCGAAACTGAAACTCTGCCAACACACATGCATTCCTGCATTCTCACATGACACTGCAATGACTTGTGTTGGCTTGGACCCATTTACATTCATTTGATGATTTAGCATCTGCGAGTTCCTCCTAATAGGTAGAATTATCTTCTACCTGGTTGCTTGATAAGGCATTAAAAGACTGGATAAACTTTTTTTTTTTTTTTTTCTTTTTTTAAAGAGGAGAATAAGGAACAAAATCCAAACTTCCTAAAAGTTGAATAACAGGCACACTTCTGCAAGCTGGAAAGATGCCATTACACATTAGTTAGATATCATTCTAATGGCACCATAAGAAACAAAATTGTATAATATTCTACCAGTATTTAGGTTTTACCAATTTATGTCACCTCATATGACCTAAATTAGTGAGCATTAATGTATGTGTTCATGTAAGCTCATCTGACAACAGTCAGCAACTCACATCGGTATATGAATGAGAGAACGAATAATGGAAAATTCTGAACTTTGAGTGATGAATGCACACAGAAGTTAAGTTTACCAAAGAAAAAAGTTTCTAAACTGACTGAACAACAGGTTTGATGACACACTAGACTCCAAAATGCACCTCTACTTTCTCTGCAAGAATGTGAGTAGGCTGAGTATTTTCTTCTTTGATCACACTGGACAGTTTTCCACTGTCTCTTCAGATATGTCCAATGTTAGAGCCAGTTCTGGTGTCCCTATTCAGCCTTAATGTGGATTTAAAGATGCTTGTTTTTAGTTCTCATGCTCATTTAAATGAGAAATATTTTCTAAAATCTGCTAAACATGACTAAATCTCCCTGCATGCACCTGGGCTTTATGCCTTTAATGAAAACCAAAAAACTGGATGCTGAATTATGCACAGTCTGCAGTTAAGTCCAGAGAGCATCATTCCCTAACATTAGGGGAGACATAATATTAAGAGCATGCCGTCAGTGTGGGTAACCACAAAACACAATGTGCTACTAGTTTAAAGATTTAAAAATTGTTTTATTTACATTCATGGAGCAGTATTAGTGACAGAACTGCTGAATGCATAAATCTCAGTTCCCTTGAGTGTACATCACTGTTGCGCATCTCCACAAACTGAGACCTTGAAATGTAAAGCTGAATCTAAAAGAAACTCCAGGTAAATCCATGAAGTGAAAGCAAAAGGAAGGCGTGCCTTCACAAATATGAAAACATCGAACTGAGTGTGCTGACCTCTAGGTGATCTTTGCAGAACTCCAGGCCAATGTCTCCCAGGACCTTCTTGACATTTTTCCTGGCTTTCCGTAAACTGCTGAGGTTATTGACAGGGAGCTGGAACATTCTGCCAACCTGAAAAGAGAAGACAAATACAGCATGCCATCAGCAGGTGTATCTCAATCTAAACTGGTGTCCCGCAACTTAAAACTTGTCTGGAATTTTTTTCTGAAAAATTCTGTTTGTTTACTTAACTTGTAATAGCTAAAAGCAAAGTTTATTTGAAAAGGTTTTACGTAAAATTCAACTATCCATAAAGTAATAACCTCCTAGCATTCAGTGGTAAAAATTTTTTATGAATAAAGAAATCATGGGTGATTTGTCCTTTTCACATCTGTAACAAGAGTTACTTCGTAAAATTTTATGTTGCAATAAATTACCTAGCTTTAGTGCACCCATTTACTCAGGAAATAACATTAAGGGAAAAAAAAAGAAAATTTACATTTTTCACAGAAAACCTCTTGACTTGCACTGGATGGATAGAGCTTAAGAGTACAGGTAGGATGCAAGATAGATGCTAATTTAACTGTTATTAGGGTGTGCTTCACTGAAAAAAATCTGCTTAAGGTCAGCAGTGCTTGTTTAAGAAGTCAGATTCTCTGAATAATGTAAACCATGTGTTTTTGTAGCAACATTAATGTACCACCAACTCACTGCAATGAAGTTACTTGAGTGGAGCAGTTAGTTTGACAAAACGATTAAGCATGAAATCAGCTGCATTTAATATGTTTGTTTAGCCTGCCTTTAGTTGATCGCTGCCGTTTTTTTCTATTCACCTCCTGACACGTGGGGGGTACTGTGCATGTTATTTACACTGTATGGATGGAGGCCACATGAGATCATACAACAACAAAATGGCAATTCATTTTTAGACGTTTTATTGCTCAAAGATATGAGGTGACTTACTGCATATTGTTACATGGACATGAAAATATTTACAAATTGATAACAGAAATTCTTGTGTATTTTTACTTCTTACTGAAATAATATCAAAGTGTTTACATCAAAATTGAATCTAAATCCATATCAAATCGCAACCCAAAGAATTGAACTAGAGTTGAATCGTGGGGTTTTTAACAATACCCAGCCCTACTTGAAATGCAGACACTTTCATACCAGGTGTAAACAATCTGCATGCCCTCTTCAGTACTTCCCATGGAGGTGTATATCAGAAATGTGCTTAAGATCAGTTGGTGACTGTAAATTAGTTGAGTTTAGGCATGCATGCCTTTGCAGACACCCCACCTCTTGCCCAGTGGCACCTATGGTAGGTTCCTGTACCTCACTAATCTGCACAGGACAAAGTTTTCTTCTGTGTATAACTGTCAAAATGGCTGTTTCTGAACATACTTGCATGCCAGATACAGCAGAACAAACAATGAAAAAAAGCATAATGACATTCTAAGAATACGTACTGTGCAAAACTTAACTTTAAATTAAAAAACAAACAAACAAACAAAAAAACATTCAAGTTCTACAGTTTTTTTTCTGTTAATTATAAAAACAACAAATTTCAAACTTTCAATTTCTGGTGAAAATATGAACACTGAACATCAATGACTATGTTTACATGTCATCAAAATTCGGGTTAAGGTCAATACTTCGGTTTCTGAAAGATTAGGAATAACCCGTTTACATGTGTGAGCAGACACAGTTAATCTGTATACATGATAACTGCAATCAGTCAGAATATCCCGACGCGCGGAAAACATCATCATGATGGGGGATAATGAAGCATCCGGAGCCACTGCAGTCAAGCCAGCCAAGTTTCAGATTTACAGCCAAAATAACGCCAGTTGAACTGACCGCGGATCCGCAAGAGGCGGCTGGCTTGACTGCAATCCGGAGCTGATAGCAGTCCTTTGCTGGCGCTGCTGTACTGATACTGACCCACCAGCAGTACTTGACACTATTGCGGTTCATAGAAGAAGAGTGTGGTGGAAATGTAGCTCGGAGCTGAGCACCATACACATTCATGCTTCCCGTTTCCACCAGAGCCCCCCAGACACTTAGGATGAAGGTGCGCAGTCAGGACTGGTGGGAACAGGTTGTAATGATGAAGTTCACTGACTCCGGCTGGTGTGACAATTTTCCGATGTCACACCTTTAACAAACTTTTCCAGATGAGTGAAGGAGCCCCGCGAAGTAACTGTTTGCACACCAGTTCCTCTCAGGATGTGTTTTGCCATGGTGATTTGTAAACTAACAAGCTGTGCACCATCTGATCGCTGGTACAAATACTCCCTGTAGTTTACTCAAGAGACCAAGAATCCTTGCGTATAGACCATGCGCAGAACACAATTTAATGTTTCTTTCAATGGAGATATTCCGATACGCGTTTACATGACCAAATACTTGGGTTAGAAAAGGAGTAACCCAGGGGCAATATTTGGGTTTTTAAAAACCAGAATATGAGCATATTCTTTTTTGCCAGTGTTTACATAACCGTGCGCAACCGGGTTACTGCTAATATTCCGGTTATGAAAGGGTTATTGGCTGCATGTAAATGCACTGAATGTTTATGCTCTTTGTGTGCAGCCAGTGATTAAACTTTTTTTGTACACCAGAGGTTTTTCACCAGGAACAGTGAATGCTTTATTAGACCGACTTTGCAACCAAACCCACTTGGGTGGTCGGTATTCTCCGTGGGTGCTCGGGCCCTGAAATCAGCATCTATGTTTACCAGTGTCAATGTCATCAGTCTACGGTAGCATAAGCATCGCGTTTGCAGTTCATTTATTCAACTTGTAACATCATAAAAGCATTTTATCAGCCGCTGACATACGGCCGCTACCTTTCCTCTCCAGACTGCATGCATAACTTGTCGGTTGGTCTCAAAGTTTACCTGCCTGCAGGCTCCGCCTCTCTTACAGTCACCGCTCTCTGCATGCTGTGATCAGGTGCAGAGCATGTCTGACAGCAGAGTATCCTACGCTGCCTGAGGCAGCAATGTGTCTTCAGTTAAGAAATTCTGACATTGTCATCAACATCCGCTAGTGCAGTGGGCCGGTATAGACAAAATTTCTACCATTGACCAAATCTATATTACCTCTACCATATAGTTTATACCGCCCACACCTAATTGAGTCATTTGTATCCTTTGTACAAACATGAATAGAGAAAAACCAAACTAACCAAACAAAAACATGGAAGTTGTTCACACATGCCCTGCAGCCAATACAATTGGGAGAGATGCTCCAGAGCAGTGAGAACACAAATATCCACATTCTTCACTTGTTATTTTTTATTTGCTTGAATTTTCCAGCAAGCTCCCAGGGAATATTTGCAGAAGATAACCAAATGACATGATGTTTGTTGCAGTCTGGTTAGTCTTTCAGAGAGTTTAACGGAAGTGAGCGAGCATGCTGGTAAGAGTTGCTATTCCATACATTTTTCAGCTGATTTGCATGTTGGTTTCCACTCGGTCACTATAGCAGAAATATGGAAAAAAAACTGCATTAATATTTACACATTTTTTTCCTTTTAAAGCTTTTTTTTTTTAACCCTGTAAATTCTTAAAATTTATAGCTGTGAGAGTCTCTTCAACACATCTCTGGTTGTGAGGTGCACATAACAGCACCCATGAAAAAAGTCCAGACTAAACTAGATGGGCATCATCCAGAAAGTTTCCTATGTCAATGGCAGGTGCTATTAACATGCAATTATCAGCTGCACGACAAGATAAAATATTTCAGACTCTTTGAAAATGCTCACCTACTAAACCTCAAATAAAAACAAATGATCAGATGATTTTTTAAGCCAACTGAAATATGTCATCTAAGTAAACCTCTCTCAGCCGTTAGGCTGAAACAAACCTGCAGCTGAAACACCTTCAATCAGATACACCCATCTCGTAAATGCTGCTATCCGCATATTGTGTTTTTGTGATAAAGTTGATGTTTGTCAAAGGAAGCAGATATTTCATTTCCTTGCCAAAGCAGCAGGTCCACTGTGCCGATTTAAATCAAAGTTCCACGAAGGAGGGTCAAAGTTCACCGACACAATGACATACAGGCTACAGCTTGATGCCAAACGACCTCCGCTTGTTTTGCTCTCTAGAAACCAATAGGAGAAGATGTGGACACCAGCTGCTTTGCTGTCCTGCTGATCTCCTGTACATCTGTATGGAGTGAGAAAAAGGCACAGACCCTTGCCCATTTTCCCTCTTTTTCTTGCTCCCCTCCCTAGTTTGTAGATGGCGCTAGAGAGGACTTCCATTATGTAAGCCTCCCTATATTCTGCCTGCCCCCTTTTCTCCCTGCCTTGCAATACCATCATAGAATGGCGCCTCCTATTGAGTAAGCAGCAGCCCCTACAATATGTCTGCAGTGGAGCAGGAGGGGGAGGGAGGGAGGAGGAGAGGAGGGGAGAGAAGGGAGTGATGTTGGAAGGGAGGAAGAGGAGGGACAGAAGGAGTGAGAAAGATCAGGGGAGGGTGGGAGGGTGAGAGGATGAGTTGGAGAGGGTGAGAGAGCTGGGAGGAGGGGGAGTGTGGAAGAACCGAGAGGGGAGAGATGAGAGGAAAGAGGAGAGGACAGAGTGAGCGACGGAAGTAGAGGGGGGAGGGGAAGGGATGGGGAAGGGAGGCAGGGAGGTTGGACAGACTGGCTCTGAGGAGAGGGAGGGGAGGGTGGGTGGGTGGGTGGGTGGGTGAGGAAAGGCGGGGGGAGAGATAAAATGGAAGAGGGTGAGAGAAAGAGGGGGCGATGGATAAGAGAGGAGGGGAGAGGAAAAAAAGCCAAGGAGAGGCTGAGTAGGAGGGAAGGGAGGGAGAGAAGGAAGCGGAGAGGGAGGAAATGCAAAAGGAGGCTGCTGGCAGAAAACTGGTTTCCCCCTTTTCAGTGGTGCAAAAAGAAAAAAAGCAGAAGGCCTTCAAACCTCCAGCCACAGATTTCCTTACCCTCAATTCTCCAGCAGGACATGATGAACCATGTTCTGACTGACTGCTCAGTTTACTCTTCATGTGTGTGCGATTGTTTACTAAGGGGACAAGCTTCTGGTGCTATCCAGTGATAGAGGAAAAAGTTTGAGATGCTTTAAATGCGGAGGGATTAGTTTTACCTCCAGGCTCAACACCTGTCTGTAGCCCTTAGCAATTAAGCCCAGGGGCTGTGTGGTTGATCTTGGAGACAATTGTCAAATCCTCCCTCTTCGTTCCTCCTGAATCAAACACCAGGTACGAGTACATCTCAACCCAGATGTCACCTGGCAATACTCTAATCATATGCCTGATTTTATAGCCTTATATGCACGACTCCATAAGTCATTTCCCACGATCATTAATAACATCTTAATATAAAACTGCTTTTCTCATACGGAGGACATTAACTGGCTGCTTGTTAAGATATTCAGCAGATTCAGCAGTGGACATTAGAGTATGTAGTCAGCATCAGTGAATCTGATCGCCGAGCAACATCTGGCAGGATCCAGATCGATAGCTTTGGCAGAGATCTGCTGCCATTGACAAAGAATAAGGGGGACATACCGCGCTGAGTTAGCATGCTAAGCTAGCCAACTCGCACCAACATCACAGGTTGTTCAAAACTAACGTCCCCATCTTTCTCCATAGTTCCCCACAGAGAATATCTGCTTACATTATGTTGAGACTCTAATCTTACTGCATATTTCAATAATGCTCGTCACCCTTTACTCCCAGAAACATTAGCTATCCACAGCCAAGTTACCTTAGCTGTCGTTCACCGCCACCCATCACAACAGCGCAGGTAGCCACGGTTATAACAGCAAACTGTCCAACAATGACGGCTATGTCCAACATTATGACATCTGACTTTACCTGCTTTTACATCCAGCGCTCCCGTCTGAGGGAAATGGGCCACCTCAGGATGACTGAGGTGACGAATGGACACTCTCACTTGCTCAGATATCTGGATAATATCCTCTCAGGTGCCTTGAGAGGGAGAGCAAGCTACCCCGACGTCGGTCTACCCTCCAAACCTGTGTCCCTCGCCCACAAGGGCTATCCTCTTCCCTCTGGTCGGCAAAAGGGAACAGAAAGCGCCCGAGCTTCATTGGACAAATACAATCTCCATTCCGTTGTGTGTGGACACACGTGCCGTTGTTAGGAGCAACTACCGGAGCACTCTTGCAGATATATATTACCGTAATTCTGCCTACAATTTCCTGGCAGCGGATATCGCTTTTCCCATTCTCTTCTGACAGACAATACACATCCAGCCTGGAAACTGCCCTATCCAAAATGGCGCAAATAAAAGGAGCGGAAGTGACATCTGCCTGATTAGCATAAATAATATCATTGTGAGACCCTGGTAAACCCGCCTCATTAAAGCTCCTGATTGGTTTGCCAATCAATATAGCCAATTAAGCGATTGTATGTTTTTAAAAAAGTGCCTTTGTTATCCCTAAAAGCATGAAACGGGCTTTGATTTCGGTGTCTGAGTCAGAGGGGTAAACAACTTGGCGCAGTAGTTACCGGGACTGGCCGACAGCGGGCGTCATTCTGTGGTGGGCTTTTGCATGCGCATGCGCGGTCTGGCTACATCTGGCGTCCCTCCCCTCCCCTGCAGAGAGTCGGATGTACACAGTGCCTCAGCACTCAGCTGGACGCTTGATTCACCGCTTGGTGGCGCTGTGTGGAATGGTGCGCGTGCGGGTAACTGCCCGGTCCCACCAAAGCGACCGGGACTACTTTCCAGCACGATCCCAGTGGAGGCGCAGCCTCAAACAGAACAGCATCCCAGTGACAATCTGCTCTCACACAGATGGGAAAAGTTTTCCTGCAATCCGAGCATATTCTCTCTCCATGAGGAGCTCTGATGCACCGTTTTTTGTCTCTTGATTCTGTCTTCTTCGTGATACTTTGTGTCACATGAGGATTGTTTAGATCTGTTTTAAAGGAGCAGGGCAGTATTAACAGATTTAATATTTTGTGTTTTAAAGAAAAAAACAAAAAACAAGAGGATACTAGCAGATTGCAACTAAATTAGTCATCCACAAGTTTTATCCTTATACATCTTGTGTTGCTGAGTGAGTGTCCTGTGAGCTAGACTTATGGTTTTAATCATGATCATCCAGAACAGGTCTGGCATTATCCTTGCACATGATTTTTACGAAAAGATTTTATTCTTCCAAGTATTGGCTTAAGTTAAACACAAAGGACAACAAAACAGAGCCAGCAATACAAACTATTTATTTTTATACAAATAACAAGTGCAACACTTGAACCCATCTGAAAACCTTAAGTCGAGTCCAGCAAACTGAGTTGGGAATAATTGATGTGCTTATCCTGCAAATGATTACAGACGGAATGTAGTTTAAAGCACTATAGTCCTCCATGATTCTGAGGGAATTATTTTACATCATTTTATTGTTTTGTTGGATAGACGGCTTGCCTTGTCATCTTTCATGACACTATGAGACCACAGGGAAGGGCATCATTTTTTCCTCATTTCTATTCTGATATCACTTCTGAGTCAAAGACAGAGACTTGAAGGCTAGAAGAAATGCTATAAGATTGCAGGATGTCCATATGGAGCACACCGCTGATCACGTTGTGGCGAAAAGTGTGAGTAGTCCTTTCACAAATGACAAAATTTCATTCCCTCCCAGCTTGGACTCTCCATAAACTCGATCCACAAAGGAAATTGGTACCTGTGGCGTGGGAAAAAAGAAAGGATGCTTAGGATGTAGGGCAAAGGTAAAAGAGATTCACATAACAGTGTAAAACACCCATTTTTCCAGATAAAAGAAATGAAATGTCTCTGAAAAACTATAAAACGGTGTATTGTGCAGCCGCTGACATACATCTAATCTACTTTTCAAACTGGTCCAGATGTGACAGATGAAGGTTTTTTTTATTTGGTCTAATGTTGTCTGAATCCAGAAAATGTATGTAATTAACTTGAAGATGTTGATTTAAACCACAACTAAAATTTTACAGTGATTTCTGAGACCTATTCACACCATAAGTGGTGTCAAATGGCAGAATTTCCAACATACCTGTATCTGTTAAACGGGGACCAAAATCAGGTGTGTGAAACTAACAAAAAGGATTATCTAGGGAAAGAAAAAAAAAAAAAAAGGATCTCACCTCTCCGATTGAATAGTTGAGTTGTCTGGCTCGGACAATCATCTCCATCTGAAAGACATACCCTTTGGACACACACCGCTCCACCAAACTCTCCAACACCTTTTTCTTGTACAGTCTGAAATAAGTGAAAAAAAAAAAAAGTAGCACAGGGATGAGAAAGCGGAGATCCATACACCTACAATAAAAAAAACAAACACACATACTGACCAAAAATAAATTTAAAAAAAATCTGAAATTCAAATCCCCGTACTTACCTGAAGCTGCCCGTAAGGTCTGAAGCTCCCGGTCTTAGCAACACTTGAGTCACAAAGTTGGCCCCCCGACTGGGAAGATGCAGAGTCAGAAAAGACAATGAAATCCCAGTTATTTAGGCAGATAGGATATACCGCGAAAGCGCTCTCCACGAGCTGCTACCTGATGAGTTTCCTGCGCAGGTCCCAACCGTATACGCCTCCATTGCCTCGGTATCGAGTACCAGACACAAGATCGTAATTACCTTCCTTCTGCTTTCTGGTAAAGCAAAAAAAAAAAATTACCAAAACTTAACATGTTTGTATCAGTCCTAATCATTTCAGTGTTTATATGAGCAGAAAAATAGTCCAACATAAAAAAAATAAAATATTTGAACACACTTACTCAATAAATTCAGGGATAAACTTCGGCTGAAAATGGAAAAAAAAGGAATATCAATATATCAATATCAATATAGCTGTTAAATTAAAAAAGTTAGAGTTATCACCTGGAGGTTTTGGACACATTGAAACAAGTGAAACTCACATGATGAGAAAGATCTGCATCCATGATGATGATGAAGTTTCCAGTAGCATGCTTCATGCCATGGATGTAAGCAGTGCCTTTGAACAAAAACAGAGCAGTCATTTACTGGTAAACCTTACAGAGATAAAACACTATTTTTTCCACAGTTTCCATCTTACCTAGGCCTAATTTTTTTGCCCTTGGCCGCAGGAGCTGAAAAGCAGATTTGATAACACAATAAGCATGGGATACATTTATTATCCACTATTTCATGAAGTTTTTTGCAACAACCTTGAGTCACCTCTCATCTTCTGACACATTGCCAGGACAACAAGAAATGGCCACAGCGATTCATAGAAATAAGTGCAAATGGGAATGAAAATTTATCATCAAAGACAAAGCCAGAGTTTCTACATTCTAACTAACTTGAAGGTCATTATTTGATATTAGCCCATTTATTCTTCATCACAGCCTGAACCCTCTTAGAAAAGCTCTCTTGTTTTTGAAGCAATCTCAAAGAATAGTTCTCCAGGCTTCTTGAAGGACAGTTCAAAGCTTTTCTTTGGATGTTTCTACCTTTTGTTCTCTGTTTTCTTGTCATGATGGGCCCACACCGCTTAAATAATGCTGAGTTCTGAGGAGGATTCATTACTCCATCAGACTCATTACAACAGATTTTCAGTCTAGTTCATGTGCCATTAAATGGCCTCTTGATAGCCATCCTTCATGGGGACCATTTTTGATGAAGCTTCAATAATCAGTAGATGGATCAATTGGAGGTCCCGTTTAGTTTGTCAGGTCCTCTGTTAGGTTTTGTCTTTTTTTTTTTAAGGAAATCAATTTCAGATACTGTTCAACAGCTCAATGTAGTTCTTTTTTTTTTTGTTGTTTTCCATTTGACCATGATACACTCTCTATTCTGAGATACAGTATGCTAAGTTTTCAGTCATTTGCTCTGTAGGAAACATCTTGACGGTGCAAATTACTTATGTGTTTAAAGTTGAGTTATCTTTGTTTTTTCATTTCATAAATGCAACCACAGAAATAAGAACAAATAATGTGTCTTTGTGACAGGGCAGCAATGAAAGTGGCCTTGGTACAATTTAATAACTTTTTTATGTTACAGTATGTGTATACAACACTCCTTTATCTCTTGCCGAATGATTCATGGCTCAGTGTTGACTGACTTCAACAAATCTGCATGTTACTTTGAAAATGGGCAGAAAAAATGGATAACGAAAAAAAAAATAAAGAGAGAGGCAATGCCAAAGACAAACTTTGTAAGACTACCAGAAAGCTGACAACTATGCTCAAAACTACTTTAAACTATTACATTGAAGCCTGACTTATTGAATATGAAAAATTAAAAGTGGTGTAAGAGTTTTGCACTTATTGCTGAAAATTTATCAACTTATATCATGAATGAATAATAAAGTCTTTATGTGGCATTTGGCGCTCTTCAACGCAACAGATCCATTCGCACAGATGAACTTACTATTTTGTCTTCCCCATAAATTTTCTGCAACTGCTCTGCCACCTCCAATGTCCCATCTGGGCTCCCATCGTCTATGACAATAATCTCGTAGGTGTATCCACTGTAAATTAAACAAAAGTAAAGCATGATATTACGGTCTGTTATTCATATCGGACTCATACAGGAGACATGTACATTAAAGATAACTAAAAACAGCTGTAGCATCTAAATTAACCTTATCACAAGATAGTCATGGGCCGTGGTTCAGAACATAGAGCCAAGCGGCTAACTTGTTAGCTCCAGCTAAGTGACAGCTCATCACTGTCTCGCGTAACACGGAGGGAACGAACGCGGGGAAATGTCCTCCAGGAACTCACCTTTCCCCAAAATACTTCACCAGCAGCCACACTATCAGAGGCAGATTTTCTCTTTCGTTATAAGTCGGTAATAAAACTGAGTACTTGTCCCCATCGTTTCGGCTTGGTTGTGGAGTTTTTCGGCTTGCCATGGCGACGTGAGACTGTAATCACGTTGCACAAAGCCGAAGTGACACACAGCGTTCCGGTTTGGTATTGTCAAAGTAAAATAGAGGATCGTGTCGGCTATGTTGTTGGCTGTGACTCTCTCTCCTTCTCAAACACGACATTCTAATATGTTTGATGCTCACATGTACATCAGTAGTGGAGCAAAATAGACGGCGCATCCCTGATGAGCTTCTCTTCATCATGGACGGTGCAGTTCTGTCTTTGTTTTACAGACGACATAAAAGCATGGAAGTAGCATTTCTTCAACACGTTCCCTCCTCTCTGCTTTCACCAGAAACACTGGAGAAAAAAAAAATCACCTTTCACTGTGCAACGACCAATCTACTGTGATTAAGGAAATGAGCAGATTGCACCAAATAGTTTATTTGAAAATAAAATAGCGCCTCTCAGACACCGGAAACTGAAGATACTACTAAAGGTAACTTTATAAAGCCGATCACAGGTTGGTCCAAGTGATTTTGTTCTTCCAAATAAACGCCACTGGAAACAGCTTCATCATCTCTTGTTCCGACCCACCAGGATCCCCCAACATGCATGGTTCTATAGCTTCACAACATCTCAGTTTCCTGCTGCGGAAGTGTATTTCATTCACTTGGGGGACAAAAGCTGTTTATTCGAGATATTGCGTTATTAACTAGAACTTAACTAAGCTAATTCAAAGAAGAGACATTTTCCCCTCCAGAGAAGCGGCAGCAGGTCCCGCTTGTGGAGTTTCATTTAAGGCCTGAGACGGATTTATTTATTTACTTGTAGATGCATTTAAAATCTATGTTTGAAATAGATATTGAGAGATTGAACAATACTTCGTTAAAAAAAGTGTAGAGAAAGATTGGAACTAGAACAACAATAATTTCAGGGTAGACACAGAAAGAGACAGAATATAAATATGCATACATACACACACATACATATATAGACAAATAATATGTGAATCAATATATTTCCAGCTTTTGTTTTTTTTTGGATGTTGCTGATTAGGACTTGCAGGTTAAGAAAACTTCAAATTCAAAAACTCAAAAAATTAGAATATTGTGAAAAGCTCCAGTATTGTAGGCTCAGAGTGTCACATTTTAATCAGATAAATAATCCAAAACATCTGCAAAAGTGCCCTGAGCCTTTAAAAAAAGTCCCTGTCTTGGTTAAGAAGAATTCACAATCATGGGGAAGACTGCTGATCTGAAAAAATGTGCAGAAAACCATCATCGACTCCCTGCACAAGGTGGGAAAGACACAAAAAGTAATAGCAAAAGAAACTGGTTCTCAGAGTGCTGTCTCAAAGCACATTAATGGACAGTTAAGTGGAAGGAAGAAGTGTGGAAGAAAACGGTGTACAAGCCGGAGGGCTGACAGCAACCTGGAGAAGATGGTCAGTGTTAAGTTTCCCAGTCTGCAATGACCTGGTGATCCATGTCAGCTGCTGGTGTTGGTCCTCTGTGCTTCATTAAGTCCAGCATAAATGCAGCCGTCTACCAGGACAGTTTGGAGCACTTCATACTTGCTTCAGCAGACCAGCTGTATGGGGATGCAGACTTCATCTTCCAGCAAGACTTGGCACCTGCCCACATTGCCAAAAGTACAAAATCTTGGTTCAACAACCATGCTGGATTGGCCTGCAAACTCACCTGACCTGAACCCCATTGAAAACATGTGGTGCATTGTCAAGAGAGAGCTGAACGGGAAGAGACCAAACAATAAAGAAGAGCTCAAGGCTGTGATGGAAGCATGTTTTTTCTTCCATAACAGCTGAGATATGCCAGAGGCTGTAGCATCCATGCCACGCCGGGTTAAGGCAGTCATTCATGCAAAAGGGCCAAAACCAAGTATTAAGTACAGATGCAAGATTTCATTTCAGGATGCCTGACTTTTTTGCTTTTAAAATCCTTTTAATTGATTTCATGCAATATTTTAATTTTTTGAGTTTTTGAATTTGAGGTTTTCTTAAGCTGCAAGTCCTAATCAGCAACATCCAAACAAATAAAAGCTTGCACCTTTTAAGTTGAATTACAGAAATAAATGAACTTTTTCAGGATATTCTAATTTTTTGGGTAGTACCTGTATACAATATATATATATATATATATATACGTATATATATATACATACACACACACACACAGTCATCCTCAAAATTATTCAAAGCCTCAAATTAAAGAAGGGGGAAAAAAAATCAGTGGTCAGTGAAATAGAATTAAATTGACAAAAGTAGTAATAAATAAAAAAAAAAACTCTTATGAAAATCATGACTTTGATTTCGGATTGTGGTTTGAAAAAAATAAACACACAAAAAAATAAAGCAAGTAAACAAGCATGATGGGGCTCCAAGGGTAAATTTTGTCGAGCAACACTTTTAGGCAATCACTGCAATCACGTATTTTCTCTAATGTTCAAAAAGACTTCTTAGACTTGTTGACAGGTATGTTAATCCACTGTTCATGGGAAAAGTGCTCTAATGTTTTAGGGACAGTTTTGTTTATTTATTTATGTATTTCTTTTTCTTAAATTGTTATTTCCAACCATAATTCAAAAGCAGTAGCCCATCTTATTTCAAAAATTATAATTTTGTAATTTTTGTTTATTTTTAGCTTCTTGTTATTTGAATTACTATTGTCAATTTAGCATTTTCTTTAATTGGAGGGTATGAATAATTTAAAAAGGACTAATACAAATAATGATCTTTATATCTTTCATCCTTCACAATAGGGGTTTGGCTGAGTCTCCGCTATGCCCTCTCTGCAAGAAAGCTGGATGGCTGGAGCACATCCTGACCTGCTGCCCACGAGTCTTTTCCTTGTGGAAAGAGATTACTTTCTCCTGCCTCCTGTCTGTCCAATCACACTCCATGGAGGCTACAGCAGGCTATGCAAGTCAGGTCAAACACACCTGATGCAGGTGAGGACTAAATGGCACCTTTTTAGAAATAGAGATGGACTTATAAGATTATTCATCATTACTGTACGGCAAATTAGGAGCAAACTGAAACTGACTGGACCATGAAACTACTGTATTAGATTGTACTTATTAGTCCACGAGAGTTTTTCTGTCTTTTGCCTCTTCTAAGCTACTTCATCCCCTTATTCCTCAATGCTGGATGGTTGAAACTGGAAAAAATAAGTGTTAGAGAAACAGAGATTTAAAATTGTAGTCTTTTTAAAGGGAATGATTCCATATACTATTGCTAAGGGTGTTTGGTTTATTAAAAATTAATAAATAAATAAAGAAGTACTTGTTTTGACAAATAATTATAGGATTTTATTTTAAAAAGATAAACAAAAAACATAACTGAATAAAACAAACATCTAACATTCTCTTCCTCATTCAAACAAAATGCTCATCACCCAAACCCAATAAATCTGAAAATGTAAACACAACTTAGCAGTTAGAATTTGCATAAAGTATAAAATATAGAGTCATCCTCGAAATTATTCACCCTCCCCCCACTAAAAAAAGGAAAGTAAAATCAGCTGACATTGAAATAAGCTGAAATGAACTAAAGTAATGATACATTTAAAAAATGTATGAAAATCAGAACATTGATTTTGAATTGTGATTCAACAGAAATATTAAAAACAAACCAAAAATAAAACAAACAAGCAAGCAGGATGGGGCACCTGGACTTAAACATTGTTGAGAACACTTTGAGGCAATCACGGCAATCAAGTGTTTTCTGTAACGTCCAATCAGACTTCTGCACCCGCTGACAGGTATGTTGGCCCAAAGCTCATGAGCAAAGTGTTTGTCTGGAACAGTTTTAAAAAAAAAAAAAAAAAATTCTTTTAAACCACAATTCAAAAGCAATAAATCATTTCACTAAATTATAATTTAGTGATTTTTTTTTTTTTTTTTTTTTTTACTTTTTCAGTTTTTTGTTATTTGAATAACTATTGCAAATTTAGCCTTTTCTTTAATGGAAGGGTATGAATGCATTTGAGGATGGCTGTACATGGATAAAAAGATACAGCAAATATAATAGACATGTACAAATTATACACATAAAGACATTCTCACAGTGTCATTAATACCATGGAACAAAAAGAAGCTTTTGCACATGGAAAATATATTTTCATTATCTTTCAGGGAGTTGAGGTTAAAATTAAAATGAAATACATAAAAAGGCCAAAACGGCTAAACTGTTTGACTCTATGCAGTGCATACATAAATAAGAATGGTAACAAAAGCTTTCAGTGCGAATGTGTTGCATAAAATATGGGAAAATATTCTCGATTCTGATGCCATCAGCTTATCAATAAACACTTAAATCTCCACTAAACATCTCCCTAATTTCTCCTCGGTTGGTAAACCAGAAAAACTTCTCAACAAGAAAAAAAAAGGAGTGATTCTTCCTGTCGTTTCATGTTCCTACATGCTGTTTGGTGAAGCCTCCACATCGTTTATTGAGCCAAACTTCCTCTGTGGTGCCATTTCTGGCTCCGTTCTCAGGGTGTCATTTAGCTCCAAAAGACCATACAGTTATTTCCTACAGATTTTATCAGCGTACTGCTGCTGCCAGCTTCTCAATGTCCAATCAGGGCTGGTAGCCGTAGTAAGGATCTTCTAGATAAAGAGAGAGACAATCAGTTATTACTTGTAATACCTATTACTGTATTTAGCAGTGTTGAAAAGTGATGGAGAAGAAGAAAAAAGTAATATCTGATGGACCTGAATCCTCCTACTGTAACACTTTCTGGGTGTGTGTCATCAGTAAGACACACACCAGCATCTTACCTGTTTGCTGGGGAACGCTTCGGCAGCCTCCACTGCTGTCACACACTCCCGGGGGTCCAATCTCGCCTTGCTGACCAGGAGGTCCTGGGATTCCTGGGGGTCCTGCCCTTCCATCGTCTCCTTTGGGACCTGGGACTCCCAGCTTGGACTCACCTGGAGGACCTGCAGACAAACCAAACAAAATAAACACTCATCATAAGTTGACATAAATACGTGGCGGTTTTCTGCTGAAGATGTATAAGACAAAGAGGTACCTGCAAATCCTTTGATTCCTGGGGGTCCCTGGACATTGCTCCCAGTGTCACCTTTGTCCCCTGGAATACCTCTCCTTCCTGCAGCAATGGAACAGACAAGTTAAACCATGAATGAACTATGAGCAGCTCTATTTCCAGCAAAAGATCCACCACGTGAATTCTTACCCTGTTCTCCTGGATAACCAGACCTGCCAGACCCTCCTCTTGCTCCCACATTCCCTTGAGTACCTCTGCCACCTGGTGGGCCCCTGGGTCCTGGTATACCAGGTTCTCCTGGAGGCCCCACAGGCTCCTCTATAGGAGCTGGGTTACGACTGATCTTATTAATGTACATGTCAAGCTTTAATACCTCCTCTAAAAAAAAAAAGAAGAAGAAAAGAAAAAAGAAGTATTTTAATCTTTATATTTTGTTAAAATTATGAAGAAAAACATCAAAATCTTAATGATGCAGGTCTTCACTCACTGTGGACCAGTTGCTCACAGGCCTGTGTGACCAGCTGATAGATCGTGGCCATAGACTGAGGTTCTCCCTGTAATACACCAGCAGATAAACAAACTAAAACGCCACTGAATATCAATTTATAATTTGGAAATCAAACTTGAATAATAACAATAATAACATTATTATTATTATTATTAATCAGTGACTACATCATATATTTTATGCAGCATGGTTATAATTTTGCGATAAACTCAAAGTCATTTACAATTCCAGAGATGCTGTGATGTGGTGCGATACTAAACAATGACTCAGCTAATTATTACAATCTTTCACTCATACAAATTACAGCTGAAATAAAAAAGATTATGAAGACATAACCCACCTTTTCACCTCGTTCCCCTTTATTCCCTGGCAGACCCTGCGAAGTCAGATACATACAAGGTTAAAGCTAGTTAACCAGCAGCGAGGACAGACTGGACAGCTGCTGCTGTATTTGACTGGGTGGTCCTACCGTAGGTCCAACAGGTCCTGAGAGACCCCTCTCCCCAACAGGCCCTGGGTGCCCTGGCATTCCCTGGAAACCCTGCACAATCAGAGTAGTTTAGCGGTAAGAATGACAGACAGCTGACAGAGCAGATGGTTGCTCATACCATTATTAGGTATGGGTGCAGCTTTTTCTCACCACTAACACCACAAAGCTGTGCAGCTCTGGCATGGGAAAATTTAGACCAAAAATGGAAACTCAACCAACTCAGAGGCAGCAGTTACTAAAGGTCCTGATGATTGAGAGGCTGGACTTCCAGCATATTGTGATCTAAGTGATGAATATCTTTCTAAACTTGTGTGCAACTTTCTGTCTTGTTAACAACAAACCTCAGTCCAATTCAATAATTTGTCATCTATGTTTGTATTTTATTAAGAAGATTTATCTGTTTTCACTCTCCAGTTCTAATGTCTGTTTTTCAGGGTTTCCATCCCAATACATCACAAATGTTTTTTATTTCACTGTGAGCATTTCCAGCCACGACAGTAGTAATTACACCGACAACGGCAGTAGATGGAGCCAATTCTCTTGGCAGAAGATGTAGGAAAATGGAAAGGTTTTTGTATATCTAGTATTAGATGTGTGCTTTTTGAAGAACTCCTAAAAGTCTGTGTACTTTCATGTGCTTTCATAAGACACGTGACCTCTGTATGTCATGGTTTATTTGTTGCTTGGTCAGAATGGGTTTAAAGAACACTTTTGCTTAATAAATATAAAGTTATATTAATATTTCTCCCAAATGTTGTACTCATTTAAATTAATACAATGTAAATAGTTTTCTCACAGTGATTAAAAGAAATATTTAATATTATTCAAATTAACTGTATACAGTATATATATATATATATATATATATATATATATATATATATATATATATATATAGTCGTCCTCAAAATTATTCATACCCTTCAATTAAGGAAGGCAATCATGACATTGATTTTGAATTGTGTTTAGAAAGAAATATTAAAAACTAACATACAAAATATAAAACAAGAAAAAAAGCATGATGGGGCTCTGAAGTTAAAATTTTTGTTGAGCAATACTTTATGGCAATCACTGCAATCAAGTGTTTTCTCTGATGTTCAGAAAGACTTCTACACCTGTGTCTGGGACACTTTTGTTTGTTTCAACCATTATTTCCAACCACAATTCAAAAGCTATATTTTATTTCACTAAAATATAATTTTGTAAATTTTTATTTATTTAGTTTCTTATTTGAATTACTATTGTCAATTTAGCTTTGAATAAATGAATAATTTTGAGCACAACTGCATATATATACTGTATATATAAATATATATATAAATATATATATATATACTGTATATATGTGTGTGTGTATAAAGTAACTTTTTAATAATTTTTCAATTGTCAAGGCTGCAGCAAATTAAAACATCTTTACCACCCGAGTCAACCTCACCCTGGGTCCAGTGAGACCAGGACCACCGATGTTCCCCTCCACGCCCCTGATGCCCTGTCAAACATACGAAGATGAGAAATGAGAATTGATCCTGGGTTTAGCTGGGTTATCATTTGACTTGGATCAAAGCACTTACTTTGGGGCCTGGGATCCCCTCATCTCCTTTTGGACCTGGAGGTCCTGGTAAACCCTACAGAAAAAGAAAACATGAAGGTTTAACTGAAGACTGGTAAACATTATTATAGAAAATACTTTAAAATTCCACCATTGCACTTTAAACTCACCTGTACTCCAGGTCGTCCAGGATCTCCCTTTTCTCCCCTGGCCCCAGGTGGACCCTGGTTATTATCATGAAACCAGGACAAAAGTGGTTTTAGTTGAGGAAGATTTTCAGGCGTTAGAGGTACATGGTTGGGGACGTAAGGATAAGAGCATTACCCACCACTTTGCTCTGCACTGTTATCCCTCTGGGTCCAACGCTGCCCACGGGCCCAAGGCCTCCCTCAAATCCAGGCTTTCCTGGAGGACCCACTTCCCCCTGAGAGGATCAGCATGAGGATGTCAGTTAAATGTTGCTTAAAAGAAAATGAGCTCTGTGATTTACTCAAAATTTAGAAATCATGTTGCAGCAGATGTAAAAAAAAAAAAAAAAAAAGGAAAAATGACTACAGTAATAAAAGAGCAAAGTTTCTGCAACCAATAGAAGAATGCAACCAGAAAATTGTTAGTTGCACATACTGTACTAGTTAGTTAATATCTGTGTTTATGTCTTTCTACTTTATACTCAAGATATGGAAATAATCCCATGTGTGAATATGTACTTTTTGCTAAATGTTATTAGTGTTTAACTGTGTTTTCATTAAACACAATAAAACATGGCAAGGTTGCTCTTTGCTCCTTCATCATGTCACATTTTTATATAAGCCATCTTCAAGTTTTGACTGCCCTTTTTTAAATGTTAAGAATAATCATTTTCATCTCACCTTTTGACCTAGCTCTCCCTTCTCACCTTTCTCACCTCGAGGACCTGGCTTTCCCTGGAAAAGAAGATATTTATCAGGGAATCCGATGACAGAAAATAACACAATAGTATTAAAGGTCTATCTGCGGTGACCCACAATTGGTCCGGGGGCCCCAGAAGCTCCTGGAATGTCAGAGGAACAGGTGCAGGTGTACACAGGAGCAGGACAGCTTTCCTCATCTCTCTGAGGCAAACACAAAAACATGAACACAATAAATACTTGGTTTGTTCATGGACTAATTATACACACATGATCACAGCAATAGGATTGTAATGGGAGAAATATATGGGGTAACGTTACAGACGGGAGTAATTTTTTAATGTATGGTTTTAAACAAGCACTAATGCCAAAAACAACTTAGATTGAACAAAGGTGGCTGGAAATAGTGAGACACTGACCACACCAGGTAGGTCACAGCAGGTATCCTCTGCAGCCCATGTGGTGTTACAGACGATCTCAAAGGACTGCAGCTGAAACTGGAATGAAAGAACACTGTATAAAGGCTGAGCACGCGACAGAGGAAAATACCAGCCAGTGTTATGAAACTGCATTTTCTCTTCTGGAAGTAAATCCAGGGTTAACCCTGGATTTTCTGCTGTACGATGCTGGTTCACTTATTAGTGGGTAAATCACCACGGTAGGTAACTGATGTTGAACAGCTAACCTGCTCTGGAGCAGGTTAAGTTCAAGATAAGAGATCAACTGCCACCGCCTGACCAATCAGCTCTCTAAGAAAATGGCCTGCCCATTCTCAGAAGATCCTAATGGCTCACGGATCGTGACAGAAGAAAACGTTTTTAGGGATAGATGCTCTTTTGATGTCCCTGATGACATCTTAGAGGAAAGGTCCAGATATCCATGGGATGGACTGCGCGACGTTTGTCAGCTAATGGAGACATATGCTACAGATCAAACTCTTGGAAGAATGTTCTTGTTCTTGACTTGTTCCCAAGTCTGTTTGGCTCCACTAGGGTTGCATCTGAAATAATGATGCTCACACATGGCAGAACTTCAGAAACATGAACTTGTGGAAGCCTGCCTACTCGTGCCGTCATGGTAAGGAATAAATATTACAATACAAAACGTGTCCACACGGGGAGCTGAGCTTCAAAAGAGCTGAATGGAAAATGTAAAGCTCTGCCCCAAACGTCTGGGCCGTTATGAAGTCAGACTGAGTCAGCAGAGTCATGTCCGTTTATGCGGGCTCATTAATTAATACAGGGCAATCTCACCAACTTACTCATTAACAGAGTCAGCAACTTTCTGCCAGCACTCCTTCCTGGCTGTTGCTATGGCAACAGCGTTGATTCTGGCCTCTATGATGTGTCTGAATTCTTCATGAAATGAAAATGAAATGAAAAATACTTTATTCATCCCCGAAGGGAAATTCAGTATTGTAAAAGCTCACTTTTTTTTTTTTTTTTTTTTTTTTTAAATAAACAAAAAGTCAGTTAGTCTTGTTCTTTAGGGTGATGGTTGCTGGCAGGAATGAATTCCTGTATCTCTCCTTCCTACAGCGAACTTGACGCAGCCTGCCACTGAACACACTCTGATTCTTCACCGTGTTGTGGAGAGGATGGGAAGTGTCCTCCATCATCTTCATCAGCTTGTGAAGCATTCTTTTTTTAACGATCAGCTCCAGCGGCTCCAGAGTTATCCCCAGCACAGAACCAGCTTTCTTGATCAGCTTGTTTAGTTTCTTCAAGTCTCTGGTTCTGATGCTGCTGCCCCAGCAGATGGCTGCAAAGCTAATTGCACTTTCTACCACAGACTTATAGAAGATCTGCAACATCTTGTTGCAGACGTTCATATTTCCGGAGAATAACTGCTCCTCCGCGGTAAAGTCGGCTACTCTGCAGGATTTCCCCATGTGTGTGATTGGTCAGACGCTGCAAACACCACTCCTTTATGTGAGCGCACTCTGACCAAGATGCAAAACTCTGGCTCGGATTACCGAGTTGACAACCAGCTTGTAGTCCTGCCTATCAGGACTGGGAATGTCGGGGTAAGTCAAACCAGGTAATGGAGAGAAATCCTGGGTATGATGATCCAGCTTCGTAGTACAGGCCTCAGCTTTGTTTTCGGTATGTTCACAGTATCCAGTTTGTTCATAAACTGAGTCTGTATTGACACTAAAAAGAAAAAGAAACAAGTACCGGGGCTGATCCACTATTGGGTCCTCGGGTCTGCACCAGTTTTCCCAGCATCTCGAATCCATCGGTCGGCAGGTTGCCGAGAGGGCGGGCCGGCCTCTCCCCCACATGTTGGCAGTCCACAGACAGGGATACACTCACCTGGCTAACTGACAGGTGTACCTGACAATTACAGGAGACATGACAGATTAAGACATGAGTGCAATCATATTAAACTGATCAGGGGGGGACACAGTCAGACTGATGTCCCACTTTCAGACACAGACAAAGCAACCGGCACCTTGTACAGAAACTGCTGTAATTATTTTTATGTAACTTGTATTCGTTCTTTTGACTTTAGTTCTTGTTCTTTGGTTTTCACTGTAAACAGTTTTGTTCGGGTCGTTAATCCTGCTTCCTGTTGTAATGGGCTATATGCCCGGCTCCACTACTTCCTGAACTTCAGACAGCACCTTTGCTTCCTGTCTTTCATTACTGGTTGAACTAATTACTCCAGGTGTGTCTGGCCAGTAACTGAGGTCAGACACACCTGGGTTAATCAGTTCGTCCAGTCACAACAGACAGGAAGCAAAGGTGCTGTCTGAAATTCAGGAAGTAGTGGGCCGGGCATATAGCATTATCAACAACTAGTAACCAATAACCACAATACACGGGGTCGGTGTCCAGTCTGAGTAAATATTTTCAACAATGAGGTGGGCGTGACACTGAGAGAACTGAGATCAATGAGGAAAACCGACTGTGTGAACACAAAATGCATGAGGCAAGAAAGGTTATCATAATTTTGGATTTTTAATTAGTTTTTATTTAGTTTTGACTTTTTGTTTTTAAATTCAGTTAGTTTTAGTTAATTTTTTGAGCAGGTTTGCTAGTTTTTATAATTTGTTATTTTTTGGAAAATGCTTAATTTTAGTTTAGTTTTTATTAGTTTCAGTGTTACTTTAAGTTTTTTTTTTTTTGTTAATTATGCAAAGTTGTCTGGTGTGACATTCAAAAAGCTGCTCAGAGTAAAACCAGTAGAGCAAAGTAAACAGATTAAATAGAAATAGATTTCACATCAACCCAAAAAGCTTATGTATTAAATAAATTTACAAAGACTAAAACTAAGGATGTTTTTGCAATAGTTTTAGTTAGTTTTGTAAAGATGCAATACAGTTTCAGTTAGTTATCATTTTCTAAAAAACTCATTTTTATTCTTATTTCAGTTAACAAAAATGTTTTTTCAATTTTAGTTTTCCTTTTTTTGCTACTTTTAGTTAACTATAACTTTGGAGGGAAGAACTTTAAATATCATCAACATTCAAGAGGATCAGTGCATCTCAGCCCGGTGATGGGGGCTTTCACAAGGCAGAGGGGTTTGTGCGCAACTTTTGTTTCCCTGGCTGGCAACATTGATCGCAAGACGGATGACTTAACTTCTTATGAGATTTTATTGTTTCAACCTTCCTCTCTTGCAGCTGCATGTCTTGAAATCCGTGTATCTTACTGTAAGGTGCTCAAATTGAAAAGAAAAAACTTCTGTTTGATCTTCCACTTATTGATTAAACTGTCCAAAGACGAGGTCAGTATGTTTTATCTCACCTTATGAAAACTACCATAGAACAACTTGTGGACCTGCGGCTGGTCAAAGGTCAACTCCTGCACCTCCCCCTGTAGTCCAGGCTGAAGTACTGCAGATGTTTGTTAGAAGCTGTGGAAAACAAAAATGCACACAGTCACTGAATTAAGAAAAAAAAAAAAATTTAATTCATTCCATCTTCAGAGAAACAAGCATGTTGCCGTTGGTCTTTTTATTGAAAGTAAGAGAAACACCAAATGAAATGGTTGCACAGGGATATTAAAATTGCTCTGCGATTTTCAGAAGCTGAAGAGTTGTAGAGATGGAAGGCTACTCACGGTCAATCACCACTCCCATTTTTGGCTGGAAATCATCGTCAGTGAGCTGCCAGAGCGCAAACGGCTCTCTGGGTGTATCCTGCAACAGGCGGAAGAGGATGCTGATGGTGTGCTCTGGGGAGAAACCTGCAGGATGGATGAACCTGGGAAGAGAGGTGACAAAACAGATTCCAACTATCTCTAGTTTTTTATGTGAATTAGCTTCAGGCTTTTCTATTTTTCTATTTTGTCAAATTCTTCTACTTTAAACCTGTTATAGAGCAGTTCTTCCATGTTCATGTTTCTTCTTCACATCAAAAAAAGATAAACTAGAAAAGCGCAGCAGAGACCTTTCACCATGAAAGGGGTCCCTTCGTCATTTTCTTTGGATGAAAATTTTTCATTCAAATCCACATCTAACATATCTGGAATCCAGGGCAAAGAACAACTGGGACCAGAAAATGGTTATTTTCTTCAGCTCCCCATAAAGTCTAATAGACAACAATGTTACTAGGTGCAGCCATCTTTATATTTAAGCTCTCTGGGTCATAGATAATACATAAGAAAAGCCTTAAGATTTTTCTAAACAGCTTCAAACATTTTGGTATTGTGAAAGCAAATTATTGCTGTGGAATTTAATTTTTGATAAGAGGCTGAAAGGTCACCTGTTGAGCAAGTTTTGATTTTAAAATGTAAAAAAAAAGAAGAGAGAGATTCAAGGAACTGATATAATTTTGTAGTTTATAATATATATATCTATACATATATATATATATATATATATATATATATATATATATGTATATAAAAATAATGCTTAAAGCCTTTTATTTACATTTGAGAACACTAACCTATGTGCAGTTTAAACTAGTTTATATGATTGCTATTGTTGATTGTTGTTTTTTTTTTTTTAATGAAAACAGTCAAAAAATTGGTATCGGCAGAAATTGGAATTTACAGATCAGGCTTTTCAAAAATTGGTGATCAGCTGGAAAACTGCAGATTATTGCAGCCCTGGTTTTAGAGAAATCTTTATAATTATCATCAGCATGGTATCGCTTTACTTCATTAAGGAATTAAAAGATAAAGCAAGCATGCAAATAACAGAAAATATAAAAACTCACATCTAAACAGTTTAAACAGAAAAAAAGTTGTTTTTTTTTAAGTCATTGAAATCAAACATTTGATTAATACCCATTTTAAAAAACAAGTCTGTGAGCTTTTATTCAAACTTTTGGCTGAATTTGCTTCTGTAACATGTGATCTGAATCAATATCAGTGATAAAGGGCACAAAAAGTGTTTTTGTGTGAAAAACAGAACACAAAAAGTAGAAGTCTGTTTTGGGTCCAAAGCAGTGTAAAAATAAATAAATAGATAAAAATATAACATATCTTCTTTCATTAACTAATGTAAGTATGCATTTATTTATGAACAGAAGCAAAAACAAGCAGTGGAGAGGAGGATAAGTAAATAAAAGGGGCTCACTTGGTGCTCTGTGTCAGTTGAACATCTCTGTACAAAGTGTAAGTTGGGAGTGTGTTGAAAACAAACGGCTCAGCAGCGACACCCTCCACCGATGAGTGAGCCTTTGGCGTCAGACCAAATGCTTCCATCATGTTAAACCCTGAACCAGCACACAGACAAATAACAGCACCGTAAAAATACCAAAAAGGACAGTTTCTTTTTTTATTTTCTATTTTCTGTTTGAGTAGCCTGAAGTTCGGTGTGAGGACAGTCTGCTTC
This sequence comes from Atherinomorus stipes, assembly GCA_023101725.1. Taxonomy (NCBI): domain Eukaryota; kingdom Metazoa; phylum Chordata; class Actinopteri; order Atheriniformes; family Atherinidae; genus Atherinomorus; species Atherinomorus stipes. Next base: position 1,012,504 of record JALJCO010012364.1, read on the forward strand.
ACCTTTAACAATGCTGTTTCTGATGGTGACTTCAGGACAAACTGTAACACAAGAGGACAGTGACGAGGCATTATAATCATGGTAGACACACTCACATTAAGAGATTTATTTGATCAAAAGTATTTCTGTGTAGAGCAAAACTAAGGTTTCAAAAAGGCTGCAATCACCAGCCAATCAGGATTGGCGTAATGAGATTGATGCTTCTGAGAGATGTGGGGAGGCTGCATCCCTCACTCATATTACTCAGAGAACCGGGGTTATGTAAATAACCTTAAGTTCCTTGTTATTCTAATTATTATTATGAATTTAGCCCTTTCTTTAATGAAAGAGTGTCTGAACTTTCGGCCTGTACTGTATATGGAAACTTTTCTGCCTAGTTTGAGTTGCTCTTCTGAACAGGCAGAAGACATGAATGATACACAGTCACCTTCATTGTGGATCGGATACAGTCGGGGTTGGATGGGAATTCTGGCTGGAGCTGTGGCTGCAAAAGAGACATACAAAGTCAGTTCAATCATTCAGTAACCATCTGCAAAAATGTTGAACCTTCCTGGTTTTACTGTTTGAATCAACATATTTCACCCTGCACATACACTTGTACTCAGTGGTTAAAGTGGGATTTGACAGGTGGGGGAGCCCTAGAATTCGGTTTTGCAGTGCAACTGGGAAGATTGTGTAAAATTTTTTGCAAATTTTGCAAAATGATTGGAAAGACCTCTATTGGTTTTATTGGCTGGATTAGCAATCTGATCAACATAAAGAAATACAGTAAACTAACAGCCTAAAAATAAGGTTTGGACAAAGACTAAATGCAGCGCTGCTATGGGCTGCGACATTGGCTTTCTTTAGTCCCTAATCATGGTAAAAATGGGGAATTTATCAAGTACAGGGTTCCTACAAGTTAAATTTAAGACTATTTAAGACCTTTTCAAGACCAATTACAAAACAATTTAATGCCCATTTCATGGTGTCACTAGTAAAAACACAGATCCCTCTGCAATACCAAGATAATGACAACAGACTGAGCTCCAGTCATTACAGTGGTAAGGGGGATCCTGCTCTACTCAGCAAGTGCATGTTCCTGCGTTGCGGTCCAACATTTTCTATCAGGGATAACTGGCACCTGGTGCAAAAATGACTGAGGCAGCTGTGAACAAAGTCATTGATTCACCACAAGACAACAATGAAACTGTTCCACTTAAGACCTGCAGCACAGAGGGACTACAGACTCGCTGTTCAGAACTTGTTTGCAAATACAAGAAATTGATCAGATGGTCAAAACTGTCCCTCTTGTTTGTGAAGTTATTGCATTACACTTTAATAAAAAGAATGATCAACATTATTGTTTCTTCTTCTTGGCATGATGATGTTTTATGATTTTCCTGGAAGTTCGACACTATTAATGTTGAAATGTGACAAATGCTAATTTAAAGTAATATTTTGTCTTTGTAAGTAAGTAAAAGTAATTTTAAAAAAGGGACACATTTTAAATTGGCATTGACAACTAGAGTAATGGATGGAAGAAAAAAGACTCCTGCTGTGATGCTCTGATGAGCCTCATCAGAGCATCACAGCAGCCCATGAATAAAACATGAAATAATCTGTCTAAAGTAATTAACATTTTTAATCAAATAACACCATTATTCTATTTAAATTTTCTCTTATCAACGCTAGCATGAGCATCGCCTATGTGACAAATCTGACACTTCCCTGGTATCAATGCTTGATGTCAACCCACACCAGCCTTTCCCAAACTGGGGGCCACCAGATAATTTTAGGGGGTTGCCAGAATATTGTAAAAACAATAAGAAAATCATATTAGGTCTGTCAAAATGAATGTTGTAATCAAGAGAGATTAATCTGGAAAATTATGTTTGTTTTTAATAAACTAAACTACAACTCATGCCGAAGTGAAAAAAACACTACCTCCTTTTTTTAAATGAAGTTTATGACTTCTTCAAAGCCTTATGGCCGATTCCCACCGAGCCCACAGGTTATCTCTGCGGTGCATCAACCCACTACGGAGCGTGTCAGAGCAGATATCTATCTGACAGCAGAGTAGGCTCCTACCACTGCTGCACTGCTAGATGCAGCAATGCGGCTTCAATTAAGAAATTTGACATGGCGTTAACAATATAGCCGGTACTAGAGCAACTTTGCCATCAATCCCACATGGGTGTTCGGTATTGTCCGTGATTGCTTGACCAAACTCACCCAAGAAATCGGCGCCTCAGCAGTGTGGCATGCTTAACCAGGTGGTAGAGAGGAGGAGGGACCAGCAGGTGATGAAAATGATGCTCTACTCTGATTTGTTGAGCATCTCTGCGATTATGAGCCATGCAGACTGTGCATGCAAAAATGACCTGTGGTGTGATTACTGCCAGTTTGAATTAAATGGTTTATTTATTTGACTGAGGTGACAAAGCTGAGCTCTGGGGTGGCTGAGCACACCCCTAAGTGGCGGAGCTGGGCTCCGGCCCACTTTAACCCTTACTTGTACTGAATGCTGACGTGACAAATCTTGATCGTGGTTCTCCGACCTTTTGAGCCACAACTTCCAAGATAACATACAACAAAATCAGCTTCTGTCATCAAGATAACACCAAATTTGGATTTTTAGTCTGGCATGAATAATAACTTTGTTGTTCATGCATTAATGTGTTCAATAATCTGTGTGTCTACAGATTAATCTATTTGCATTAACTTGTTAATTTATACAGTTGATCTAGAGCATCAATATATGTCTGTAAATGTGTTAATAAAAATCTAACATTTAAATCCCACCTTGACATTCCTACACTAAATCAACAGTGTTTTTCCCCCACAGAAATAAAATATTTACAAAATTCTACAGGAAGAAAGTTGCAGAGGCAGTTTCATTTCTGTCTTGAACAACAATGATGCGATTTATGGACATGGATCCATGCAAAGGTTTGTTCTTGGTGATGCTCATGATAATACTGCATTTTCTACAGTAATGCTTGAGGGTCCTCTCTTGAAGAGAGCCATAATACTCATGGGTACTGCTTTATTAAAGGTAGAGTCTGAAGTTCCCCCCTGAAAATAAACGTTAAGACTTGTGCAAGTGAAATCCATCTTAATCCGCGGCTTTGGGCCTCTACTCATGTGCGTTAGAAGGCAACTTTCTCCCCCACTGCCTGCAATTGGCTCTTTCGTTTTGTTTTAGTGTGTTCGGGACGTTTCTGGGTTGAGATTTCTGTTTATATCGCCAGCCAATGACAGAACTAAGGACATGGCGCTGTGTGGGAATAAGCTCATGATTGGAGCAGATGCCAGTCACTCTCAAAGGAAAAAAAAAAGAAAAAGTAAAACAGCGGATGGACTGAAGAAAAGGTAAGAGCTTGAGATAGTGCACATTTGAAAACCAGGGTTAATATTGGTTTGGCTTTTACCTGCTTCTGAGCTCTGAAGGAGAGGCTTGAAGCTGAATAGGCTGAAGAACAAGGCGGCCATTAGCCTGAGAGGGAGGGGCGCTCAGTTTGAATGCTGTTTGCCAACAGAAACGGTGGGGGGACTTCGGACTCTACCTTTAATAAAGCAAGACTATTAGATTGTAAATTAAACAGTAAATAACCCATTTTCCCAAAAGGGATGCCTCAGTGCAAAGATGGATTTAATCAGACTCGCTCACACTTAATTTTCCACAAGTCAGATCTGAATAAATTACTTTACTGTAAGTTCACCTGACAGCTGAAATGAAATCACAGTTTACAATTACTACATTTGTATTGCTTTGGCATTTAAAAAATGTGATTTTAAAACTCTGATCCTCTACTTGAATGGTTTTGTATAATCTTGTCATAGTTTATCAAACTTTTTTATTAATTCATTTATTTTTTACACATTTTTATTGACTTATTGCTGAACATTTACCTTGTTTTTAAATATAGGGATTCTCATAAATGTATCAAATTTAAGAAAATGTATTTGAAGTTTTATCATGCTATAGCCCCTTTCAGACTTGCTCTGGAAAGCAGAATTAGTGCAGACTTTTTCTTTTATACTGTTTGCATTCAGACAACGTTCCACAGGTGGATTCCACAAATATTCTACAATGCAAGTCTGAAAGCGGCTTAAATTAACGATTATTGTATATTAATTCATATGTTTATTTGTTTAGGTTTTTTATTTTTTTTGGCCTTTTGTGAGTTATGCATATCAGTGGAAAGGGGGAATGTCCATTACTGAAGTATCAAGTATGAATAATGAATAAAAGTTGTATACCAGCAGTAGTCATCCTCAGAAATAATTGCTATCTGGACATTTTAATCACATTTTGTGGAGGAAGTGGCGTTACATAAATGATTTCTCATATTTAATATGAATTAATCATTTATGAATAATGTTAAAAAGACAAGTAGGCATGAGCCTTCTAAAATATATAAGATGTGATGAGTGTTAAGATACCATCAGACCTGTTGGATGGATGATGGAGACAGCTGCACCCTCTGCTGAGCCGAGCAGTGACTGCACGCTGATTCGATACAGAGTCTCAGGCTCCAGGTCGGTGAAGCAGTGACTGCTGCTGGACTCATCAACAACTTCCTGCTTTTGTTGCTTGTCTGTACATGCAGACAGGAACCACACATCCACAGCAACAGGTTACGAACTGCAGACAGTGTGGTTTAAGCTCAAATGCACTTCACCAGATATTACACAGATCACCTTTGACAGACTGAATCACAATACGATATCCATCAACAGCAGAAACCGGTCTCCATGACACACATATACTCGAGTGGTCTGACCTGACAACACTTATGCTGCTCACCCGCAAACTGGCTGCAGAAACAAACAGGGAAAGAGGAAGTTAAACATTCAAATGTGTGCACAGAAAAGACCAGGTTTGTTTTTCAGTTGTAGTATCCACTACATACAATGTAGTTTCAATCCATACTGTTCTTATTCATGGTGTTGTGCTAATGAAACAAGGAATCAGAGAAGAGCTGTTCCCCTGTAACTCCGAGAAGACTAATCTTTTCCAATAAAATGGATGAACTGTCACTGATTCTGTTTGTCATATTTCCGTTTACAGTGAAAAGTTTTTTGAATGTCATGTTTGATTATTAATTTATTTTCATTGATTTTCATTTAATATGTTGTTAAGGAGCTACATGGTGGTGTGATGGTTAGCATCGCCATCTCACAGCAAGAAAGCTCCAGGTTTGACCCTCAGTTAGAGCCTTTCTGTGTGGAGTCTTCTCCTTGTGCTGTACATGGTAGCGGTTTCTGGTAGTTCAGCGTCCTTCCACTATCCAAAACATACAGTTGTTTTTGAAAGTTTACATCCCCTCCCATAAAAAAAATTAAATTCACAAGTTATTTAAATAACAAGAAACTGAAAAAAGTAATGATGAACAAAAATGTAATAAGTTATAATTTAGTCAAATAAAATATTGGTTTTAAATTGTGGTTTTAAAAAATAGCAAAGAAATTAAACAAACAGACAAAACACCTGTCAACAGGTGCAGAAGTCTTCTTGAACATTAAAGAAAACACCTGATTGCAGTGACTGCCTCAAAATGTTGCTCAACAAAATTTTAGTTTAGGGATCCCATCATTCTTGTTTTATTTTTTGTTTTTAATATTTCTGTTGAACCAAAATTTAAAATCAATGTCATGATTTTCATAAAATCTTTATTATTACTTTTGTCCATTTCAACTTATCTCACTGACAGCTAATTTTTTTTCCGTCTTTAATGGGAGGAAATGTAAACATTCAAGCACAGCTGTATTTACTAGGTTAACTAGCAATTCTAAACTCTTCCCCAGGAGTGTGTGTGAGTGGTGGTTTGTCTCTGTGATGGCCCTGAAATGGACCCACAACCTGCCTCTTGACTGGTTAGCTAGCTCCAGGCCACAAATGGTAAATTGAAATAAATGAGTACAAACAATGGATATATTGTAATTTATAAATAGCGCTGTACTGTACCTTGTTATTTAGAATATGTTATTTAATTTGAAATAAACAAATTATATAATTGTATCTACTTTGTGGAGGCATTTTTATTCCAGGCCAAACACAGCACATGCTGTTATTACATGGCGTGACATCTGGCGCCAGTGCTACTGTTCTAGGCCAGCATAGAGCCTCCAGCGTGCGCTTTGGAGCATGTGCGCATACAGCCACACACAAACCACCAATACATGCATGCAGCAGCAGTGAGTCCAGAGGAAAAAAAAAAGGAAGAGTTTTTAAAATGAAACCGCAGATGTTCCCGTTCCCTTATAGAGCTGTGTTTATGGTAATGTGAAGCACGTCTCCTGTGAGGGAGATGGAACCACTTGATCTAGGAAGCCTGAGATAAGTCTCAACTAATTTTTCTGTTAATTTCATTAAGTTTCTATTCCATTCATCAGTCAGATCTAATAGTTTCATAAAAAGGGAACATATTTCCCCTTTTTTTTTTTTTAAAAGGAAGAAAAAAAGAAAAAGTAGCAGAATAATTACTGATTAATCAGTTACTCTTATAATGCTGTAACCTCTCAGTCTGCGATTCATGCATGGAAATATTTAAGTGCCAAACTTAAGTTGCAAATTTTCTTCTGTACTTTCAAATGACTTCATTGAACAAGCTGAAGAGTTGTTTATGCTCCTAATGCCTGGGTCTCAGATTTGTTTCAGAGAGGGCTGTGGCTGCAGGTTTTCATCTCATCAAGTGGGTCCAGACTGAAGACTTTGAGACGAGTGCAGTCTGGTGTGCTCCTGCTTGGTTGGAAAGAAAACCTGTAGCCTCACGTCCCTTTTGTGAACGAGTCTGCTGGTGTTTAAACATCACCATAAAGTAGCACGATCATCCATGCTCTTATCTAATCTCGTATCAATCATTATAATTCTGTTCTTACTTGTTTTAATAAGAGGATCCTCAAACAACTCCAGTTAGTTCATAATTCTGGTGCTAGACTTTTATCAGGTTCACCCAGCACAGTTCACATCGCCCCATTTAATCAAATCTTGATTGGCTTTCAGTCAAATTTCAAACTGATTGTAAGATTATAGTTTTGACCTTCCATGCATTGCATGGCCAGGCCCTCCAGTATATTCCTGTTTTGCTATGTCCCTATATGTACCTGAGGACACAGCCTTCACTCTTCAGACCAGAGTCTCTTGAAGGTCCAAATGACCCATGTTAAAACCCAGTGGGACCTGGCTTTCATGACTGTAGCCCCTAGACTCTGGAATGACCTTCACCCATCCCTCCGTGTGGTTGACTATGTGGATTCTTTTAAAAACAGCTGAAGACTTTTCTAAAGCTTTTGGTTGATCTGGTTTGTGATAGACTAGGTTTTATTTATTTATTTTTTTTGTATGTTTTTTGTTTCAACATTTTAATTATGTGATTATGTTGCACCATTACTTCCCTTTCTATGTACAGCACTTTGTGATTTTTTTTATCTGTGAATAGTGCTTTAAAAATAAATTTTTCTTACTAATTTTACTAGTTATATATAAAAGTTTAGGATAGTATCAGCTCTGTGGTACTATTTACAACCTAACTCTGTACTTTATGGTATCATGTCGTGGAAAAGCCCTACAGACAGTCAGCATATAAAAGACAGGGAGATGTCTTGTAGTGGCCTCAACAGAGGTTGATTAAGAAAGGAGACTCGTGAGTGCTGCGACTGGAGCTGCGGGTAACTGAAGCCACCAGCAAAGCCGGCACGAGAGCGTGCACAAACTGATGCTATAACGTTGTTTACTATGCTGATAGTCTTTTTCTTCAAAGTTCCACTTTTTAGTGTTTTTCAGTTGAGCTAGATCTTTTGCTGACGGCAGAAGAATCCATTCCTATCCCTTGCAGTGTTTGAATTCACTGCAACCATTTCCTTCCTGTATCAAAACTGTTGGGGACGAATATGCAGTCTCAATTGACGTCACATCAGCAGGAAAGCGCGGGAAATTCAGCCACCGAATCGCAGCGCATTATGCAACACACAGCTTGTTCAAGACAACGGGGAGAGACGTGGGGGAGATCGTTCCTTTTGTTTTTTACCGCTTCATCACCCATTAGCATTAAAAAACTGGACATGCATGTTTATTCTTTCACAATTCCTGCCTCTAGTCCCTTTAATGAACTACTAAATCAATAAAGTTTTCACACAATTACTTCTACAACAGGGGTTGGTCATTAGAGACCCACACTGCCCAGAGGCATCCTGGGGCTCAGAAACTGCACTATGTAAGTTTTGTATCCGGGACGGGGCCGTGACATTGCAGCAGACAATTGGTTGCGCACCGCGTCACTTACCAGCAAACGGATATGAACCAGATATGAACACAGCAGGGGTTTTGAACGCGCATCATGTCAGATTCGGCAAAGAAACACAAAGAAACATTACTGGAGGAAGAGACGAAAAAGAGATGAAGGTACAGAACAGGAGATAAGACAAGACTGCCTTTTACTGGCATGAGTGAGCTCACAGTACACGTACGATGCAAGATGGATGCTTCTATTGTGGACCTTTAACCTGATCTAATTCAACTCTCTCGCAAATGTATATTTAGTCTCTTTTCCACACTACACATGAAAATAGCTCAGGATACACACCTAGCTCTTTACCTTTTCTTCTAAACTTCATTCCTGTAAGGATGAAGTTACATCATAGTTGTGTTTTTTAAAGTAAACCAGCTGGGTCTTTTGTGTTTGACTCACCAGTTTTGCCTTGAGTTGACCCACTGCCCCCTTCTCTGTTGCGATACTCTGCAGTGACCAAGATGCTGTAACGTGTATCTGGCTGTAATGACTCCAACACCACCTGCTTATCACCACCTGGAACCAAAACCTGTAGACAAAAACCAGCCTTTCAAGGGTCTAGACACAGCCAGACACATGCCAACATCATGATTTGCTTGGTAAAGACTTAGGGACTACATTGTTGAGTGTAAAATTTTAACAAGTTTACTGATGTTGCACAAAGCTCATGAATGAAATGCAGAATGATAATAAGTGTTACAATGTAATATTACAGCCCACTCACAGTGTTGTCCTCAGTCTCAGCTCCAGTCAGTGCTGTGAAGGACACACGGTACTGGAGGACATGAGCGTTAGGAGGGACCCAGCTTACCACCAAACTGACCGCAGTCTCCTCTGAAATGGTTACACTGGACGGGCCTCCACCTGACACTGCAATGCCACAGGATAAAAGATAAATAGTCTCACTACATGTTATGTCTACATCAGCTACTGTCCTATGAAAGACGAACATTTCTGCAAATAAAATCTAAGAACAAGCACAATAATACAACTTTGGACTTTATACAAGAAGTTTTTTTTTTTTTTTTAAGAATAAGTACAAGATGAAAGCAGAAGCAAGGCAATTAAATAAGATGTACAATGGGAGCAAGGACAGTGTAATGGTATGCAGGAAACCATGGTGTATACATGTGACAATATAGGCTGTTTGTTAGATTCAGATTTTTGAATTTTATTTAACGGATTCAAATAACATCTGAGACAAGCATGTAAACACCATGAGTGGATATTTCCACTTTGAAATGCAACCCTTTACAAATCCCAGGCTCAAATAGCCAGAGTTTCATGTGCTACTAACCTAGAGCTCATGTTGTAACCTTGCAAGTTAGAAATAATGTTTCTGAGCTGGTGATATATCAATAATTATATATTCAATAATTTAATTTTAGCTCCAGAGTGAAGGTTTCAGACATAGATCTGTGTGACTGCTTCACCACATGAAGCATTTTCCTGCCAGCATCATAAATATGTGGAGCAATTAAAGCTATGGGTTTCTCCCAACCTACTATGGAGAGCAAATATTAAGTGGAAGAGAAATCTGCTTTGAGATGAAGTGAAAAGAATAATTATGTGTTAAGTGTCTCAAGCTTTTTATCGGTGTTTCTCTGCTATGATTTTTGTTGTTGTTTTTGGCCCTCCCTTTCACCTTTAACTGAGTGGTGTCAAGTTGTTGTGTCTGCACTCTCTTGTGTTTTCTGGCTGTCAAATATATGAAATACATCTGTTTAAATTAATTATTTGCATACCAAGGGACTCCCCCCAAAAGCTAAAGTATTTCTCTTACACATTCAACAGAGACACACAAATGTGTGCGAGTAAAACAGTAGTAAACCCACAAGGAGCTGAAATGAAAAGGAGATATTCCTGCTTCAAGCCCAACCTCACAGTCAAGCAAAGATGAGCTTTTATTTAAGGGCACACAAATATTGTTTGGACCCCTCTTAATTTTTAACACAGGTCACAGCATGTTTGAGCAGTGGAGCATGATTACATTATAATACAGTATCTCACAAATGTTAGTACACCCTTCACGTTTCAGTAACAATTTTATTATGTCTTTTCAACAGACAATCTTATGGAACTGAAACTTAGAATAGTCCCTGTACAACTTGCACAGCAGTGTAGACTTACTGTTCTCTGAAAATTACTCAACATATAGCCATTTTCATCTAAATCCTGTAGCTGGGAACACAGAACTGTCCACATTGTGCCCCGGGTATCAACATTTTGTGTGGAGAGCTTTGCTGCCCAGCATAGCCTTCATCCTCTTCATCATGGAGTTGACCAGAGCTGCACAGGTGATTACTGGAATATTCTTTCAGTCCCCCACCATCACATCACAGAGCAAATGGATGTCAGACACTTTGTATAGTCCTTCAGCTTTCTTCTGAGGTCATTAAATGAGTTCAGGTCTGGGGACTTACTTGGTCACTCCATCACTTTCATCTTCCTCAGCAAGGAAGTTGCCATCTTGGTGGTGTGTTTGGAATCATTACAATGTTGAAAAACTGTCATGTAGCCAGTTTCTGAAGGAAGGGTATCAGATTCTGCATCAGAATGTCACTGTACATTGAAATTAATGTTTTCTTCAATGAGTGACAGTTCTCCAATGCTGGGAACTCTCATTCAGCCCCAGACCATGATGCTACCACTACCAAACCTCATTGTAGGTAAGACAATTATCTTGCTACTCCTCACCAGAGAACCACCACACATGCTGGACATCATGTGAGCTAAACCAGTAAATATGACTCTGGTCAGACTACAGGATACAGTTGTAGTAATCATGGTTGTCTTCAGCAAACTGTTTGCAATTTATGATCCGGCTTTAGACCAACATGATGCAGGATGCAGCATGGTCTGATCACTAACAGACTCACTTTCTCCTTATTCTATCTTTAAAGCAACGGTGGCAGCACTTGTGTCTGTTTTTAAAGCCAAATTCTAGATATGACACAGAGCACAAAGACTCTGCCCTGGAGAGGCTGGTTCTGAGTAAAACTGGTCTTGAAGAACTACTGTATGACCTTGGCCACAATTCTGTAGCTCAGTTTTTAGGGTGTTACCAATCTTCTTATAAACTAGGTCATCTTTGTAGAGAGCCACAGTTCTGTATCTCAAACCCACAGAAATCTTTTCCATGAGGTGTTTTGCTGAAAATCCAATGGTCATTATGAGAGAATTGTACCCAAAGCACCAAATTTAACAGCTTTAATCCATGATAAACATGTTTGTACAGTATGGTCCAGTCAAGCAGCTGAAAACCTGAACATGATCAGTAAAACAGGTGTTTGTGCATATTTGGACAACATGTACATGTATCACTGTGGGTGTACTCACTTCTGCTGTCAACTATTTTTTGTACAAAAATGGATGTGCTGAGTAATTTTCAGAGAACAGTAAATCTACACTGCTACAAAAGTTGTACACTGACAACTCTAAATTATATCCAAGGTTCCTTTCCAAAGGATTGTACTTTAGAGAGACAAATTTGTTTCTGAAATGTGAAAGGGTGTACTCCAATTTTTTGAGACACTGTAATGTATATATACAGTAAATTGCAACAAATTTGAAAATGAGGCTGGTCAGTGGATGTACAGATTAATGTACGGCATGTAAATAAATACGTGACTCACAGGTACTATAGCGAATGGCCACGGCTTCACTCTGAGCTCCATCTCCATAAAGTGCAGACAGAGAGATTTGGTATTCTTTATCATCCTCCACCCCCTCCAGAATCGCCCCTTCACTGTCACCGTTCACCCTCAACTTGAATACACAAAACAGAGAAACATTATACACTCGGTATAAACTCACCGGCTACTTTATTAGGTACACCTTGCTAGTACCAGGTTGGACCCTTTTTGCCTTCAGAACTGACTTAATCCTTTGTAGCATAGATTCAACAAGGTACTGGAAACACTGCTCAGAGATTTTGCTCCATATTGACATGACAGCATCACGCTGTTGCTGTAGATTTGTCGGCTGCATATCCATGATGAGAACCTCCCGTTCCGCCACATCCCAAAGGTGATATATTGGATTGAGATCTGGTGACTGTGGAGGTCATTTGAGTACAATGAACTCATTGTCATGTTAAAAAAAACAGTCTAAGATGAATCACGGTTTATGACATGGCGCGTTATCCTGCTGAAAGTAGCCATCAGAGGATGCTACACTGTCGTCTGAGGATGGACATGGTCAGCAACAATACTAAGGTAGGCTGTGGTGGTTAAACCATGCCACATTGGTACTAAGGGGCCCAAATTGTGCCAAGAAAATCTCTCCCACACCATTACACCACTGCCACCAACCTGAACCGTTGATACAAGGCAGGATGGATCCATGCTTTCATGTTGTTGACACAAAATTCTGAGCCTACGATCCGAATTTCATAACAGAAATCGAGACTCATCAGATAAGGCAACATTTCTCCATCTTCTATTGTCCAATGTTGGTGAGTCTGTGCGAAGTGTAGCCTCAGTTTCCTGTTCTTAGCTGACAGGAGTGGCACCCGGTGTGGTCTTCTGCTGCTGTAACCCATCTGCTTCCACGTTGGATGTGTTGTGCATTCAGAGATGCTCTTCTGCATACTTTGGTTGTAACAAGTGGTTATCTGAATTACTGTTGCCTTTCTACAGTATCAGCTCAAACCCGTCTGGCCATTGTCCTCTGACCTCTGGCATCAACAAGGAATTTGTGCCCACAGAACTGCTGCTCACTGGATTTTTTCTCTTTTTCGGACCATTCTCCGTAAACCCTACATATGGTTGTTCGTGAAAATCTCAGTAGATCAGCAGTTTCTGCAATACTCAGAACAGCCGGTCTGGCACCAACAACCATGCCACGTTCAAAGTCACTTAAATCACCTTTCTTCCCCATTCTGATGTTCGGTTTGAACTGCAGCAGATCGTCTTGACCATGTCTACATGCCTAAATGCACTGAGTTGCTGCCATGGGATTGGCTGATTAGAAATTCGCGTTAACGAGCAGTTGGACAGGTGTACCTAATAAAATGGCCGGTGTGTGTAAATCTTTTCTAGGAGATGCAAATGTCCCATTACCCTTCCCCACCTGTCTCAGGTCTCCCCCACTTAGGGAGATCCACTTTATGAGATAAGAAACAACATCGTCAGCTGCAGCCTCCCATCGGACCGTGATATCGCTGCCCGAGAAGTTGGCTACTTTCAGGTCTGATGGAGAAGGCACCTTCACTAGGAGAGAGTGAAATGTGTGAGGAAAGAAATGCTGTTCCCACCAACAAGTCTGGGTCAGTACTGGACGGGTCAGTATGCATTTTCTTTGTGTTTCCACTGGAAAAATCTGGGAGTGTGCCAAAATATCTGACGAACCGTCCTATTTTTATGAGAACCTTTTGGTGCGGTCCCAATCTTACCAACTGCATCCAAAAAGGCACTTGATATGCTACAATCTAGGACTTCATTTATCTGCAGTGCAAGCCAACTAGAAGCAAGAGATTGTGGTTCTGGAGTGTTGCATGCAGGTTAGAAATGTTGTCCGACTTCACACTGCGCCTGCACTGCACTGGAAAACGTGACTATACCAAATGACCACAAAAGATGACAGGAGTCGACAGACTGCCAACAACATGCCAGGAAAAAATGATGGAATCTGCTGGATGTCCATCATTTTCCTCCTTTGTTTTTGTGTCAAGTTCTCCATTATAATTCAGGGCAGGCGTTGGACTGCTATGACATCAAGCTAACCTGACGCATTTATCACTATCTAGCTGACAGGCAGCCTACTAAGTAAAGGCACGGCTGGCTGTGGAAACACAACAAGTTCAGGAAATACTGAACCGAATCCCATCTAACCGTCCTGTACCGGTCCAACACGTTGGTGGAAATGGGACTGCACAGACTTTCATTTCATTTGCTTGTTGGCATTGATGACAAATAATTCAGATGATAAAAGAACTGTACTTATATAGCACTCTTACAATACAGTCATACTGACCACTCAAAGTGCTTTCCACTAGATTTCACAATCATTTCACTCATTCACACAAACATTCATGCCCTGATAGGCACATTGGGGCACAACGCGGGCTCAGTGTCTTTCCCAAGGACAGAATCCCTCCAACCCTCCGGTTGAAAGACAACTGCTCTTCCACCTGAGTTACAGCTGCCCTAAATGCACCAGAGGCCAAGATGCATTTGTGTGTGACCTACGTGTGGTGACGTTGCTGGTAAGTGCTGCAGACAGGCCTTGTGGGTACTGGGACTGGACTGACACCAGGTATCTGGATAGAGAGGAGAGGTTCTGTACCAGCACTGAGTTCAGCCCCATTACATCCACCTGGACAGATTATATGAAGGATAGAAAGATGAGACTTTAGAGCCTGTAGGTAAGCTTGATCTAATTACTTTTTTAGGAGGTTCAGGTTCAAAAGGGAAAAAACAAACAAACAAACAAACAAAACACGAAACAAGACTTTAAATGTGTAGAGTTAATCAGAGCACAAATTACTCCCCCCCCCCCCCCCCACCACCACCCCTTTTTTGCTTTCTTTTTATAAACTTAAAAATAATAATTTCCTTTAAAACCATAAAAGCTTCCTGTGAATTCTGTCTTATTTATTTGTTTTATTGTTAATCTTGTTCTTTGGAATTTGGTGTAGGGCATTTTTGTTTTCTTTAAAACACCTTGTTTTTGAAACTGGGTTTCTTTCTGCTCCTTAATTAGCCTTTTTTTATGTTAAAAGGAAAAAAAAAGATAATTTGTGTTTATCTATTTATTTATTTATTTATTTTTTGTTACTCTTAGTCTATGACAGGGTGGCCCAAGTCTGGTCCTTGAGAGCTACTATCCTGCAATTTTTTAAAAGTATACCCCTTCCAACACACCTAAATCAAATGGTTAATTTCCTCATGCACATGTCATTCAGGTCTGCAGAGGCCTGGTAACGAGCCATTCATTTGATTCAGGTGTGTTGGAGAAGGGGTACAACCAAAATATGCAGGATAGCAACTCAAGGACTAGACTTGGGCACCCCTGGTCAATGGATTGCTGCACACCTGTTTTGTATTTGTCATGTGTTCCCTCCGTTTTTTTTCCCCTTAGTCTCCTTGATTAACTTTTTACATTTCATCTATAAAAAAACACATTTTGAGATACATGCCTAGCTACCACTCAAAAGCAGCAATGACGAGCTCTGAAGTCAGAATGTTTGCTCGTGTCACAATGTTCATAAACAAAATGTGACAGGCATGACGCACAAACAAAAATAAAACATGCATGTGTTTCTCAGGGGAAATATCAATACCAGGGCTGATGAGGCTCACACTGCCATGCCTTGACTGGCTGATCGAACAGAGTACTGAACTGCAGCTGTCAGAGTCACTAAAAGGTTTTTAACTTGAAAGTTGAATGTTTCTGGGATTTTAATCTTAAGTTTTTTCTTAAGGAGTTACCTTCTTGATGTCACTGCCATGGTTGGTGCTGTAGATGACTCTGTGGCCGGGGACATTGACAGCACCGGGCACCCAGCTCACCCTCAACATACTGTGGGTGACCATCGGGAACTGAATGCTTACTGGTGCAGGGAGAGGGACTGAAGCAAAGGAAACCAAGAAAGTACTGTACAGGAATATATTATGGTACCAGAGCTGCTGCTATTGAAGCCAGAAGATGGAATAGCCAGCGAGTGTGTCATTTGGGTTAAAGAAGCAGAACAAGAAAAAAGGGCTAAAAAAATAAATAAAAATGGCGGCATAAAGGAAGGAGGGGAAAGTTTAAAAGAATGTTTCGGCAAATTCTTACAGGTGGTAGCGACAGAGGTGACAGGATCACTGGGATCTTCATCGTAAAGTGCATAAAGTGTGATGGAGTAGTCCATGGCTGGCAGTAAACCTGTCAGCTCCACCACAGTCTGATCTGCACTGAATTTCTCCTGCAGAAACACACCAGCAAAGCATAAATGTGGAGATAGAAGTTTGTTGATCATCTCATATTAAAGTACAAAACACTGGTTCATGTGTTGAGATGGTGCCGTTTTATATACTGTAGATATCTGCAAATCAGACATTACTTTGATCAACATTTGAATAAGTCTTTGGAAGATGGAGGGCTAGGATGTATTCAGGTGTTTTAATGTCTTGAAATATCGCCTCTCTCTTCCACTAGTCCTCAATAATTGCAATAAAGTCATCTCTGGAACATATACATAATGGTATTCAGTTATCTAAACATGAAGAAACAGACAAAATAAATATGCAATTTATTCAGAATACAACAGGGTCAACCATATGGCATGACTTCTGCTGGAAAAACACATTAAAAAAAAGACATCAGAGGAATGGCAATACTTGTTGGAGACCAATGGAGCCAGCTGCACGTATATCTTTTGGAAATGCCAGTTTCTTACATCGTATTGAGAAAAGATACAAAGAGAGAGAATGTATTTGGAGTATTCCTTTTCTGTGGGTAACGATGCCTATTACAAAGAAATGACTGAAGGTGGAGCCATTTAATAATGGATGAACATTGAACTTGACATTTACACAATAGAAAAGATGCCTTTTTCCTTCAAGAGGTTTTGCCATATGTAGTCAAAATGTACAGAGTATGTAAAACCTATAAGGTCTGATTTAATATTAAGCTATTTGATTTGTGATTATATGCCCCCCCCCCCCTTTTAAATTAGGTTTATACACCATTAGGATGTGGGCTTCAAGTTCAGCTGGTCAAATTATTAATATGTTCTTAAAAACATGTAAAATGAAAAGAATGTAAAAAGGAGAAAGAGGAAGTATCCTGGAAAAGCAGTGTGGACTTTTTCAAATTTCAAACTTCCCACTTAAATGAAGAAAGAAACTGAAGGACCCAGTCGGACAGTCTTTAAAGACGTAATTACAATTTTTTTCTGTGAGCAGAATGTCTTGCTTTTCTTAAATAAGGAGAAAGAAAGTGCAGAACTGTACAATTAGACAAGGTTTGGGGCTTTAAGTTGGTTATAGGTATAAGTTTTTTTTTCTTGAATCAACAGACCGTGAAGACATAAAGTCAAGACAATATTATATTAAGTCAGATCCACGACTTGGTAGCATTTTTGTGTAACGTATTGAAACATTTTCCCATAAGAAAAATAATGTGCATGTAGAACATATCTCAAACATACAGTATACACTTTTGTTTCTCTTTGCTTTCCCCATTTCTTTCTCCAGATTATGCTGCATTTCCCTGATTTGTAACTGATATGTCATAATTGATCGTCATGATTGATCACATGATTTTACAGATTCACGTCTCACCTCCCTTGCATCATCAGGCTCTCCGTGGCTGAGTGCAGAGTACAGGATCATGTACTGGGTAGCACCAGGAGCTGCACTCCAGCTCACTTGCAACGTGCTGTAAGAGGAAGGAATGACTTCCAGGTTGGCTGGCACGGCCAGTGACACTGACAATGGCGAAAAGGAAGAGAGGAAAGAGCGAAGAAACATCAGGTTTTTCATATATAGACCTTCTTTTAATCTTTTAAAGTGCTTTTGAGAAAACGTTCTCCAGGTTCTCCACCAGCTCCTGTCCATTAACAAAAAGGCACGTAATTTAAGAGACTTGGACATCTTTTGACTTTGAATTGGTCATTAGGCACTTTGTCAATTGCAACTGGTACGAAAGACACATCTGCTGTTCCCATTTCTTTAGATTCATCTTGGAAAAATGAAAACACAGTTTAAACAGACAGAAAATTGGATTTTTGCTCCAACAAGCTGATTCCTAAGGAGCTAGTTAGTAGCCAAAAGTTAGCATATCCCAACTCAGTTGGCGTATTTCTTTAAAGCATTTGGGAAGATGGACAAAGAGGAAAAGAGCAGAGAGGTCAGGCTAAAAATCAAACAAACAAACAAAAAACCCCCACACAACTAAAGTTGATGAATGGTATCTGAAATTGATGCTTTCGAGAAATAGGAACAAATAGAACAAAAAAAGGCAGCCAACATCCAAAGAAGAGATTGGAAAGTCCTTGAAGAAGCCTGGAAAACTGTTCCTGAAGACTATTTTTAGAAATTACAAGAAAGCTTGTCTAAGATGGTTCAGGCTGTGATATTAAATCTCAGACCAAATATTGACCTCCAAGATTAGTAGGCTACATACTATAATGCTGTATAATATAATAATATATAATATATAATACTGATTATACTGTAGCTACTTATGTACAGATAAGGGATGGGTGATATATTACCGTGTGCAATCATCAAAGAAATTCCCCACGGTAATAATTTGTCATCTCACGATAAAACATGATAAATTCAGTTTATCAGGTTGTATTTACAATCATCTTTATTTTTATTTTTTTCTGTTTGCACTGTTCAAGTAAATGTCAAATGGAGAAAAACCCCACACTGCTTGCTCTCTGCCCTTCAGCTCTTTCCAATAAAAAGGGATCTGCACTGTACACATTAAGGCTGCTTAAGCTTTTAACCCATTAACACCACCTGTGGGGTAAGCATGGACCTTCTCCTAGATATGTAATGGTGTTTGCAGGCAATTGGGGATTATCACGCTTCCGTGTTCCGAACTTCCGGTTTGAAACACTTGGACGGCCCACTTCCGGCCCAGTTCAATGTCCCTTCTTTACTTCGTAGATAACGTGAATAAACGCCAACCCTACTTAAATTTTCATGGATTCCAGACTGAAGTGATACTAAGGAAGAAGTGGATCAAAGCGATTCTCCAGAGTGAAGGGCCGAACTTTATAATAAAACAACGGAGCATGTTTGTTTGTAGCCGGTGGGGCACAACACCGGCATTCTAGCATAGCCCAGCTAGCGTTTACCGACGTGCTTAACTTTGTGCGTCTTAAAACACACAAACATCTGAAAATCGGGTCTGTACCCCCCCCCCCCCCGTTTCAAGTGGAACAACTGGAGACTGCCAAGAAAGGAGACACTTTCAGATGCTTGTGTGTTTTCAGCCGCACAAAGTTAGGCACGTTATCGAGCTGGCTAATGCTAGCCTGCTAACAGTAGTCTGCCGACTACTACTCTGTTAAACTTTGTAAATCGGATAAACGCCAATGCCAAGTTTTCATTCCAGACTGAAGTGATGCTAAGGAAGAAGTGGATCAAAACGACGATTCGCCGCGGTGAAGGACCGAACTTTATAATAAAACGACACACGTTTGTTTGTAGCTGGCAGACTACACAGTCGTGTTAGCAGGCTAGCATTAGCCAGCTCGATGACGCGCCTAACTTTGTGCGGCTGAAAACACACAAGCATCTGAAAGCGTCTCCTTTCTTGGAATATAAGGAATGATAGTGATATATAAGCAAAGCTTCAGGGTCATGTTTCAGTTATTCAAATTTAAATGGGCTATATGCATGACTCCACTACTTCCTGAACTTCATGCAGCACCTTTGCTTCCTGTCTTTCATGACTGGACAAACTGATTACTCCAGGTGTGTCTAGGTGCTGTCTGAAGTTCAGGAAGTAGTGGAGTTGTGCATATAGCCCATTAATTTTCATTTGAAAAAAAATCTGCCTGCCAAACAGAAGATAATTTTTTAACTGTATAAACTTTATTTTTATATAATTGTGAATAAATTCAGGCATTAACCCTTAGAACCCTAAGCCCATTTTTCTTGAAATTGCATATTCCAAATAAAATTAGTGTATCTCTGCAATCACAGGGCCTCTTTGAATATATCTGGTGTCAAATTAAAGAAAACACTTGAGATTTCTGGAGACGTGTAAATATAATTATATTTGTTACTGATGAAGAGTAAATGAAGATGGCAGCAAAATTTCAAACCTCGCCTTAAAAAATGATGCTTTAGAACAGAGGTGTCAAACTCATTTTAGTTCAGGGGCCACAAACGGTACGATTTGATCTCAAGTGGGCCGGACCGGGAAAATGATCACACTATAACCTAGAAATAACAATAACTTCAAATGTTTCCCTTTATTTTAGTACATTGTCAAGATGTTTATATGTTATGGACTTTCCTTTTAGAAAAAATTAATATGAAATTTATTGAGAAACATAATTGGTTCCACAATTACTTTGCCTCATTTGATTATATTTTATTTAATTTATTCATTTGATTAATTTCAGTCAACATTTCTTTATATATTTTTATATAGCAAAATATTTATATACATTTTATTATAAAATCAGATAAATCTGAATTCATAACATTATTTTTCTGACAAAACTTCCCAAATATTAAATATTTTTAATATATGTGTATTTATATTTTTACTTTTACTATTATCATTATGATCAACTCATTAAAATATGACAACATGTTCGTTGTAACTTACAGATCACAATGGATGCACAAAATCACTTACTGTAATATTGAATGGCAGGTATGTGGAACTAAAAAATACAGTATTTCACATCATGATTGGGAACTTTTTAAGAGAAATAAGATTTCTACGTGTGTAAAGTAATACTGACCTCATAATATAAACTATGAGGTCAGATCTGTAAAGTAATATTGTAATACTTCATATTTAGAAGTTTAAAAAGAATCTAAGCTCTGGTGGATCAATTACAAACTAGAGTTTGTTTTATTGTTTTAAATGTGATATTTAACTCATTCACTGCCAGCCGTTTTCAGAGCAGAGTACTCCATACTGCCAGACTTTTTGAGCATTTTGACTGATTTTGGGAGATCCACAGAATATTGTGTACTATGCCAATACAAACACTGAATGTACCAAAGAAAAGTTTAGACTCTCTTCTTTTATCAGAAAAAAACCATTTGTTTCTAGCTTTTTCCATTCTTTAGTAATCTGCAGTAGAAGATGGGCTTGTTTCAGCGAAAATGCCTATTTTTGAGCAAAAAGCGGAGAAAAATTAGTTTGAAACTCGCCGTCCGATTCAAGTGGAAAAGTGTCTTTGATGACAATATTTTTTACTTTAGTAACACCTTCATCTTCTGAACAGCTGTTTACTTCTATGAAACAACAAATACAACACTGAGAAAAGAGTTTTGGAGGCTAAATAATTATTTACCAGCTAAATAAGCCACAACAAGCTTGTTTCACAACAGAATATTTGGCAGAAACAGCGAGCAGAGACGTCTCCCTCCGCCCCTCCTCCCCTCTACTGCAGCTGCTCTGCGTGCACGCACCTCCCCCCCCCCCCCAAACAACCGCATGCTGCAGACTTCGCTGCTGTATTTCCCTCTATGGACGTGTCTCCGATCGATCGTGTCACTTTCTGTCACTGATCACTTTGTCCACAAACTTTCTTTCTTTATCCACCTCCTAAGCCGTTTCGATTACGACCGATCGCCATGTTCCCCCCCCCCCCCCCCCTTGCAGAAGAATCGAGCACACTTCTTGGGCTAACCGGGGCTAACAGCCGCTAGCTAGCAAACAACACAAAGCCACATGGCACCTCCTCCCCTTCCTGGAGGGTTTTTTCAAGCTTGTCTGACGCCGCCATCTGCTGGATTTGGTGAAAACTACATCAGAAAATGTCAGATCATCTTTGAACTCTTTCACAAGCTGCACCAGATATTAAAACAGCTTCCCCAATTAAAACCCTTAATTAACGTGTAAACACGTGATTGGCAGTTAACGTTCGGATTTGAATTAACGTGGAAACACGTGAATGGCAGCGAAAGAGTTAATAATTCACCTCACGGGCCAGACTGGACCCTCTGGCGGGCCGGTTTTGGCCCCCGGGCCTTATGTTTGACACCCCTGCTTTAGAAGTTTATCTCTTTCAATCCAAAGTAAAATATGATGACATTGTTGCCGCAAAGCAGAACAGAATTACAGAGTTTATTTTTACAAAAAGTTCAGGCAAGGTTTCCAAAATTGCCACTTTGGCACAATTTGGCACAGCTGGCAAATAACAAATATCTTAAAAAAACAAAAACAGCCTTAAAATGCAACTTTTATGACTTCTGTTTCTGCACACGCCCTCACAGCGTCCTTACCTGGCTGTTTGTGGTTATGCAAGCCCATAACTCACAATGGATTGGTTGATTTTGGTAAATGAGACATCAATCAATTTATTAGAGCCAGTAGACCTCGTGGGAAAGACTGACAGTACTTTGTTGCTGCTTATTGGCTTCTATCTCTGTAATGCTTAAGTGTAGAGGACTGTGGAGCACATGATTCTGCAGAGTCTCAGTGTTAATTTGATATGTAATTTGTGTGGTTTTGATGCGGGGTTGTGGCTGTGGAGACAAATGTTGTACATAGGTTTCTATTATGCCGTGTATTTACGTTTTACATTTTTTATTTCATTTGGATATAACTTTAGTTATGTTTTGCACAATTAAAAAGGTTTGTGCTGGCTTGTAGCCTAGCTTCTGCAGTTTAATTTGATGTGCCACATTGCAATAATCTCTGTCATTAATGCGTCGTTTATCACTGTTGTTGTTGAGTAACAATCACGAAGGACCTTATAAGGTCCCTCTCAGGTTCAAAGGGATTTGTATCATCTCTCCACCTGTTGATCAGTCATGCAGCAACTCTCACACCCTGCCTGTATTTCACTTTGTATCATGGTCACCCCCCCAACCTCTGTTCATCTTAAACACTTCACACTTCCCTATGACTGTAAATGTTTTGTCTTATTGTCAAGCTTACGTGTAGTGACAGTTCCTCTGAGTGCAAGGCCAACATTGTCTGCATAAACGGGGAAGATGGACACGTGGTACAGAGTCTGAGAGGACAGGCCATCCAGGAGCACCGTGGACTCAGAGCCGGACAGAACAACCTGCAGACAAAGCATGTCTCAAAGTCAGGACTGGACATGCACAATGCTCCACGCCTAATGTTCAAATAAAAACACTTTACCCATAAAGCATTTAATCCATCATACAAATTACTAATAGTGATGATGCAACAAATACATATTTTTCACTCTTTACGGAGAAAACTGCTGTACAAGAATCAAAATATTATGATCTGTTCAAATATTTGAGGTTCGAGTCCCTGACACAGCACTCAGGTGAGTCCTTAATGTTCACCAACCACTCTCCAGGCGCTGTAAGTCGGCAGCCCACTGCTCTCAGGTTAAACTTAAGATGGGTATAATGCAGAGAATTAATTTCCTTATCGGGATCAATAAAGTATAAATTATCATTATTATTATCATCATGATCATCATCGTCATCATCATTATGATTATTATTATTAATAGTCAACATGCGAGAGATATGTTTGTTAAGAATATTTGTCATATTCGACGTTGTTTTTACATTTACACATAATGGATAACACATTGTCATTCATCATGATGTTGTGTTGAAAAAATAACCTCACTACACTGCAAATTTCCTCAGGGATTAATGAAGCATTTTGCATTTAATTTTATTTCATTGTTATGCCTTTCTTACAATGAAAATTGCAGGAAATCATAAATGAACGAAACAAAACCTGCATGACATTGTGAATTCTGAGGTGTCCTGTCCTGGCCTGCCTACAGTGGCTCCCTCTGATGTTCAGGGTACAATATAAGACTCTCCTGCTTGTCTTCAAGGCTTTACATGATCTCGCCCACTTCATCTATCAGACTGATGTATCTGGTATGTCCAACTGCCAGCTTGCTAGTTGAACCGAAGCCCTGATATATAAACAAAAGGTAGGAGAGCCTTCTCTGTGTTTGCCCCCCACCCCGCCCTGGAATGCTTTACTCTTTAATCAATCAGGTCTGCTGAGTCCCTTTTGCTTTTAAAACATTACTGAAAACCTTTCTATTTTATAAAGCCTTTGTCACTTAGCTCATGTGTAGCCTTTTGCTTTATTTATTTTTTTATGTCATTTTAAGTTTTTAATCTGTGTGCTTTTGTGATTTTTATTCTGTTTTATTATAGTAAAGCACCTTGATCTGCCTTTGTCAGTGTAAGAGTGCTTTGAAAATAAAGTGAACTTGAGCTGAAACTAAATCCCATAATTCAGCTATGTAACAAAAAGAATCTTATTCTATTTCCCCCCCATTTTGTTCCTTGAACTGTGCTCATATCTCAAACCCTGTATGGTAAAAATGCACTGTAGCAAACATTAAAATTTCCTCACAAACAATAGCTAAACTGATGGTTCTGTAGGTATAGTGAGACTGCATATCTGACCTCTTGGGGGGTCTGACTCTCAGCGCTGTGGTACACCACTCTGTACTGCTGGACTGGCTTTGTAGGATTGGTCCAGTGCAGCTTCACCTCTTTGGATCCAAGGTCAGAAAAGCGGAGATCAGTAGGACTTGGGTATGAGACGGCTGGGTCTGCTGTGGGCCCAGGCTCCACTTCTGGAAAGATAATCAGAGTAATACCTAATAAACCAAATGCCTATATGTTAACAATTTTCACCTACAAACAGGGTGACAGACAGATGGATACCCTCTACCTTTCACCTTCTGTCATTTCTAAGGCATCACACATCAGGGCACAATAAGAAAGACAATCTGGTCCTTACCAGGTCTAAAAATAAATGGCATACAACCCGAGATGAATAACATCAGATGGCATATCACTCCTTGCTATTTGACATGAAACTAAGGCAAAATACAAAAGCAGCGTGTGTACCATATTTTGTGGTAATAATTTGATGTAGTTGATTTCTGTCACTATGGGTTAATTTTGACACTCTTCAGTACACTGAGGTTTGCAACATTACTTCATATATGATCATCGCAGTATGTAAAGCAGGTTGAGGTCTGGGCTTTGACTGGACCATAGCAACACTTTGATTCTTTTTATTTTCAGCCATTCTGTTGCAAATTTACAGCCGTGTTTGGGATCGCTCCCCTATTTCATGAACCAATCTCAAGCTTTAGCTGCCAGACAGATGCTCTCAGATTGGACTCTTACTTTGGTGCACAGTGGAGTCTTGTGGCAACAAAACAAGCCCCTATTATCATCCCTCCACCACCATGCTTCACAGTTGTTATGAGGGGTTTGTGCTGACATACTTCATTCATTTTCCTCCAAACATGCTGCTGTGCATTATGTCCATCTTATAAACATCTCCACTCTGGTCCTTTTGGTTTGTTTAGATGCAATTTTGCAAACTGTGCTGCTATGGTCCTTATTTAGAAAGAAGTGGCTTTCTAATATACAAAAGACAAGTCATCCTTGTTCAGCCTTTTACTAATTGTATTGTCATGAACTTGAACATTTAATATGCCATCTGGGGTCAGTAGTCTTTTTAGCAGTTTCTCTGAGCACTGTACAGATTAAGTTTGGGATGAACTTGCTGGGGCATCCACTCCTTGGACAGGTTGACAGCTGTTCTGTAGGTTTCCAAATGTAAATCTTTCTCACTGTAGAACGATAAACTCCATATAGTTTGGAAATGGACTTATAACCCTTTCCACTTTAAAACCAAGGGCAGATCTATTTTCTGTTATGCGATTGACTGCATGTGGCTTACGTTTGGTGATGCCACGTTCCTCTATCCTTCCACACAGAATGTGAACCAGCCGAGCCACCAGCTTGCTGAGTAGAGGAAAGTCATTCACATTGTAAACATTTAGATCCACTGGCTCCGATGCCACTTGTCTCAACTCAGCTTCATCTGCGTTCTTCACACCTGAACACAAAATTGAAAAACAAAAAAACAAAAAACAAAACAATCAATCAACCTTTTTAACATGTAAATATTTGCAGCCATTCTCTTTTCAGCCTTTGAGTCTCACCTACAGCGATGATTTCCACGCCTGCATTCTTCAGCCGGTTTGCCGCAGCAATGGCGTCATCCTGAGACTTCCCATCAGTCAACAATACCAGGAAAAGTGGGGTGTCTGGTCTTGCGCCTGCCTCAGGCCTCATGTTCTCCTCCATGACGTGAATCAGTGCCTGTCCTATGGGATGACTGGCTGGTTACACACTGACAGAGTGGTGCATCTACAATAGGCCACTACAGGTTCAACACATGTTGGGTTTGTACCTGTAAAGGTGTTTCCTCCTTTATATCTGAAATTCCTTACTGCCTCCAACAGCTGCTCTTTAGTAGTGTAGTTGTTGAGCTGCCACTCTGTGCGAGGGTCTCCACTGTACTGGGTCAAACCTGGGGGGAGGGGGGTACTTCATTAGGTATGGTGTTATAATCTCTGACAAAAAATAAATAAATCTATTCCACCTTGGTGAATTTAGATATTCTTAAATACCTGTTACACTGATAAAATAGTACCTACAATCCATTTTGCGTGTCTGCTGTTGATGAATAGCAATATGGGTGTTGCTGCCAGAATGTGCAAAATATTGGGAGGACAATATGCAAATAAATCAGCTTTGCACATGTGATTGTGATTTATCGACCGTTGAACGGACTGCAGAGGCTGTTTTGCGCCTATATGCATGTCTGAAAAGCAGGTACTAACTGGCAGCTTTACATACTTATGGCTGCAGCTTCTCAATGAAGAACTGCAGACATGCAGCATTGAATCGAGCAGTGAGGGTAACGCACCCAATTCTTTAAAGATGTGACCTTCATGAACAAATTGATTCTTTTGAATGGCTCTTTTAAATGAACAATGAGAATTAAATCTCAGTTGTGAGCCATTCTTCTTTATCTAAAATGCACTGCCTTCACATGACACGTGTGTGCATCTTGGGAACCTGATGTCCACCACACTTCATTATTGTGAATACAGCTATGGGCAGAAAGGGTTGCTCAGAAACTGAGTCCCAAAGCATTTACTAAAATTTAAAGCTCAGGCTTACTCCATTTCCATTTTTACTGTATTTCTGTATTTTTCCTGTCTTTAAAAAAAAAAAATCACTTGTAGAAGATTTTACAAAGATACATTTCTCACTAGCCTTTATTCTGACATAGTGTGAGGTTTTTTGCTTTTATTTATTTATTTTTTTTGCATTACAAAATGTCCTTTGTGTGGAAAAAATATTAGGAGTAAAAGTAGAAGTTTTTTCGCATGGAAGTTAATTGTAGCCAGCTTAGTTTTCATTGTGTCACAAAATTTTTTGTCAAATAAAAATCCAAAATAGTGACTTCACTGTCAAAGCCCAGGGACAGGTAGTCACCTTATAAAATGTTTACAATAAAAACACAAGCTAAATGAAAATTATGAGCAATAATTCAGAATGTCCCAACTGAGTGTATATTGACAAGGTGTGTAAGTTTGAATTATTCGATCCAAATCTTGCCTTATAAATTGCTACCAGAGATTATTTACTTGATAAAGATTAGTTACTGTTGCTTGAGTTCTATGATAAAAAAATGAATAAAAAATAAGAGCGGGCCAGGCTTTTGAATGGTTCTTTAAAAGGAGTGGCTCCTCAAGATCCAGCTCCCTTCAAAGAGCCATAAATCCCATCTCTATAATTTTCATTATTTAATTAAACAACAATTAACATAGAAAACGTCACGATTTAACACAGGTTTAGACATATCAGAACATCTGCAGCCACTGTAGCTTAATAATGATTAAAGCTGACATTAATCATGTCTTTAAAGTTTCCCTTTTATGCCAATGTCACATTTTTAACTTGGATATGCTCAGTGCGCTCTTCTTCTCCAGACCCGGCTGCTGGAGCTGCTGGTTTTGTGTCACAGAGCAACTTGTGCATAATAGATTAATAGATGTCAAACCATCTTCAAGGCAGCAGCAGCAGACAGATTTATTTGTTCCAACAGCAGCTCCTTACCCATGTCCACTCCAGGAATACCTGTTGCATTATTTTATTTTAGATTTAACATACTTATTTAATATTATATTTTATTTGCCCCTTTCCACTAGTATATCTATCTCTCCATCAGGTCGAATTTCATTTAGCGCTTATGACATGCTCTCCAACTTTCCATGGCAAAGCAAAAACGCATGCTAAACCCTCACTTATATACCTCTGTATGCACCTGTTATCAATTGCAAGAGCAATCTTAGATCACCTGCAAACAACAAAAACAGTGCACACAATCTATTTGTGCCGCACCCAAATTAGCGCTCTTTATTTGAGATCTTTGTAGATCAAGGTCCTACTGTGTAGTTTGCATCGGTGTGTAAAAAAATTCCAAGTGTTGGACTCTAAATGGGCTGATACTATATCTTAAATGACTTGGATAAGTATCAGAAAAAAAAACTTAAATCAGGGAAATATGTATCAGGAATAGAAAATGACAGGAAGAGTGTGAAATCCACTGTGCGGTGTTGTGTTTCTATAAGCAACTCACAAAAGTGGAGAGAGATGGTTGCCCCACCATACTCCCTCAACATTCTGGTTCTCACCGATTTGGATGTGATTTGGCCCAATGTGGAAGGGTGTCATCAACCCCTCCAAGAAGTCTCTGACCCGCCTGAAATTGGTGCGTCCAATACTCCATGAACCATCCACCAACAGCATGATGTCTGCTGCTGCATCAGTGTTGCACTCATAAGGTTTTCTTGGATACATCCCTAAATACAAGGATACAAGAGGATTATGGTCTTTTCTTGGCTTGGCTTTCTTCATATTGCACCGATTATTGCTTTCCCATTTCATTTGCCTCATTAATTCCTTTCATGTATATTAGGGAAAGAGATGAGTGTGGCAGGGATGTAGAATGTAGGTGTGTACAGTAAATACTATCAGAACATGTGTGGACATGGTGCATTCATGCATGTGAGGGTCTGTGTGCTCCCTGATTATAAAGAGAATGCATGTGCCCTGCAGCTGCTCAAGATGGCCTGTCATTATCCTGTACCTGTCCCTCCCTCATGTAAACACTGTCATCACATGCCAAACCAACACTTACTGCCACAAAACCTCATGTTTCCTTCCATCCCCAAAAGAGCTGAAGATGCCTTTTAAAGTTAGCATAACATCCTGCAAAAGCAGACTTCCAATTCATCTGCTATCACATTTCGGTTTATTTAACTCATTAAGATAAAACAAAACAGTAGCAGAACTCTATGATGTTTCCTAAATAGTGGAGAATAGAGGTTACCTGTGACTGGTTGTGTATGGAAGGGTGTTTTCCGGGTTTTATCCTCAGTCAGTCGACCCTGTTTTGTCCCCTGCTCCTCTTTGTTCTCCACCACAGAACGATGTCGCTCTTTTTCTTTCTTTCTCTTCTTCTTCTCTTTGGTGGTTTTCTCTGAGGCCTCATCAGGGATTTCAGAGGGGCTTTCTGTAGTTGGGAGCTCTGGAGGCCAACACATGGGTGGGGTTACAGAAAGATAAGAAAGCTCATTTCAGACTGTATGTGACAGGAAAGTATTAATGGGAAAGTAAGAGAAAACTTCTTTATTTATGATAAGCAGGGGATACTGTTTGTTCTTGCTTGATGTCAACAATTTCTAAAAAATACATAAATAAATAAAAAAAAGAAAGAAAGAAAAGGAAAAAGAAAAGAAAAATCCTTCACTTCCACCACCCTTTTTTCATGCTAAGCTCTTTATATTTTCTTACTTCCAGATTTTGCAGTGATTTTAAAAAAATAACAATACATCTCTATACAACGAAGCGCTAGAGGACACAAACTGCTTGTAAGGTTTTTAAATCTTTACATTTTTGTTTTTAATTTAAACCAGTTTAAGTTTAAACCAGATAGGAAAGTTTCATTATAAATCTGCATCTTCCTCTCGCTCCATCCAGCTCAGCATATCGGGATTGGATAGGATGCTCAGTGCTGTGCCTTTTTGATCAGCACAGTTCATGATTGCGTCGCTACTTGTCTATGTACTAAATACATGTAAAAATAACTAAGTATAAGATTCTGTCACTTTTATTTATTGCTCATTTAGTATAGCATGTTACTTTATGCTAGCATGCAATACAAATTTTTCATTACAAAGACAGTACAAATATGATTATGAAAAGTCTATAAAGATATCTCCATGTGGTATTGCCTTTCATTGATGTGTTTGATTTCTAAAAAGGTTTATATGTTAGCCCAGTGTGTATTTCAGTTTAATAACGTTCTCGTGATGATTGTCTTTTTTTAGAGGGGCTGTTTTTTGTTTCTTTACAGTGTAGTGGCTGCTTGTCCTATTTTTTACCGTTTGTGGTTGTTGTCTATCTTTTGTATCTGTCTCCTCTTCCCACTTTTTTCACCTTTTTTTTGTTTACTCTTTTATTGTTGATCCTCTCTGTCAGCTCCAGCATGTAAATGCAGTAAAAAAAAAAAAAAAAAAAAAAACTGATTTAAAATAAAGTATAAACAGGAGCCATATATCTATAAAACTCCTCTTGGCAAAGCAAATTTGTTTGGCACAACACAGCAGCGCCCATCATTGTGTTTGCTATGATTCTGGACGGACAAAATACATTTACATATTGTTTTACACAGTTGTCTTCAAAATTATTCACACCCTCCAATTAAAGAAAAGGCTAAATTCACAATAGTAATTCAAATAACAAGAAACTAATAATAAATAAAAATTCACAAAACTATATTTTCGTGAAATCAATTATTGCTTTTAAATTGTGGTTGAAAATAATAATTGAAAAAAATAAACAAATGAAAAATGTCCCAGACACATTCGAGAACCTGCTCATGAACAGTGGACCAAAATACCTGTCAACAGGTGCAGAAGTCTTTTTGAATATCACAGAAAATACCTGATTGTAGTGATTGCCTCAAAGGGTTGTTCAACAAAATTTTAGCTTTAGAGTCCCATCATGCTTGTTTACTTGTTTTATTTTTGTGTTTGTTTTTGATATTTTTGTTGAACCACAATTCAAAATCAATATCATGATTTTCACAAAATTTTCATTTTCTATTACTTTTGTCAATTTCCGCTTATTTCACTGACAGCTCATATTTTTCCCCGTCTTTAATTGTAGGGTATTAATAATTTTGAGGACAACTGTATTAAGTTTAAGTTTTTAAAAGTTTTATTCCATTTTAATACATTCAATCTGATGGAAATCATGTTGGGGGTGTTTTATTGTAAGTTATTTTCTAAATAGTTGTACATAACTCAGATGACCATCTACACACTTCTCATGTCTTTTCATATTAAAGTTATAACTCTTTTTGCAAATAATATACTTAAATTTGGAAATATTTGTGAATTCTTTGTACTGTTGAAAATTTGGGGATATAAACCTGATATAAACAACTGTGGAACTATGGTAAGGATATTTGGACCTGTAAAATATCACCTGTATATCCTATTTTTGAACTGAATGTGAACAATTTTTTGCTGCTTATGGTTAGTTTTGCCAGAATTAATTAAAACTTGTTGTGTTTTTCTATGTTGACTGAATATTTCTGATAATATATATTCTTTAAATGTGTTTGATGACTGTTGTTCATAGTTAAAATCAAATTATATCAGTCAAATCAAAGATACTTTATTAATCCCCGGGGGGAAATTCATTCATCAAATTCATTCATGTCTGGTTCAAGTATGAGCTGTGCTTCTGTTTATAAAACCAAAACTTAATTAACAGGCAAGTTGAAACAAGACAATATACTATTTTGCTATATTATTCTACAATTACATTGTTGTTTTTTTGTTTTTTTTCAACTCTTATTCTTATATGTTCTATGGGACTGGATGTGAATTGACTTTTACCCGAATCATCGTACTATAGCAGGAAGGATGTGTGTGTGTGAAAACTTTACTACTATACAATACCTGCAGTAGTGGCAGAAGTAGCAGTGGTGGTCGTGAGCTCTGGGTATGGAATTGATGGAAGACCCAACAGGGTGATGGCTGTGTCATCCAAGTCCCCCGACCCTGACCCTCCCGGCAAGATCTTCTTCTTCTGGTCACGGCTACCACTGCGAATCATCTCCTCCTCACGCAAACTTTCCACTGGAAGACAGCAAATGCAATATAACTGTTTGAATGTGATAAAACTGTCAGAGATACTCGCGAACGAACCACCAGGACCAAACATGGAGCCAAAATGATCTGTTTCTCAAAGTTTTGTGTTAATCTTTAAGTTCTTTTTAAATAAACACAACAAACTAAAATTATGGAAAAGTAAAGGGTGCCTTTTCATGTCCCAGATATGGTGAAAAGATTTTTACCTGTTATTTTCATTTCCTCCTTTTGTATGAATACTGTAATTTTGGGAAAGGGTGATCTTTAAGCAAAGGTGAATAACTGCTTATCAACACTTTAAAACTTCCCTTTTCTGTCTGGAGAGGGATTTAAAAACATTCCTTCTTGCCGACTGGGTTTTGGTGCTATGCAGGCTTGAGGTTAGAGGTAAAACTGAGTATGTTCAAAATAAAGATGGGGCATGTTTAGTGCTTGGTAGGTTATTATTCCTCTAACCAGTTGCTGCTGACAAATCCTTGCCTAGAGTTAAGAGACAAGGTGAACAATGGCAAATTGAGGGTGAAATTTTCAAGAAGTAAGAATAGCCTCAACTTGGTAACACAATCATAAGAAGGTTCATGGTGAACATAGAGCCCTGAGGGGGTTAAAGTGAACGGGAGAAGAGAAGACACATCAGGAAGGAATTCCCAGACAGCCTGCATTGCAGCATGACAGCCGGTGTTGCAAATTTCCAAGTCAAGGTGTTTTTCTGGCCTGCCTAGACACGCTCACCACGACATGGTAACCTACCATCACATGCATCGTTTGCAAGTAACCGCAGGCTACGTTCACATATTAAACAATAGTGTTTGAGCTCTGGAAGAGAATAAATCAGGCAGACAATAACTTCAAACGTGAAAGCGGCTCATCAATCAGCAGAGATTCAATCAATAGAGTACTATGCAAAATATCTCAGTCCTACTATTTTACTCAGAAGAGTAAAATTACTTGAATCTAAAAACTAAAGACAACTGTTCTCCTCCCTGCAAACTGCCTGTCCCTAAAAACAGTCACAAAGTGTGTCTAGAAAGCCATTATTAAGGTTGCCTTTGTGGCCAAGGATGGCAAATTTACAACCCAGGACACAGTTAAGTCACGTTAAATACACACAGCTTCCAACACTTTCAGCCTGTAATCCCACTGTGTGGTATTTAAACCTATTCTGTGTGTTGTGTGTGTGTGTGTCTGCTTGTGAACACACTTGGTTAGATAAGGCAGGATGTTGACAATCTAAACCAAGCTTGACTTTGACAGTATTATCCACACAACATAACTTTTGGAACTTAAAAATACACGTTTCTGGGAATCCATGTCACTTTCTATAATGGTTTCCATCAACCATGTTGTGTTTCTTACTGGTGAATCGTCTCTTTGCAAGAAGTTTCTCCGTTGTCCCATTGAGCACCAGGACTTGGAGGGAATATTCCTGACTGGAGTCCAGTCCTGCCACTGTTGCCCGGCCACGGGTGGTGGTCAGCATCAGCTCTGGTTGTGGCTCCTCTGTAAAGAAAGGCATGCCAGGTAACAAATGACTGTTTTGGTGTTTATGGGAAGTAGATTAAAGGTTTTATCTGTGAGCCCCTTTTATTTCAGTTCACCAGGAAAGTTTCTATTGCTTATTTGTGGAAAATGGCAAACCAAGCAACTCCAAAGCTGCTATGTGAATAAATTTTAAAACAGCATTCACAAACTGCTTTTTAAGTCTTTTCAACCACTTGGTTAATTTTTCCACTACACAGCAAAAACACATCTGATCAGATCACTTTTAAGCATCCATGTATACATGTCAGCTGGAATATCTGATTAGATTGATTCAAGTTATATAGAAGAAATATTTGATCCATGTAAATTGATCATCCTCAGCACACTATGGGAAAATCACCTTTCTGTGAATTGAGTCAACACAAGATCCACAAAAACACTTTCAAACTCTATAATTACTCTGCTAAGAAAACAAAGACAATATTTAGGCTTACATCTAAAAATATCCCTCAAAAGAAGCACAGAAATAAAAGTTACAATACAGAACAGATGTCAGCACCTCTTTAGGAGAACTGAAGATACTCCTAACATTTTTTAAAGCCTCTTTACTGCTTGTTTTCATTTTGGCTTGTCATTGCTAAAAACAAACAAACAAACAAACAAACAAAATTCTTTTTTTAAATGTAGCTTGCTCGAATCCTTTTTTCCAAGATCCCCTACCCTGCCTTTAATATACACTCAGCATCTCATCTTGACAGAAAAAAACAGAAATGTGAACATTTTTGCAAATTTATTAAAAATGAAAAACTGAAATATCACATGGTCATAAGTATTCAGACCCTTTGCTCAGTACTGAGTAGACGTACCCTTTTGAGCTACTACAGCCATGAGTCTTCTTGGGAATGATGCAACAAGTTTTTCACGCCTGGATTTGGGGATCGTCTGCCATTCTTCCTTGCAGGTCATCGCCAGTTCTGTCAGGTTGGATGGTGAATGTTGGTGGACAGCCATATTCAGGTCTCTCCAGAGATGCTCAAT
Source organism: Atherinomorus stipes (assembly GCA_023101725.1). Classification (NCBI taxonomy): domain Eukaryota; kingdom Metazoa; phylum Chordata; class Actinopteri; order Atheriniformes; family Atherinidae; genus Atherinomorus; species Atherinomorus stipes. The sequence continues at coordinate 1,047,004 of JALJCO010012364.1, forward strand.
TGGGTTTAAGTCAGAGCTCTGGCTGGGCCAGCCAAGAATGGTCCCAAAGTTGTTCCAAAGCCACTCCTTTGTTATTTTAGCTGTGTGCTGAGGGTCATTGTCTTGTTGGAAGGTGAATCTTCGGCCCAGTCTGATATCCTGAACACGCTTGGCTGCATTTATCTTTCCTTCAACTGCAACCAGTCGTCCTGTCCCTACAGCTGAAAAACACCCCCACAGCATGATGCAGCCACCACCATGTTTCACTTTTGGGATTGTATTGGGCAGGTGATGAGCAGTGCCTGGTTTTCTCCACACATACCGCTTAGAATTGACTCCTAAAAGTTCAATCTTGGTCTCATCAGACCAGAGAATCTTATTTCTCACAGTCTGGAGTCCTTCGTGTGTTTTTTGGCAAATTATGCGGGCTTTCATATGTCTTGAACTGAGGAGAGGCTTCCACTGGGCCACTCTGCCATAAAGCCCTGACTGGTGGAGGCTGCAGTGACAGTGACTTAGTGGAACTTTCTCCCATCTCCCTGCTGCATCTCTGGAGCTCAGCCACAGTGATCTTTGGGTTCTTCTTTACCTCTCTCACCAAGGCTCTTCTCCCACGATTTCTCAGTTTGGCTGAACGGCCGGGTCTAGGAAGAGTTCTGGTCGTCCCAAACTTCTTCCATTTAAGGATTATGGAGGCCACGGTGCTCTTAGGAACCTTAAGTGCTGCAGAGATTATTTTGTAACCTTGTCCAGATCTTTGCCTTGCTACAATTCTGTCTCTGAGCTCCTTGGACAGTTCCTTCCACCCCATGATTCTCATGCTCTGACATGCACTGTGAGCTGTAAGGTCTTATATAGACAGGTGTGTGCCTTTCCTAATCAAGTCCAATCAGTTTAATTAAACAAAGCTGGACTCTAATGAAGGAGTAGAACCATCTCAAGGAGGATCAGAAGAAATGGACAATCTGTGAGTTAAAGATGAGTGTCACTGCAAAGGGTCTGAATACTTTTGACCATGTAATATTTTGTAGTTTTTCTTTTTTAATAAATTGCCAAAAATTTCTACATTTCAGTTTTTTTCTGTCAAGATGGGTTGCTGAGTGTACATTAATGAGAAATATTTTTTTATTTCTTTTATTTTAGCAAATGGCTGCAATAAAACAAAGAGTAAAAAGTTTAAAGGGGTCTGAATACTTTCTCTACCCTCTGTATGTAGCCTCATCAAAACATGTCCGTGCCACAAACTCAAAAGAAGTGGGGCAAAATGGCCCAACCAGCACCAGTCATCCATCCATCCATCCATCCATCCATCCACATCCATCCATCCATCCATCCATCCATCCTCTTGTCGCTTATCCAAGGTTGGGTCGTGGGGGCAGCTGCTTAAGCACCAGCCTTTAGAACCATTTTTTGGGAGGTGTGGTATTGTACTGGGGTGCAGCCTAAGGTTTTGTCCTTAATGGCATTTTTTTTCCCCCTTACATGACTTACTTTTATACCTTAATTTTTAAACCAGAACTTTTACTATTCTAATTGAAAAAAAGCCTGAGATAATACTTCAACAGAAGTCTTTTTAAACCCTAGTATCTATACTTCTACCTCAGCAATGAATACTTTTTGATGCCTTTGGCAGCAAAACATCTCACAAGTATTACACCCTGGCTCCAAATCTGTTGCCTAATCTGCAGATACAAGTTTCCACGGTATTTCCCTCCTTCTTTAATCTCTTGAACAACACATTTTTTAAAATCTTTGTTCTGCTACTCCATCCCTTAGAGCCAGCACTTTAAGGCACAAGTCCTCTGAGGCCAACCCCCAACCTCTCTTTCTTTCAGACCTGCCTGGACTAAGCTGCAGGGTGTGGAATGGAAGATAAGACAGAGACAGAAAGAAAACAACATTGAGAACTGCATTTAGAAGGAAAAAAGTCACAAATTTGAAAGAAGCTGGGGAAAAAAGAAAGTGGGATTACATCACATTCATATCCAAATTGTAAAACACCAAAGTCATTTGTTTTCTCTTTGATAGAAATATGTTCTTTCATGTTCTACAACATGTAAATGCAACATTAAGACCAATTAACATTTGACTATCTCATCCCAAAGACTAGAGGTGGAGAAAAATCCTCTAAATGACCTTGTTTATTGCATGATTGGTGAAGAACTACCACAGATGTCTTTTTAAATGTACAGTTCAATGTACCTGTACATACACTATATTGCCAAAAGTATTCGCTCACCTGCCTTGACTCACATATAAGCTTAAGTGACATCCCATTCCGAATCCATGGGGTTTAATATGATGTTGGTCCATCCTTTGCAACCAGAGCAGCTTCAACTCTTCTGGGAAGGCTGTCCACAAGGTTCAGGAGTGTGTTTATGGGAATTTTTGACCATTCTTACAGAGGAGCATTTGTGAGGTCACACGCTGATGTTGGACTAGAAGGCCTGGCTCTCAGTCTCCGCTTAAATTCATCCCAAAGGTGTTCTCTTGGGTTGAGGTCAGGACTCTGTGCAGGCCAGTCAAGTTCATCCACACCAGACTCTGCCATCCATGTCTTTATGGACCTGCTTTGTGCACTGGTGCACAGTCATGTTGGAAGAGGAAGGGGCCAGCTCCAAACTGTTCCCACAAAGTTGGGAGCATGGAATTGTCCAAAATGTCTTGGTATGCTGAAGCATTTAGAATTTCTTTCACTGGAACTAAGGGACCAAGCCTTGCTCCTGAAAAACAACCCCACATCATAATCCCCCCTCCACCAAACTTTACACTTGGCACAATGGTGTCAGACAAGTACTGTCTCCTGGCAACCGCCAAACACAGACTCGGCCATCAGATTGCCAGATGGAGAAGTGCTATTCGTCACTCCAGAGAATGCTTCCACTGCTCTAGAGTCCAGTGGCAGCGTGCTTAACACCACTGCAACCCACGTATTGCACTGCAGTCGGTGATGTATGGCTTGGATGCAGCTGCTCGACCATGGAAACCCATTCTATGAAGCTCTCTACACACTGTTCTTGAGCTAAAACCAAGGCCACATGAAGTTTGGAGATCCGTAGTGATTGACTGCAGAAAATTGGCGACCTCTTCACACTACGCACTTCAGCATCTACTGACCGCGCTCTGTCAGTTTACGTGGCCTGTCACTTCGTGGCACACTTCCATTTTCCTATTATAGAGCTGACAGTTGACCGTGGAATATTTAGGAGCGAGGCAATTTCACGATTGGATTTGTTACACAGGTGGCATCCTATCACAGTTCCACGCTGGAATTCATTGAGCTCCTAAGAGCAACCCATTTTTTCACAAATGTTTGTAAAAACACTGCATGTCAAGGTGCTTCAAATACAGTACATACTTTTGGCAATTTAGTGTACAGTTGTGTGAAAAAGTGTTTGCCCTCTTCATGATTTCTTGTTTTTTTGCATGTTTGTCACACTGATATGTCTCAGATCATCAAACAAATTTAAATGTGAGGCAAAGATAACATAAGTACACACAAAATGCAGTTTTTAAACAAAGATTCCCTGTGTGAAAAAGTGATTGGCCCCTCTGTTAAGACATAAATTAACTGTGGTTTATCACATCTTTGGAAAGCTGAGTTCTATTTCTCTAGCCACACCAAGGCCGGATCACTGCCACACCTGTTCTCAATCAAGAAATCACTTAAATAGGACCTGCCTGACAAATTTAAGTAGACCAAAAAGATCCTCAAATGCTAGACATCATGCTGTGATCCAAAGAAATTCAGGGAAAAAAATGAGAAAAAGTAATTGAGATCTATCAATCTGGAAAAGGTTACAAAGCCATTTCTAAAGCTTTTGGACTCCAGAGAACCACAGTGAGAGCCATTATCCACAAATGGTGAAAACATGGAACAGTGGTGAACCTTCCCAGGAGTGGCCGGCCGACCAAAATTACCCCAAGAGCACAGCGACGACTAATCCAAGAGGTCACAAAAGACCCCAGAACAACATTCAAAGAACTGCAGGCCTCACTTGCCTCAATTAAGGTCAGTGTTCATGACTCCACCATAAGAAAGAGACTGGACAAAAATGGCCTGCATGGCAGAGTTCCAAGACCAAAACCACTGCTGAGCAAAAAGAACATAAAGGCTCGTCTCAGTTTAGCCAGAAAGCATCTTGATGATCCCCAAGACTTTGAGAAAATACTGTGTGGACTGACAAGACAAAAGTTGAACTTTGGAAGGTGTAGGTCCCATTACATCTGGCGTAAAAGTAACACAGCATTTCAGAAAAGGAACATCATATCAACAGTAAAATATAGTGGTTGTAGTGTGATGGTCTGGGGCTGTTTTGCTGCTTCAGGACCTGGAAGACTTGCTGTGGTAAATAGAACCATGAATTCTGCTGTCTACCAAAAAATCCTGAAGGAGAATGTCCGGCCATCTGTTCATGACCTCAAGCTGAAGCGCACTTGGGTTCTGCAGCAGGATAATGATCCAGAACACACCAGCAAGTCCACCTCTGAATGGCTTAAAGGTTGAATATGGAATACGGACAGAACATCAACATCACGTGTGTCTAGGTTGTAGTTGCAATGGCAGAAAAACAACTCCAGCTGCTGGGATGCCAGGCTCGCTGCCGATACGCAAGTGACCAACAGTCTGCAGCATGTCCAACAAGTAACGCAGAGGAGTTTATAACTGACAGCTAACGTTAGCCATGTTAGCAAACAAGCTAGCTTACCGATCCAGGAGGAAAGTCGCCATTTCTGTGTTTTGACGCAGTGGAAAACCTTCTCAGGTAGCAGCTGCTTCACTCGCCGTCTCCGCTGTTCCCCCCTGTACCAGCCTAACTGTGCCCAACATATTGTTGCCACACAGAGATCGCATTGGGCAACCCGCTATGGCGGCGTGTATTGGCTTATAGATGTAAATATGATGCCATTATCGAACCCGTAAAAATTCATTTTATAATTATTTTTAGGCTAAATATAATTTTTCTAGGAAATGTTGTATTTTCATTCTGTACCCCCCCCCCCCCCCCCCCCCCCAAACGACCTGTGGAGGTAATTTTTTTTAAAAATATAGCTTTTAATAAAAATGTTCCATATTCAATCTTTAAGAAAAACAAAATGAAGACTTTGAAGTGGCCTAGTCAAAGTCCTCACCTGAATCCCATTGAGATGCTGTGGCTTGACCTTAAAAAGGCGGTTCATGCTGGAAAACCCTCCAATGTGGCTGAATTACAACAATAAGTGGGGCAAAATTCCTCCACAGCGCTGTAGAAGACTCATTGCCAGTTATTGCAGTTGTTGCTGCTAATGTTGGCCCAACCAGTTATTAGGTTTAGGGGGCAATCACTTTTTCACACAAGACCATGTAGGTTTGGACCCCCCCTTAAAAATAAAAATCTTCTTTTAGAAACTGCATTTTGTGTTGACTTGTGTTATCTTTGTCTCACATTTAAATTTGTTTGATGATCTGAAACAATGAAGTGTGACAAACGTGCAAAAAAAAAAAAGAAATCAGGAAGGGGCAAACACTTTTTCACACAACTGTATACACCACCCAGACCACACAGAAAAGTCCCACCTGAAAGTGATCTGACTCGGACTTTGTAGCCCTGAACGGGTCCATCAGCCTCCTTCCATTTCATCTGCAGCCTGTCTTCAGACAGAACTGTCAGCTTAAGACGACCTAGACAAACAAAAACAGTTTAAATATTTTCATTCGGTTTACCTACATGTACATTTTGTTGAATCAAGTATCTAAGTCAAGATAAAAAGTTATATATAACCATTGTTGGATTTTCACATCAAAGAACGGAGCTGGAAAACTGTCTTCATTACTCTGGTTCTCCAAGGCGGTCTAACCCTGCTCACTTCCTCCTCCACAAATCAAATCCACCTCTTGTTCTGACTTCATTTACATAATTTCCAGCAGGGGTTTCCCAACAAGCAATGTCTTTCATGTCTAAAAGTCTCGCCCCCATCCATCAAAGCAAGCCCTGTACTATCGACTGCAGCAGAAACAGGAAGAGGACGCTGGTTTAGGACTGTGGGGCCAGGGGTCATCTCGAAGGAGCCTCACAGAGTTACAGTGGGACAGGGTATTGCATGTAATATGTAGCGGCTTATAGATGGAAAGGAAGATGAGGGGGAGAACGGAAGCAAGGAAGACAGAAGAGTGTTGACATGAACATCGTGAATCACAAAACGTTGCTTTTATTACTTTTGCGGACATATGACCCTCAGCCCTTCACAGATTCTTTTCTGACATGAATGCATATGCGACAACCTTGTGTGTGTGTGTGTGTGTGTGTGTGTGTGTGTGTGTGTGTGACACATGCATCTCTTAGGCAGACTGAGCATAGCAAGGGCCTCTGGAGGGTCGTCATTTAAGGATCAGAGGGGGTCTGATGGGAGTTTGCAGGGACAGGGTCAAGGTCTAACAGAGCCACTAACAACAACATTTCCAGACAGGCAGATGCACACATCTACAGTATCTGCATTGTGCTTCATAATTTGTGGGAGGAAAGCAGCTGCTGTGGCATTCATTTTTAATTCAGCACTAAACGAGTGAATTCTTTGCATCTCTGTCTGATTATACCATGTAGTGTAACTGAAGTACCATAAAATAAAACAAATGTGTATAGATCAGTACAATTTTAGAAGTTTAAACTGACTAAATTACACTGTAATATTTTTGTTTTACTTGAAAATTGAAAAAATAAAATGAACTATATTTAATCATTGTTTTAATAATAAGCATTTCTAAGACAGCAAGCACTGTAGACTCCATACTAATGAGTACAAGTACTCCATACTAATGACTGCCTTCGTAGTGACAAGCATTGTGTGTTATGTTTTCTTCAGATAAAATGTGCTATATACACTCACCACCACTTTATTAGGTCCACCTGTTGTATTGCTTGTTAACACAAATATCTAATCAGCCAATCACATGGCAGCAAGACACCCCGCTCAACTTTACACTGAGCACCAAACTGAAGAAGAAGGGAGATTTACGTGACTTTGAAAGTAGTATGATTGGCCATTAGAAATAGATTGCTTTTAATTTTAGAGACTAATAATATAAAGCACTTTGCGCTGGTCTGACATGAAATGTGCTATATGAATAAAGTTTGATTTATTTGATTTGATAATTCTAGCGCCTGAATATTAGAAACAGTATGCTGAAGTCAGGTCAGGTCAACTTTGCATTCTCCATAGACAACATAAACTTCAAACAAAAGAATAAAGTGAGAAAAATATATAAATTACTCTTTAAAATATGTTAGTATTGACCTGTGATGCCAGTTTTATTTAAACAGTACAGCTAATGCAAACACTTTGTGTATGGGATAGCTGTGGCTAACAAGCTAATGATTGCAGTATCTTCTGTAAACAAAGATGAATAAAGGTATAAAATTTCACAGTTTATAGAATTTTGATGATTTTGTAATATTTCAGAATAATATTTGTACAGTTGTTATTGCTTATTGTAAAAGTTTTTATATCATCTAGGTCATGCCAACTGGCAGAGTAACAAACTTGAAGCTTAAAAAAAAAAAAAAGGCTGCCACCTAAGCTTCTACTGTTTTTTTTTTTTTGTTTTTTTTTGTACATCTGACTTTCTAAGTAATTACACAATGCTAGAGTATGTTTATGCTGTAGGAAGTACTAAGACGTGCTTTTCTTTAAACAGTAATTAAATCAAGTCACTGACAAGCTCCTGTGGTAGTTATAAAAGGGATGCTACCTTGGCCATGGACCCCTGAAGACAGCAGCAGGACACTGAGCAGGATACACAGCATTCGCCAGGAAGATGACAGTGATAGTGTGACGAGAGGAGACATGAGTGGGACCTAAAAACATGAAAAATAGGTATTAGTACTTGTAACATTACGCAACTATAGATTCATACAACTTTCAGCTGATTCCAAGTGGTAAAATAATTAGGTGTGAACATCTGTATCAAACAGCAGAAACAAACAACAACAACAAAACAACAGTAGCGCAGAAGATATGCAATTCTGAAAAAAAAAAAAAAAGAAAAGAAAATTGTGGATTTTTGCTTTATAATCTCAATATCAAAGTGGCCATTCAATTTTATAGTAAAGCATCCTTTTTTTCAAAATCTTGTTAAATTAGACACAAAAGATTAGATTTTATTAAATTAAATAATAAATCAAAATTATTATTAAATATAAAGATTTGCTGTTTTCCATAAAATCAAAGTGGCTATCTCCTTCATACATACTTTAAACTTTTTTTGTACTTTTATACTAATCAATAATATATACAGTAAATAAGAAAGAAACAGATGATGGTAAGCCATTTATATATATATATATATATATATATATATATATATATATACACACATACACACACACACACACACACACAATCCAACAAACAAAAAAATAAAACAAGTAAACAAGCATGATGGGACTCCTGAACTAAAATTTTGCTGAGCAACAATTTGAGAAAATCACTGCAATTATGTGTTTTTGTAACGTTCTGCACTTGTTGGCAGGTATTTCGGTCCACTGTTAATGAGCAACGGGCTCTAATTGGTCTAGGACAGTTTTGTTTGTTAGTTTTTTAAAAATGATTCTTTTCAACTTCTATTCAATGTCAACATTTTATTTCACTAAATTGTAATATTTTAAATTTCTTTTTCTCATTTTATTTGAATAACAATTGTGAATTTAGTTTTTTCTTTAACTGGAGGGAAAATAACAAAGTCAACCATCACTGCAGCCTCCACCAGTCAGGGCTTTATGGCAGAGTGGCCTGATGGAAGCCTCTCCTCTGTGCAAGTCATATGAAAGCCTGCATACAGTTTGCCCCAAAAAACACATGAAGGGCTCCCAGACTGTGAGAAATATGATTCTCTGGTCTGATGAGACCAAGATTGAACTTTTTGGAGTTAAATCCAAGCGGTATGTGTGGAGAAAACCAGGCACTGTTCATCACCTGCCCAATTTAATCCCAACAGTGAAACATGGTGGTGGCAGCATCATGCTATGGGGGTGTTTTTCAGCTGCAGGGACAGGAGGACCAGTTGCATTTGAAGGAAAGATGAATGAGGCCAAGAACAGGAGATCCTGGAAGAAAACCTCTTCCAGAGTGCTCAGGGACCTCAGACTGGGCTGAAGGTTCACCTTCCAGTAAGACAATGACCCTCAGCACACAGCTAAAATAACAAAGGAGCGGCTTCAGAACAACTTTGTGACCATTCTTGACTGGCCAGCCAGAGCTCTGACTTAAAACCCAATTGAGCATCTCTGGAGAGACCTAAAAATTGCTGTTCACCAACGTTCACCATCCAACCTGACAGAGCTGGAGATGATCTGCAAGGAAGAATGGCAGAGGATCCCCAAATCCAGGTAAGAAAATATTGTTGCATCATTCCCAAGGAGACTCATGGCTGTATTAGCTCAAAAGAGTGCTTATACTCAGTACTGAACAAAGGGTCTGAATACTTATGACCATGTGATGTTTCAGTTTTTCTTTTTTATTAAATTTGCAAAAATTTCTACATTTCTGGGTTTTTTTTCTGTCAAGATGGGGATGCTGAGTGTACATTAATGAGAAATAAAATTAACTTTTTTGATTTTGGCAAATGGCTGCAATGAAACAAAGTGTGAAAAGTTTAAAGGGGTCTGAATACTTTCTATGCCCAGTGTGTGCACATATAGTTTAGCATCAACTGGACATTAGACAGACAGTAGATAAGGAGTCGCTGTTGAAACAAATAAAACCATCTGCAGCCTTGAAGATGGTCTAACACTTATTACGCACAAGGTGTAATGTTGAAACCCATAAGGTGTCCACCAATTCAGCCTTCACTTGAAGATATTTCATAAAAAGCAATAATCTGATGTTTATTGTTTGAGCTCTTAACTTTGTTAAGTCTAATAGCTGTGAAGAGCAATGTCAGTTGCCAATGATTCAAACAAAATAATTGTACATCATTTTATTTTTGAGTACGTTAGAAAACAGGTTGGAACATTGTTGCGAGTTGTGGGCAGGTGACCTTTTGAAAACTGGGTCAAAATTTTGGCATCTGTTACTTTGTGAACAGTAACACTATTAAACAAGCGCAGGGCAAACAAATCTATTATGAATCATCTGGTCAGGCCTGAGACTAATTTTCCAAGGTCGCTTGGTATCGTTTACTTTCACAGTATGAAACTGTGAAAATGAAAGAAAGAAAAAGGTAATAGCAGAACAGAAGAGACAGAACAGACTCACAGCTTTGTTGAAAAGTCATGCTTTCTGTTTTACAGCTGTTGTAAAACTGTAATACTACTGTACCTGTGCCACACTAATACAATTTAGCGTTCTGTAGGGATAAACTGCATTTGTTATTTCTTATTTTAATTCACTCTTATCTGAACTGTTAGCTTGTGTTTTAGATCCTCAGGGACACAGACTGCCAAAGAAGAATTGGAGACAACCTTCCAACAAACTTACATGTTTTCCAACTGATTGGCAACCCTTTTATGAAGTACATGATGTTACTTTACAGAACCTTTTCTGTTTCAAGTGCTTGTATGTTTTAATGCCAAGATGATACTTGGAATTGAAAGTTTCGGATCACTTTCCCATTGGATTTAATGGAAACGTGATCCCATTAAATCCAATTTGAGATCCCATTTACCAGAACTGCCATGACTACACATGTACTTGCAGATTTTACATTTTTTTCAGGGTCCATTTTAAAGGACAGTTCTGGAGGGAAATAAGAATACTGGCTCTTACTTCTGAGCGGCTTAAGTCTTTTTAGACTATTTCTCCTTCTTTTTCCTATTTACAGAAAAGCGACAAAACAAAATCCAACCTGATACTTTTCATTTCCAAAACTTCCCCATCAATGCATGGCCATTGCATAGTTCCAAAGGTGATATTATCATAATCACTATCGTCAACCATTGATGATACCTTAACTGACCCTGGAATGACCTCATCATGAAAAAATTACACAGCCACAGAATAATTTGAACTCTGCCTGAACTGTAGGGTCTAACCTGCTGGTCCAGAGAGGCCAAATGTGCAACACTGGACTTGAAAGAGTCCAATTTTATTTTGAGGTTGTATAGCCTAAAACTGTCAACTAGCCTACTGTATACACCCAATGAACATGATGTTCTTCTGTGTAGGCAATTTGTCCAAATAACTAACCCAAAGACACAATAATTGCGCAATTAGGCTACTAACTATGAACAAGTTGGGTGTACCTTTGGAGAGGTCCTTCTTGACACCTGAGCTAGTTTGCGTTTGTTCAAAAGAACCTCTTAAAGTTAATTTGTATTGCGGTCACGGGTTCATGCTTCTGTCTTCCAGCAGTTTTAGAACAAAAGACAACAGAATTGTGTAAAAGAGAAGTGAGTCGCGCGCAACAATCGAAAAAGCTTTGTTCTCCCGGCAGCCAGGTGATGTCCTACCTGGCGGTTCGGTGAGTCCAGGTTATTCCCTCTGAAGGACTTCGTTCGGCATTCCAGCAGTGAGATGTCCACACGCGCAAGTTCCGCTAAATTGTGAAAACTACTCTCTTCATCAGCTTTAAAGGATCTAAAGGAGTGAAATCTGACACGCGGGGTCCTCCTGCTGTTCCGGCGTGGGCGTGGTGCTCCCAAGAATGTCATTTAAAAAAAATAAAAAATAAAAAATGGAGAAGCCACTTCACTTTCTGCTCTCTGCAGGAGCGTTCAGATCCTTGGTATAATGTGGGGGCGTTTGTCTATTAAACAACACTATAAAACCGATTTTGAGAATGGAAAACTTAATAACTGTTTGTCTCCAAGGGGTCAAATGGGAAAAGCCATCTGGCTGTTCGCTGGGCTGGGCTAAGTATGAATATATATATATATATATATATATATATATATATATATATATATATATATATATATATATATATATATATATATATATATATATATATATATATATATATATTTTTATATATATATATACATATCTAACAAACTAAACTGAAGAAACTTAATAATTTTTTTTTAAAATGCTGCTGAATTGTGATTGGAAACAATCATTTAAAAAAAACAAATAAACAAAACTGTCTCAGACACATTAGAGCATCTTTCCCATAAACTGTGGACCAAAACACCAGTCAACAGGTGTAGAAGTCTTTTTGAACATTAGAGAAAACACCTGATTGCAGTGATTGCCTCAAAGTGTTGCTCAAGAAAATTTAGCTTTGGAGCCCCATCATGCTTGTTTGCTTATTTAATTTTTTTTTTCTGTGTTTCAATATTTCTTTTGAACAATAATTCAAAATCAGAGTCATGATTTCCATGGAAGTTTTTATTCCAATAAGTATTTATTGTTACCTTTGTCAATTTAAACATATTTTACAGACAGCTGATATTATATATATATATATATATATATATATATATATATATATATATATATATATATATATATATATATATATATATATATATATAATATATATAATAAAAATAAAAATAAAAATGGAAAGAAAATAGAAACAAAAAAAAAAATAAAAAGGGGGGGAGAGGGGGAAAAAAAAAAAAAAAAAAAAAAAAATAATAGATTAAATAAAATAAAAAAAAAAAAGAAAAAAAAAAAAAAAAAAAAAAAAAAATGAAGAATAAGAAAAAAAAAAATAAAATGTTAAGGGTAATATATATGTATCGATGTGGATATGGGGAGAATTATATAATATATAATTATTTTATACAATAAAAAAAAGGGAGAAAAAAAGAAGAAAAAAAAGAAAGAAAGAGAGGGGGGTAATTAGCGGTGGTCGAACTGAACTGAGCAACTGAGCATGAACAACTTCTGGGGGAAGACCTACACTTGCGGTTTTGCAATCATCCAGTAGATGGTACTGTTGCAAAAACACTAGGGGTCTAGAAGTGCAGGTCCAGAACTGTGGGTCTTAATTGATGAGTTTCCTGGTCTACAGACATGAGGCTACTTTTAGGGCTACTATGAAGGCTTGACACAAGCTGCATGTATTTAGGCTGCAAGATTGAGAATCAGGATTTCTTAAATGTAACAAGAAATGTAATCCACAAATGTCTATTTGTTTGAATGCCTACTAGACACCAAAATTATTTATCTAAATCTGTCAAAATATTTTTAAAAAAAAAAAACTTTGATTGCAACTTGCTGTCTTGCAACAAAACAGTATCTAAACTGAGGGCCACTGAGGGAGGGTTATCTGCCAGATGCGGATAATCTAAAGTACTTCTGTGTCAGCAGCGATACATTTATTCTTTCCATCCTCAGGTTGCAAAATCCATGCAGTCCAATTAAAGAATAAAGCAGTACTTCTACTGAGACAGACTTACTTTTAAACACAAAACACAGAGCACGTAGTCAAACAGAAGATGTGAGCACCACCAAGCTTGCCCCACTTTTTCATCCATTCATTCTAACACCAGAGTCACCTTTCAAACCTTTCAAACTTCTTGAAATATGCCCAAACCTATTTATTCATTACCCAGGTGTTGATGCTGCGGGTCACATGTGCCACCTCGTTAATATTCATTCAAACATACCAGTATGGCGCCTACATTCCAGTCCCAAATTATTATGCGGAAATTACCCAATTACCATCATCTGGGGAAAAAATTAGCAAAATATATCATCATATAAAAACCCACACCAACTAGTCCAATACTCAGCCCAAGTGATCAGTCATGTTAACAAGTCTAACAAAGTCAATAGAAAGAGTCTTAAACATCCAGGTCAAAGAAGTCCCCCTCATGTTCATGGCCCTTTCTTCGTGGAGAAGGCAGAGGTCTATTCAGACACCTAGTCTGTAGCACCACAGTCAAACACAACTCTGATCTTCTTCTTATGGTGGTAAACTCCATGATGTGGTATACCAAACCCTTCCATCGCAGCATTCAAAACGGGAATGTTCTGGGGAAAGCCCTTGCAGATGATGTCATCAATGTTATCACAATGACACCAATGGCCTTTGACAAATCTAATTTGCAACATCAAAGCACTCCGTTCAACCACCTTTTCATTATTTTACATCTTCAAATCCATCTGTCTTTGGGCAGGCCAATGACTTAGTGAACATTTTTCAACCTGACTGAATCCGCAACCTACTCTGTGCAGCAATGACTATCCAGGCTGCTCATCTTGAACAGATTTAGGAAGATCTAATTTCATCCCCTACTGATCATCAAGCCTAGACACAGATATGCTATAGACAGTGACACTAGACAGCATGTTTGTGGTGTCTCCACCACAACACCTCTGGGTGGTCCATTTTCTGTCCATCCAAGAATTGTTTTAACTTCATATGGAGCACCATCCACACTCCATATGTCATGCCATGATCCAGTGCTTTCCGGACATTCAGTCCAATAAGCAATTCAATTGCAGAGCTGATCTCTATGATCCTCAGGTGTGTCAAATGTGACCCTCTTAGCAGATCTTCTTGACCGGAGATATTACCACCATATTCAGGCGTTTTACTCTGTGTACAAGTCAGGTCACAAAACTTATCTTCATCCAGTCAAGTGATCCCCAGGTCTGACACAATGTTACTTCCAATCACCTCTCGAGCCACTGTCCACAGAAGGATGCTGGTTTTCCTCCCAGTGGGATTCACTTTCCTCATGAGTTCCTCTGTGCAAAATAACTTAGAGCTACCAGGGTCTAAGAAGGCACAAGTTATCATTATTCTTTGGCTCTTCTAGGACTTGACTCAACCTGACAAAATCAAGTACAGTATGCTTGACAGCCTGAGTTAGACCAATGGATTGGACAGAAATTGGGGGCCTCCCACTTGTTATCTCTGCTTCCTCCTTCTTCTGGACTGGACCAGCTTCCTTTTCCTTGTAGAAGACAACATAGGATCTTTCAAACCACCCACTGTAACAGTGAAGTTGTCTTCTCATGTGCTCAGTGCACAAAGAGCAAGACACACACCTTTTTTCTTAAAAAAAAAAAGAATGTAATCTCCACATGCGTCCTCCTTTCCAATAGAGGAGCGCAAGAAATTAAGAAATTTAATTCCAATCAACAGCACCAACCTCCCATGCTTTCAAAGTACATATTTCAAGTCACATTCTTTTCTTTGGTCATTTTAGGGGTAGTGCCATATTTTGCTGGGCCAGGGTTTGTGATCAAACACTCCTAGCCTGAACCATTAATCCCAAGGGAGACACCCCCCCCCCCCCCTCCTACAGTCTGGCATTAGCCTCATCTCATTGCCTTCTTTCTCTTGTGTCATTTCTAACATGACAGTGGGGCTCTGCAGCATCCTCAGCAGGACTGGTCTCTATGACGACTCTGATACCAATCAACCATCTCCATCATCGTTTGGGTAATGAAAAACACAAATATCCAAATAGACAAACTGATTTATTCAAAAATTAAAATCATGACAATTGTTTGCTTCTTTGTCACTTCAGGATTATTTTAACAGTTTCCTAAAAATAATGACAAAACACATTTTAAATATTTCATAAATGGCTTTAAACACATAATTAACCTACATAATGTCTGATGCATCCTCAAAAACAAGCTGTTTAAAGTCTTCATGACTAATAAGGCACAAAAAGTATTTTTTACATCTTTTTTTAAATTAAGCTAGAAAGGCTGGAAGCCATGACAATTTGATCCAACAGTCTGCAGCTTCACAACTTACTGTACTCACAGACATGAAATATTAAAACAAAAAGAAAAATATCAAAAGTAACCATTTCTATGTATGAGCCAATATTCGGGCAAAGAGTATGAAATCACAGTATTGGGCTTAATGAGTAAATAAAGACATTTACTTTAAACTGCACAGTTAACATTAATATTATTCTCTTTTAGTACTTAATAGTTCATTAATGGTCTGGCAAACAGACTACCTGAAAGACTGACTGTCTGTTTAATCAGATTAATGTATTTGGGGCCAAATGTATGATAAAAAAGGAAATTTAAAGTTAAGGCTTCAGGAAAAAGAATAACGTTCATGTCTTAGCCAAAAACCAAACTGATTACTGTAATTATAACAGTAACCTGTAGATTTATGATAATAATTAGCCCTAGAAAAGAAGGAAAAAAGTGAATTAGCTTTAATAACTAAGTTCACAAAATAAAAAACAAACACAAAACAGCAACATCAGCTGAAAAAATAGAAATTTGATTTAGTATATTACACAACTATTACACTGATTTCAGTCAAAATAACTTAAGTGTTATTTCTTGAGGTTCCCATTTTTTTTAGGAAGAGAAACGAGGTGTGCCACTGAGCCTGCAACACTAAGACATAAACATGAGAAATGGTCTTTAGCATCCTCCACTTTCCAAACACAAGTATGAAGACGCTGCCAATGTGACTGGCAGACAAGAAGTGGCTGTCCACAATTCAAAGTATGAAATTATCCCTTTAAAGCCATTACACGCTGTGCCGAACACATGCCATGCATCATACCGCTGATACTTGCATGTATTTCATACAATGAAGCCTCCGCTAAGGCAAAAGACCACAGTGACTCTATAGACATAATGGGACCTTTACTGGACCCAAAGACATGATCAATAGAAGAAAAAAAAAAAACTGCTTATTTCCCGTCTATGTCAGTGTTTAAAGCACTGCTCTGACATTATGATTTAAACCTCCTGATGGCTGAGAGTGGGAATGAGTGACGCAAGATGCAGCTTGATGGAGATGTCAGTGGAGAGTGATTTCTTGCTCCTCATCCTCGTCATCAGCAGCTGAATCCTCATATTTGTCTCCGTTCTGTCGCAGCAATGGGAACTCAAGCTCCGGGCTTTTGCTGTTTAGCTGCCTTAAAGAAGGACCCTTATCTGAAAAAAAAAAACAAACAACAGTTGGGATGCTGCATAAAACACAAATGCAAAAACAATGCAATGATTCGCTGATCTTATGAACCCATATTTTATTTCCAATAAACATAAAACAAAAACCAAATATTAGATGTTAAAACAGAGAAAATATTAGCTCAGTTTAATATGTGGTTTATGTTCTATTGGAATAAAATGTGCGTAAATAAGATCAGCAAAGTAGCATGTTTTTATTTACGTGAAACAGTGTCTCAACTTTGTTGGAACTGGTGGTTGTTATTGGGATTCATGTAAATACAGAGGGAAAGTCTGAACAGCATCAAAAAACAGCATTATTGTACAATCATCAATCACAGATTTTAAAGTGTGATTATCAGAAGCAGAAGTTTGAAAACCTGACGTTGACCACATGAATTAATGGTTTCAGGAAGCAATCCTAGCAGCAGTTCCTTTAAAGGTGTCATGACAACAAATTTCACTTTTCTGGGGTTTTGGGGGTATAATATGATCTGTTGTGCACTGATGAGGCCATGTGAATGTCCAGAGTGAGAATCAAAGTTCCTGTTTATGGTCTGTCAGCTTTGTCTCTCTGCTCAGAAACAGTTGAATCGGACAGCAGCTTATCATTCTACGTAATTCATTTGCTCCAATAAGAGCACACTATCAAGTAAACAGCCCCCCCTCCTCTCACCTAACGGTCTATGCACCATCCGCTTCGCTCCCCCCCTCCCCATCTGATTCAACTGCGAGTGGGAGAGTGACTGCTAAGCAGTAAGGTCTGGGTTTTCAAACAAATGGATTTAAAAGAAAACTTCTGCAGCAACACTGAGGGAGGGGGCCACAACCTTGTCATTACCTGTAAGTTTATTTATTTTCTAAACGCTGTCTTGTCTGATAAACGTAGCTCAATGTCTGAAGTGCCCATGTTGCTAGCAGTTAGCCTTTAGCAAACTCCGACCACTAGGGCAGCTTGACCTAGTTTCTCTAAATAAGGTTAAAGCCAAATAAGGTGCAGCCAATCAAAATGAAGTCAACTTGGTCTCCGGGTAAAGCTCCATATCATAACTGGACTCAACTGTTTTACTGAGGAAGCGAGGTCTGGCGTTTCAAAACAATACCCCGCTGTAAAAAATGCTGTTTTTTTCTTTGGAGATTTGACATATGCAGCAATGCCAACAACAAACTAGTTTTTACTGCCATCCCTCCTTTAAGAAATACCGTCTGCAGGAAGTTAGCAGTCCCTCAGATGATTTGTGGAGTATTTCTTTCCCACTCCTCTTCAAATTGTTCTTTTACTTCATTGAGATGTGCCACCATTTGTCTTTTGCGAAGCTCTCTGAATGTTTTATCACATCACGCTGCGTTCTGGACTATTACTGGACCATTTCAATCTTTAGTTGTTGTGTGCTGTTGGATAGTTCTGGTTCATGACAATGTTGCAAGCTAGTGGTAGACAAATGGCTACATTTGTAAATTATAATTAGTTAAAATATAATTTGGAGGAGATTGATGTTAACTTAGTGACTGCAAGGTGTCCAGGACCTGAGGCTGCAGAACAAGCACAAACCATCAGCCCTCTACTACTGTGCTTGATAGTCGGTATGAGGAGTTTGTGATTTGTTGCGTAAAGTTTTCTCCAAAAATCCTGCCATGCACTATGACCAACTGGCGCAACTGTGCAAACTTAACCTTAAGCTGTGCTGCTTTGTTCTTTTTAAAGAGAAAAGGTTTTGTCTTGCATCCCTTCCAAACAAGCAGTATTTATTAAGTCGCTTTCCAATTGTGTTGTCATGACCTTTAACAGGCTAAATGTGGCCTGTACTCTGTGATGCAGCACTCGGGTTTTTGCATTTATGAGTGTTGAACAGTCTTGTGGTCTATCTTTGGAACCATGGCCATCTCCCATCTTGGCCTGGTTCAACAGTGGCTGGATTATCTTTACCGGATATGAAACAAACTGCTGCTTGCAATGCAACTTACACCTAATTTACAGATGTCAAGCCTGAAAAATGACTGCAGTGAAAACAATTGTGTTTTAATTGGATGCCAGTCAAAAAGTTCAGCTATATGTGAAACATAAAATATAATTGATACAATCATTTTTATGTAATATGAAGAGTCTTGGAAAGGTTTTTTTTTTAAAAAAGATTTCATGTTTCCTATAATAATAATATACTTACTTTTGGAATAGTATGTTTTAAGTCCGACATGTAATGAAATTCCACACAGACACACACCAAAGCCGAGCCAGTTTATTGCACTCAGTTTGTCTCCCATCAGAGGTCCAGCCAAAACCAGAGTGCACACCTCCTACAGGAAGGGCAGACGTAAAGGAATGAAGCAAAAATGTTTCTTCCTCTCTTTTTTTCAAATATGAACAAGCCCATTAAACAGCAGACAAGAAATACATTTGAATACAGAACTAGAGATCATTTTAATGCACTCATGCTTTACACTTACAAAACAGCTTACTTTAAAGTGTAACTGTTATGCTGATTTTACACCAGCTGTGTGTATGACGGTGTTACAATGAAAAACCTGCTCTTAGAAAACAAAGACTCATCATAAACATGGAAATTTAGGTATTTCCTTGCACATTTTAACTCATCATTGCCTCACTCAAGAGCTTCCAGCAGAAGCTTCATGTGGAAAGTCACAACACTGTTAAATGGCAGCTTGGTAGACATCACACACCACTACAGAGTCGTTAAGTACCTTAAAAATCCCTGATATGGATAAAGTAAGGCTGGAGGTTCGGGAGACGAGCAGGAACTCAGAGAAGCCCAAACCAAAAGCCAGTGAGCCGCCAATACTCAGCGTGATGAGGGAATACAGGAGAGGAGAGAGCTCTGTCACTCGGAATAACTTCTCTGAGGTACTGAGACTCAACCCTGCAGGGACAGAGGACAGACAACAATGGTGACCTTTACAGAGCCAAGAAAGATGATAATGCAATGAAGCAGTTAGTGATTTTTAAATGCTGTATTCAATGTTCTTGTTTTCAAAAGCCTGTAAAAGGAGAGTCTATAAAATCTGTTTTATCGAAGGATAAGAATCCTTTTGAATAACAGAAACTGAGCATGTCCGCTGTCTGAATGAGCAGCCTGCTCACCTTAGTTTGAACTGCAGACCACATTAATTAAGTAATGGTGGCTCTTAAACACGAGACAGGGGCAGACATGACTGACAACAGTTGTTTCCATTCAAACAAATATAAAGTTTTGAGGTAGATGAAAGCATATAAATCTTAATCTTTAAATTTCTTTCCATTTTCCGTAACTTTTTTACTCTCTTCACTTGTGCTTCTCTTGCCAAAGGTAACAATAGTGCAGTATCGGTGGGACAGTTGATTTTTTTTTTCTCTTTTTTTCTAGAAATGCCTTCCTTTCTACATTCCAAACATTCCTCAGAGATTTTGCTTGATATTGGCATGATGGCATCACACAGTTGCTGCACATCCCTGATGAGAATCTCCCATTCCACCACATCCCAAAGCTGCTCTATTGGACTGAGATCTGGTGACTGTGGAGGCCGCTGGAGTACAGTGAACTCATTGTCATGTTCCAGAAAGCAGTTAGAGATGATTTGAGCTTTGTGACATGGTGCAATATCCTACTGGAAGTAGCCATCAGAGGATGCTACACTGTGATCTTAAAGGGATGGACATGGTCAGCAAAATTACTCAAGTAGGCCGTGGTGGGTAAACCATGCCACGTTGGTACTAATCTTCCCCACACCATTAAGCCAGCAGCAGCCTGCAGTCTTAATCCAGAGCAGGAGGATCCATGCTTTCATGATGTTTCCACCAAATTCTGAGGCTAGCAACTGAATGTGGTGCTGAAATAAGACTTGTTTCTGAAATACTCAGACCAGCATTTACTCACCGGTAAAATTTCTGTATCACTTCGACTCCTTGGGGCAATATTTGGATTATGTCACCCTCCGGCATTCATCCATATAATGGGAGAGATGGGGCAGCCTCTCTATAAGGCATTATCTGCAGCAAAACTCCATAAGTACTATTGTCCGGTGAGTTCAGAGTTAACTCTCCGTTAGTTATTGGGGGCTTTCTCTACACTCTACAGCAGCAGTGGGGAACCCTGGTCCTCAAGGGCCAGTGTCCCTTGAGGCTTTCCATTTCTCCCCACTCCAGCACACCTGATTCAAATCAAATGGATCTAACAGCCAATCAAATTCTGCACAGAGACTCACTGATTTGAATCAGGTGTGTAGGAGCAAGGACAAGTGGAAGACCTGCATGATGAGGGCCAAGGTTCCCCACCCCTGCTCTACAGGCCGCACGCTCCTGACACACACCACCGCAGTACAGCTGAGAAGAGCAGCTTGCTACCTAGACACTAAGGCCTGGGATATACTTGCTGTGGACGCAAACGTTCACGCAAGCGGTCGGCGTCGTCTGTGAATATACTTGCTGCAGCACTTCGCGGCCGAAACGCTCAATACCGGAGGCCACCGCTAGGAGGAGTACACAGCACTTCATGAGAATGTAAAAAGGTCAGTCTGCCGGTCAGATTGTTTTTCCGGGGCATACTTGAACGACCCAGGTGTATGTGGAAAATGGACAATGTTATTGCTCTCGAAGAAGAAACGATCATTTTACTTTTGCTACTGCGAAAGAAAAAGAGGTCGCTGTGCAACGGGGAGGAAATATCATACAAGTGTCTGTAGTTTCGGACCAGGTCCGACAGACGCTCTTCAAAACTACTCGCCGACGCCATTGTGTTTACCTCTGACCTCGTGTTCACGCTTTTTGTACGCACGAGCACCTCTAGCGTTCAAGTCAATATTGCACCACGCGCATGCGGCACGTTACCTCGCGTCAACGCGAGCGACCTACGTGCCGTAGGTACGCTGGGAACGCGTGGGCGCCATGATGCGTACGCGGACGCGTCGCCAACAGCAAGTATATCCCAGGCTTAACAAACCACAATTCACGAAACTCTGAACTCACAGGACAATAGTACGCATTCATTTGTTCATTCTACTTAAGTATTCGCAAAATGAAGGAGTTTTGCTGCAGATAATGCCTTAGAGAGAGGCTGCCCCATCTCTCCCATTATACGGATGTATGCCGGAGGGAGACTTAATCTGAATATCTGCCAAAGGCGTCAAAGTGATGGAGAAATTTTACTGGTGAATAAACGCACATATAAACTCCTAGAAATAAGGTCCAGGTTGAAAAAAGGAAAGTTATCCTTTAAGCAAGTCATCTTGACCTTGTCAACGTGACTAAATGCATCGAGTTCCTTCCATGTGATTGGCTGATTAGCCATTTGTGTTAAAAAATAGAACAGGTGGAACTAATAAAGCAGTTTAAAACGATACTCAGTACTCACCTTCATTATACAGAAAGAGGGGGAAGAGGCTGAGGAACATGAGAGGTTGCAAGTGGTACATGGCATCTATTGGGTTCTGAAGACCTGAAAGAAAGTACGCCATGAAAAGATTTGGTGTTTTATGTTACCAAAAAAGCAGCTTCACGTACAGAGTATTCAATATATGAAAACTACTCAAAACTGACCCAGCTCTGCTTTCTGCATGAGGACCTGAGTGAGGGTCCATCGAATTCCCCCAATGAAGGATGCCAGCAGCACCATGATGAAGCCCTCCAAGTTGAACTGGGTTGACTCAAATGTAAACATGAAGAGACCGCTAGAGATTAGCAGGACCACCAAGATCAGGAAAGGGTTCTGGTTAAACACAAAAACAATATGAGAAACAACAGACGCAAGATAGGACAGCCAAACAAAGCAGAATGACATGGTTCCTCTGCCTCATCACACACTTAAATGATCCTCCATCTCTCCTTAGTGAGAAATCCTGCTGCTGAATTTGTGAGGTCTCTCAGAGAAACTCTCTACAACTCCTTGTTCAGTTAACTTGAGTTCTAGTTTGAGTTCAACCAGAATATGTGCAAGACATTCTGCTGCTTCTAGCATTTTCTGAAGTATAGTGATACGCAGCGCAAATGTCTTTAAGTTAATTGTGTGATGATTTGATGATGATGCAGTCAGAAAAATCACGAGTCAAACGTAGAAGAACACGGTAAAATAAGATCAATATGATAGAAATAAATCAATCCAACACCGCTCTATATTTGGTGCATTGTGGTGAAAACAATCAAGGTTATAATAGTTTTGGATTTTTAAATAGTTCATTCGTGTTTACATGTTAGACTAAGCTCTTTATTAGCTTGATCAGAGTTAGATTTCCATCAGGACTGATAACAGATTCCCATCTGCATAAGTGGAACTTCCTCCACAGCTATTTTTGTCATTGAAACCTTTAACCATCAGACAGTTTACACAAGGCTTAAACGTAACTATCCTAGTTCTGCATGAATGAGGGGAAAAAATGAAAAAGTAAATCAAACACTAAAACATGTAAATGGATTTGCACAGGTTTGCCATTCGTGAAACGGTCACTCACCGGCTCCTCTAGTTTGAACACCAGTGAGAAAAAAAGGATAAAAAGCACTGCTGAGGACTTGGTCATGGTGTACCTCAAATAACAAAGTTAAGAACAAAAATTAGAAAGAAACAACATGATAATAATAACTGATTTAATACAGAACTAGTAACATGATAATGTGTTAAATCTTACACAATGAAAATGGGTAAGCCACAGACTTACAAGCTAATGGTGATGAAGAGGAAGCTCCAGTTGGAAAGTCCAATATCCAGTGCGGTTGCTAAAGCTGTAGATGAGAGGAATGCAATACATCATTTTCTCTACAATGCCAGCAAAATAACCAATTATGGTCTACAAAAGCAAATGAACAAATTTAAAGTGTTTTGGCTGTGGAACCCATTAATTGAAGAAACATTATTTTATTCATACAAAAATATATCAAATTAACTGTGTTTTAGCATTTCATATTAAATGATCCCTTGTATGGAAATAATATTATTACTAATTATACTGAATAAGACTTTTAGCCCATTAAACCACTCACAGGTTAAGGTTATTCCGCACAATGGGCAGGCTCAAACATCCAGAAACTTCTGTGAATTTAGTCACATCTGGGTCTTTTGCTGGTGAAAACAAAGGTCACTAAAGCATAAATCTGTTGGATTTTCAGCGTCGATCCTCATCAATTTTTACTTGATATTCCGAGCGTTGACTTTAAATATGCATTTTGGTTGGTTGCCATTAATATCATTATTCCACAGTCTAGAAGACATTGTATTTCAAGCTACCAAAAATACAATAAAACCCAGAATTTACATGACGATAACTGGTTAGTGATATTTTCATGGCTTCATAAGACAAATCAAAGAAATAACTTTGAAATAGTAACAAAGAGTATTTGTAATGTAATAAATCATTTGAACTTTAAAGATATGTGCTGATGAAACCAGATAGATCACAAGATCGGGATCTGGTCAGAATCCTACTCTCATCTGTATGTGGAAGACAAATAGGAAATAAATCCCAGAGTCTTATCTGTGGTTCAGGCTGCAAGTTACTCTGATAACATAGTTTATGATGAGGTACTGTTCTGATGGGTTATATCAGTTAATATCCAGCTCAGCTATAGCAACTTCAAAATTAAACATTACATGTTCAGTCTTATTCAGTTTACGAGAAGATCCTGGATGACGATAACTAGATGCTTCAGTAGGCCTATGTGTGTTTAAACCATCAACAGTACAGTTTTACAGTTTAATCAGCTTCATATAGGTTTAATTAATTTTCCTCACTCTTTAGCCATACAACAGATAAAATACACCAAACTAACTACTAGTGGCTCCACAATTAGCTGTTTGCAGTAGTTTCTGAACAGTCGGTGATATGTTTCACATTTTTTTGCAGCCTTGACACTGAGATTGTCAATATAACTGGATGACCTGACATTTATTCATGAAAAACCGACAGAGAAATCTGAAACCCGTAAAAACAAGCTGACGAAGGCTCATATTCCACCATAGACACAGGTATGACGCGAGGTTTGTTTCCACCAGCAGGCCTGTTCTGGGTCACGTGAACGCCAGGATATGGCGAAGGTTCGTGAAGCTCATTGATTGTTACACTATCTGTGAACTTTGGTCTGTTTCTTTTCTCTGGATACAGCGTATGTGGAGGAATGAGGACTTTGTGCTGAAATGATAACTGATATAGGTCATCCCAGACCAATTTTGATTTGTTCTCAGATTTATTTTTCATTTATTTTAATCCCAGTAGAGGAGCTAAAAGACTTAAAAAGTTCAAGTTGAAGTTGTCTGGCTAGAAACATTAGTATATCACTTCCACGAACAGATGAAAGTCCAATCCCAATGTATCCCCTTGATCCTACCCCTGCACCTCATAGTTTTCCTTCTCATATCAAAGCAAAGCATAAAAACCATATGGCCAATGAAAGGAAATAAGATGGGGTCTAATTATTTGCTTTCTGAATTTAACCCTGTGTTAATATACTAATTAGTCAGACATCTAGTAACTTGAGGGGCAATTAAACATTTGTTTTCTTTTTTGGGGGGTGTTAATGTCATGGAAATGAATAAAATTTGCTGATGCTTCTATTTATTCTTTTTCCACGTCCAGTAAGATGTAATCTGGCTTCAGTCAACATGAACTTTAGTCAAAGCTGAAAACAACCATCTGTTCTGACAGTCCACACCAAAACAAACAAAAAAAACACCCCAGCTCACCTGTGGGAGCCACTTTATAGAGGTAGTCTCCCCAGCTCAGAGTAACGCGTGGTTTCCCTGTACAACACTGCATGACCCGCCGGGTCAGAGCTGACAGGTAGAAGTTGACGGTGAGATGGACCAAGGTCATGAAGATGGGGTAATGGAAGCCCTGAGTGACATGGAGAAAAAAACAGACATACAAGATTTCCCAAAACCTCAACTCAAGAGATTACAGCCATCTTCACTCCGAGACAAACATCAGACAACAACAACAACAAAAGATTCACTTACCTTCATCAGCCATTTGTTATAGAATGTGATGCCTATAGAGAAAACATAGTAAAGAAGAACAAGTCCCACAGTGCGGAGTCCCCTGCAGAGGAACTGGACCGGGCACGCCATGCGGGACTGCCTGGATCAGCTGCCCCGCAGACAGCTACTGCAGACAGACCATCTCCAAACCGGCTCCAACTCCACTCCTACGTCCCATAACAGTTTGATACAAGGGGGTGAATCTGTATGTGGAAGAAAAATAGGATATAAACTGTCACATTTAAACAGCCCAGTTAAAAAGTGTGCGCTTAGATTTGATAACGTTATCAGCAGCTGGCCGTTAAACCACGTCAGCTAGCTGTTGAGCCACTAATCTTTCCCACTGTTAGCTAAAACCTCACTACACAGCAAGTGCCCACGAAAATAAACAACACACTCTCGGCTAATTAATTAAATCAGCTCCTACTGCGGAGGTCGTGGTTTGAGCAGGTGGTTATTTGGCCAAGTTTGTTAGATGCGTATATTTTCTGTGGCGTTAATCTCCAACTTTACTTTGACAAATTCGCTAGCGTCAACTCAACTCTACTCTTGTCAGCAGGACCGCTGGTTAGCCTTCATCACCTTTTCATCAGTCGCAGTCTGCATCCCACAGCAGGGCGCGCGGCGACATCTCTAGACGTGTCACTATCGCTTCACAACAAACCCACTAACAAACTGAACGCCACGAACAATCGCTCCAATCGTGAGTATTTCTTTTCTACTCTGTAGCTCCCATCATCCAACAGAGATTCGCGGTGTTGTCATGTTAAAAACCCTTTGAGGAGCAATCCTGTTTGGGCTCTGAAATTAATACAGAAAGGGAGTGGGGTGAAATAACACACGTGGATGCAGCTAATAGTTTAAGCTAGCTACCGTAAGAGATGATGATGATCCACTCAGTCTTCGCTTTTAAGATTAAATTGAACCTAGTTGTCTTCGAGTACTACATCGTTTCGCCAGCTGATAAAGAAACAATGAAAGGTCATCGTTGAAAAACACTTACCGACATCCGTGTTAACTACATGTCTGAGCTGAACTTTTATTATTCCTTGTAGTAACCAGGTAGCACCACCGGGGGGCGGTGTTTTTAACTGCTAACATTACCTCAAAGTTGTTTACTTCCTTAGTCAACGAATTAGAAACGGAAGTACACATAAAATCCCAGACTGTTGACTTCGCTTGGTTGTACTTTGCTGAAGTACAAGGTAAATAAAATAAATTTTCTATTTTGACACCCTTAAATGTCAATGTAATGTCGTTATATTTGTTCGCAGACTGAGACGAGGCTAAATGTGTCGTTAACCAGCTGTGAACGCGTGTTTTCCAGCAGAATGGCGGAGGAGGAGGATGAGGCTGGCTTTGACGAAGAGTTGGAGGAAGGCAGCAGCGGAGTGGATGCTGGTCACGGGAAGAGGAAGCGGCTTTTCTCCAAGGAGCTCCGCTGTATGATGTACGGTTTTGGGGACGACCAGAACCCTTACACGGAGTCCGTGGATATTCTGGAGGACCTGGTGATCGAGTTTATTACGGAGATGACCCACAAAGCCATGTCTATCGGACGCCAGGGCCGAGTCCAGGTGGAGGACATAGTTTTCCTCATCCGCAAAGACCCCAGGAAATTTGCTCGAGTCAAAGACCTGCTGACCATGAACGAGGAGCTGAAGAGAGCTCGGAAAGCTTTCGATGAAGCCAATTATGGCTCTTAAACTCACACAGGGACACATTTTCCACCCATTTACTGGATTATTGCTTTATATTCTTCTTTACGCTTAAGTTTACTTTTTCATTTGGTTTATTTGTGTTATGTTGTTTATTTACAGTTTAATAACTGATCAAAATCTTTATCTTACTGGCTTCTCATGACTGATGTCAAAATGTGAAACGGATCTTTTAACACAGTCAAATAAAGCAACTTAAATTTTGTTTTTAAATACAGCCTTGCATGTTTATTGCGACAGTACAACACCACGGAAAGAACTTTTTTGGTTAAGACATGGATAACGACCTTCAGATCTCACAAACAACAACTTAGAATGGGAAATGATGCTGTCTTGTTGTAATTAAAGTAGGATTTGATAGCCAACAAACTTATGGCTGCTGCTCTTTACAATCTGTATAATGTTAGCAGGAAGTGTAAAGCTACAGCATCTGCTTAGACTGGCTTTTAGTAACATTTAAGTATAAGAAGTTTTCCTGGATCCATCTCTATTGTTACATTTGGCCGCAACTGGATGGAAATTTTATTTAAATGGCCAATAGACCAACTTGGAATCAAAATGTCTGACATTCTTCTTGAGAGAAACTGTCAAATAATCAAATTCCAAGGTGTATATGATCTGGTAGTTTATTGTTGTTCTAAAAACAAAGTTTCGTTTGTACAATAAAAGTGTAATTTGGCAAGAAAGAGCTCCTGCTGCAAGACTAACATCGATTTAATTCAGCTTATGAGATGCGTCATGTCAAATACGTCATGAGATGAGCCAGTTTGATCAACGGCTACTCGTCAGTAAAGCTTTGTTGCTTTTTCATACCTGTATTCTTTTTCCGACCACCTGAATTTCCTCTCGGAGCTCAAACACACCTGATATCGCGTCACCTTGCCAGCGTCACAGAGCTTCCCTGTAAAAAGCTGAGTTGAATGTTGTGCTCGGTCTCTGAGGAAAACAACTGAGCTTTCAGGGGTCTTGTGTTGATTAAATTGACCATGTAAATGGCATCATTCATAACCTCATTTAGTTCAGGGCTAATGTCTTTTTTTAGATGCATTTCCTGCTTGCAGTAATAATCAAGTTTCCTTTTAAAAAAATTGAGTGAGGGGGATGTAATGTCACAAGATGTGTTTTTAATTTGCTGGGCTTTGTTCTGCTTGCTGACAGTTTCCAGACATAACACACGCACATATCTGCTCATCTTTGAACACATTCACTGTAAATCCAGGAGAAAAATATCTTCTTTTCCTGTTTCCTATATTTTCACCTCTCTCCCTCTCCATTGTCTGTCTTGTCACATTGCAAGGCCACCTTCATGTTCACAGCCAGGCACGTTGGACATGGATAACCTCTCAGTACTCTCAAATTTAATATGTGAAACTTTAGGTGAAAAACGTACTGACACAATAGTAAATCTGACGAGAGCAAAACTGGCTGTGGTTCAAACAAAATGGACAAAAAGAAGAAATAAACAGGCTTTATTTAAATTCCTCAAAACAAAACTTTTTACACAGACTATAAATATGACAGACCAACTACAAGTGAGCATGTGTTAGTTCATTTATTCTCTTCAAGCAGATTACTTCTTTATACAGTGAAGTGTTTGAATAAATTGGTCTAAGCAGCAGGTAGCAGGCTGCTCATCTATCTAGACTACATCTAGATCAGAGCTTTACCAGTGAAAAGGGGGGTTGCCAGTGACATTGCACACCATGCTTACTGCAGACATTGGATGCAGTGAAGTTCCCTCACTGCAGCCTCACCGCCCTGGCACGGGGTACAATGGGCTGTCTGCGTTCACAAGCAAGTGGAGGATGAATGTTGTCCAGCCAGCGACCCCCGCCAGGTGTCCTAGCTGTCTGTTGAGGATTTCTAGGATGGAGAAGAGAAGCAGTGAACCAGATGGATAGGAGAGAGGGGACTGGGGGTTTTGGTGGTTTGGTGGGACACGAGCGGTGCAGATGTTTCCAGAAAGAGGGTTCACAGGGTGGAGGAATGTCCATGAGTCTCTCTTGTATTACTGCACATTCTCCATCATCTTGAGGAATTCTGGAAAAAGAAGAGAATGTATAAGGCTTATTGAGATGGAAAATATTACTTTATGAAATGATTATCAGTGGTAGAAATTTGTAAATTAAGTAGTTCAGCTAATCAATCAAGGTTCTGTGATTGGATTACACAATTAGGATTACATACATACAAAAATACATTAAAGTCTAAGAAAAACTGTACAATCAAATTCCAGATTTGCTAAAGAATATGATTCTTTAGCTTGTGGCCATCTTCAAGTCCTCTGTTGGTTTGATTTATATGCGCTATGATTAAAAGGCCTATCCCGTTCTTCACCAGCATGACACGCGTACCGTCAAAGTCCAACATGCCGTCGGCGTTCTTATCTCCATCCTTCAGCAGCTCATCAATCTCCTCCTCTGTGATGGACTCCCCGGAACTGCGGATGATAAGAGCGAACTCATCTCTGTCGATGTAGCCGTCGCCGTTCCTGCGAGAAAAAGGCAAACATTGGCTGTTATCACCAACAGTTACATAACAATGCAGACAGCAGTGTGGGGTCATGCTGTGCACAGTCACGAGGACATACTTGTCGAACACACGGAAGCACTCTGCCAACTCTTCCTCGCTCTTGCCGGCCTGGTCCTCCTTGAGCAGCCTCACCATCATGACCAAGAACTCCTCAAAGTCAATGGTACCGCTACCTGAGAGTCAACAAAAAGCCAAGCAATGTTTATTTTGTTTTATTTGTCTATTATTATTTTTTATTTTCAAAGCACTTTTTGCGCATAGTTTTACGCACGAACACACTAGAAGTTCGCGAAAGCCAAAAAAAAAAAAAAAAGAAAAAAGAAATTATCTTAGGGCTGACATAAATAAGCCTATGGGATGACTTTAACATTATAACAGTCTCCCTGTTAACAAACAAATTAATATGAACTGTGCGTGAAACGGTTATGACACACGGATGGTTGCTACAGGAGGTTTACTATTATTTGTTGCTCACCGTCCTCATCTACCTCCTCGATGATCTCATCCAACTCCTCTCTCGTTGGATTCTGGCCCAGCATTCTCATCACGGTACCCAACTCCTTGGTGCTGATATCACCGCCACCGTCGGTGTCGAACATGTCGAAGGCGGCTTTGAATTCTGGAGAAATAAGATGATGAATAATAATGTGCCTTCGGTCTCAAAATTAGTCCAGTATATTTGTATTTTTTTTTAAAATCTATTGTTCTTTTTTTGCCCAGCAGAAACTTGAGTTTTTTCAGTCTTTCACAAAAAACCCTCTAAGATATCTTTCAATTTAGTCGATTTTATAATAACATGACATCATTTGGCTTTTTGAAACCTGATTTCAGCAGAGAGTAACTATGTTCCAGTTTGATGTAGCTAGCCCATGATGTTAAAACACAATAATCAAGAAGAGATTAAACTGCTTTATTCCGTTATTTTTGGGCGTTTAAAGTGATTTTTGAAAGCAAAAAGGCCATTATTTTTTTGATGGATCACATTACCCATTGAAAGTAAAGACTTGTACTCACCAGCCAACATTTCCTCGCTCAAGTAGGAGCGGGCCTCTTGTTGCGCGTCAGTCTAGAAGAAAGCAGGGGCCATTTCAGTCATTACAGACTTCATTCAGGCTTCTGTCAATATTTTAGTTAAATTCGTAAGATTGAGCTTATATCTAGCCTACATCATCAGAAAAGATTATCATAGCTTCGTGATTAGACTTTTCCAAACATTATTTTTTTAATAAAGCTAAATCTCATTACTGTTTTCCATAGAACAGAGGGGAAAAAAGTGAGAATGAATGTTTATAAGCTACTTAAGTGAAAACAATAATGATGGAGAGAGCAAAAAGAACAAGGATACTTTTACGCATGATGCAGACAAAATATTTTAGATTCGAGGGACATTTGGAAATATCTAAAAATTTATGTCAAATTATAACTCACGTTTGGGGAAACACAAAACAGCATTTATTTATAAGCCATGAGATGTAGGATACAGTCGCCTTTCTCTTTCTATAAAAAAAAACCAAACTCCAAAACAAAACACTGTTGAGCTTGGTGAAAATTACTTCAGCTATTTCAGGCTCAACACATTAGACTGGCTGTATATGGCCTGCAGACATACAATCCTCTGGAATCTGACGCCTAAGCAGAATCCACAGTTTTGGCAGTTGACACCCATCCTGCTTTTCAGCAGCACCCAATGTTGGGTATCAAGACCATTTGCAACAAATTGCAATATCAATTTATGCCTTTTTAAATTGTATCAAAATCCCACAACAATGCACGTATTTGTGTTCGAGAATTATATAGAAAACAGAATATATTAAATTTATGAGAAATATCACTGAAAGAAGGAAGCTGTATCCCAGCAAGCAATCCAGTTATTTTTACACTTCAACATGCCTTTATTAATCCCTCATTGACACATGCTCTCCATATGGATTAATGGATAATGTATGCCCAGTCTACAGAGAAACTAGTTTATTTAGTCATTTTGCACAACTAATTTGTCTTACCATGTTTGTGGATTAGCTTTTCCCCCCCCAAATATCCAAGGAAAACAGAAAAGCCCAAAGGAGTGGTCAATCCGTGTGCACCCCAACAGAGAGACTAGACGTCAAGACAAGGTTCAGACACACTTTAAACAGGACAACTTGGTCCCGCCCACTGCCTCTCACAGGCCTCCAGATTTAGTATCCTGAACTTTTAGGGTTCTGGGGCCAAGGCAAGCCAATCACACCTTGGAGACTGTATGTAATGCCATGAAGTTGAACAGTTGAGAATGTAAAATAATTAAAATATGAAGAGATTCAACAGGAGTATTGGAACATTTTGGGGGAAATGCCAGAATTCATTTTATATTTTAGTGCCGATATCTTTGGATTTGATGAAACTCAGATATCCAGAAGGACATGGACAGGACCTCACCCAGTGCAACATCTTACACCTAAAGTTAAAACCTCATTTACACCTTGAGATACTATTTTGAAAAGTCCTCAAAGCAGCTTCTTGTGGTGTCCTCCCAAATCAACCCTGGTAAATGAAAAAACAAACAAATCTGCAGGTCATTGCCCACTGGATTTCTGCTCAGGCCTTGTAAACATTTGACAGAGGACAAGGAGGGGGACGCCTCCTCATTCGCTGTTCACTGGATTTCAAAGTAGGTTAGGGCTTTTGTGATGATGAAGTTTCAATCTGGCCGTGAAACTCTAAACCGAGAGAAAAATGCTGCAGGGCCGGACCCCATCTCACCAGTCCGGACCCCTCCTTTGCTGTGCCCTGAATAGCAGGCAGATTTCAGACTGAAAGGGGGGTGAGGAAAGCATCCATGCATCAGGTGGTGCTGCGTCACCTGATAAAAATCAACCTGATGCTCCTAATTTGGTGTGCAGTTCCTAAAGGGTGGGGTTTTGAGTATGAGGCAAGAAGACACTAGAAGCAATGAGCAGCCATGAGGAAAGGGGCTGGGATTTGCGTTTGTGGGGTGGTGGGGGCCTTGCAGGCTATAAACCCTGAGGGAGACCAGCACTTTTTGAGAAGGAGAATGAACTCATCGGGTTTTGCTTTACTGAAGCCTCTAATGCCAGAGGCTGCTCAGCTTTGCCTCTCATGCTGGGGTTGAGGTCCTGGTGTCCCTGATTGGGAGACTGCTTTCTGAGGAGCAATAGCAAACAGCTATAAGACTAAGGTGGACAGCAAATTCAAAGGGATTCATTTAGGAACTCGTACCTGAAAATTTAGAAAGGATATGAGAGTTTATTTGTGTTGAATAAGACAGGGAAGCTGTGAATCTCTATCTATGCAAATCAGGGCAAAAGGTCTATCAAATAGGCTTTTTTGCTTCTGAAACTAGATCAGGCAGTTATAACTAGCTGTTTTTATGTGAGGGGAATGTGGTTTAGAAAGTGGATAGATTTCCGTCACGTGAATTATCACATTATCTGTGGTCATGTGTCTGATTATTATCAATATAGGCAGTAATATTCTGGCAATTAGAAGTAAGACAGAGAGGACTAGAAAAGGAGCAACACAGCCGCATATTTGTCAAGACAGCATGCAGAATAATTAGCAAAGATGAACAATAGATAGATTAAGAAATTTGGTTTATTCAGAAAGCACAGATCAGGGCGGAGAAGACATTCAGTTCTGAGGGTAAGTAGGAGGAGGGCGGGGGTTGAAGCTAGTTGGTGTTGCATTTCTGGAGAAACAGCAGCTGCCAAGATGACAGCTGGGGTGGCCGGCACAAGGAGGTGGCCAGGGTAAAGCGCCTTCGTCTTAAAAGGTTTGAATGGATATTTATAGATATCTGCAACAAGCCTCTGGGTTTCATGTGAGGAGACGAGGGACTGAGTGGGGGTGAAGATGTTTCATTTGTGTCCATAGACAAACCGAACAGCTAGACATTCATATTTGTGGAGGGTTTTACAGTATTTAAAGTTTGCTCTATGCAGAATTTCATCATAGAAATGACTTCTTTCTTTGTTTGTTTTCTCTCTGAGGAAAGATCACCAAGGAATGTAGACCTGGCCTCATTACTGAACGTTCTCCATCATCTTCAGGAATTCTGGAGTAAAAGAAACACACAAAAAACTGTTAATGAACCGTTCCAATCCTTCAGACTTAACCAGACAGATCAGTCAGTATATTGTTAGTGTATTAGATATATTATGTAATATTACTATAATATTAGTATTATTTCACATTTTTCTCTCCATTTCTAGAATATAGGGAACTGCTAAGATTACAGAAAAGACTGAAAGTTAACATATCAAAAGTAAAATAAAATAAAAACCTGTTACTTTGAGAAGACATAAAAATTCCATCTAAAAAAAGAAATATAATT
This sequence comes from Atherinomorus stipes, assembly GCA_023101725.1. Classification (NCBI taxonomy): domain Eukaryota; kingdom Metazoa; phylum Chordata; class Actinopteri; order Atheriniformes; family Atherinidae; genus Atherinomorus; species Atherinomorus stipes. The sequence goes on from JALJCO010012364.1 coordinate 1,081,323, forward strand.
CAGTTTACATCTTATAACACGTTATAATTTCAATAAAATCTAATTTTAAAATAAGTTTTAAATAGCTGAATTCTATTTAAGTATTGTTAATACTGTAAATTCGTTTACTTATACTGTTAACTTATGTTATACACACATATACATACAGTTGTGTGAAAAAGTGTTTGCCCCCTTCCTGATTTCTTACTTTTTTGCATGCCCTTAAGTTACACTTAAATGTCTTCAGATCATCAAACAAGTTTTAATGTGAGACAAAGATAACACAAGTAAACAGAGAATGCAGTTTTTGAAGGAAGATTTTTATTAGTGAGGGGGGGAAAATCCAAACCTCCATGGACCTGTGTGAAAAAGTGATTGCCCCCTCTGTTAAAACACAAATTAACTGTGGTTTATCACATCTTTGGAAAACCGAGTTCAATTTCTCTATCCACACCAAGGCCGGACTACTGCCACACCTGTTCTCAATCAAGAAATCACTTAAATAGGACCTGCCTGACAAATTTAAGTAGACCAAAAGATCCTCAAAACCTATACATCATGTTTCGATCTAAAGAAATTCAGGAAAAAATGAGAAAAAGTAATTGAGATCTATCTGTCTGGAAAAGGTTAAAAAAGCCATTTCTAGAGCTTTGGGACTCCAGCGAACCACAGTGAGAGCCATTATCCACAAATGGTGAAAACATGGAACAGTGGTGAACCTTCCCAGGAATAGCCGGCCGACCAAAATTACCCCAAGAGCACAGAGACGACTCATCCAAGAGGTCACAAAAGACCCCAGAACAACATCAAAGAACTGCAGGCCTCACTTGCCTCAATTAAGGTCAGTGTTCATGACTCCACCATAAGAAAGAGACTGTGCAAAAATGGCCTGCATGGCAGAGTTCCAAGACCAAAACCACTGCTGAGCAAAAAGAACAGAAAGGCTCGTGCAGTTTAGCCAAAAAGCATCTTGATGATCCCCAAGACTTTTGTAAAAATACTCTGTGGACTGATGAGACAAAAGTTGAACTTTTTGGAAGGTGTAGGTCCCATTACATCTGGTATAAAAGTAACTCGGCATTTCAGAAAAGGAACATCACACCAACAGTAAAATATGGTGGTGGTAGTGTGATGGTCTGGGGCTGTTAAGCTGCTTCAGGACCTGGAAGACTTGCTGTGGTAAATGGAACCATGAGTTCTGCTGTCTACCAAAAAATCCTGAAGGAGAATGTCCGGCCATCTGTTCGTGACCTCAAGCTAAAGCGGTCTTGGGTCCTGCAGCAGGACAATGATCCAAAACACACCAGCAAGTCCACCTCTGAATGGCTTCAGAACCACAAAATGAAGACTTTGGAGTGGCCTAGTCAAAGTCCCCACCTGAATCCGATTGAAAAGCTGTGGCATGACCTTAAAAGGTGGTTCATGCACACTAAAAACTGAGAGAGGCCGAGATCCAAAAACGGCAAACGGCAGTTGCCTTTTTAGAAACGGCAAATGCCGTTTCGGCAGCGGCGCCGTCTAGTGGTCTGCCTTTTCCCAACAACACGCCCCGCCCCTGTGTTTTGCTACTGTGGAAGATGGAGATGAAAACTTTATTTTATTTACTTAACATGCTATTCTACCATTTTAGCACATTATTTCATAAAGGTTTTTTTTTCGTGTTTTTATCCATGCTGTTGTTAATAGTTCCGATGATTTTGTAGCCTAATTGAAATTCTGGTACTCCTTTTTTCAGGTCTTTTGTGTGGGGTTCTGCCTGCTATTGGGGTTCCGGGTCGGACTTTGTTAGGGGTTGGGGGTTGGCGCAGCCGAGGGATGGTGTTGACCTGACCTGCCCCGATTTGGTGTTTTGGTGTAGTGACTGCTTATGTGGACATGTGTGGACTGGTCAATCTTTGCCGTTCTTATAAGTGTGGCGCTGTGAAATAGGAAGTCGCTCTGTCCAGCGGCGTTGCTTTAAACGGCAGTTGCCGCTGTGAAATAGGCAAGCCGTTCTGTCTAGCGGCGATTGCCGTTAAAACGGCAGTTGCCTCTGTGAAATAGGAAGTCGTCTGTCCTAGCGGCGTGCGTTAAACGGAGTTGCCGCTGTGAAATAGGAAGTGCTTGTCCCAGCGGTTGCGTTTTAAAAGGAGTTGCGCTGTGAAATAGGAAGTGTTGTCAGCGGCGTTGCCGTTTTAAAAGGAGTTGCCGCTGTGAAATAGGAAGTGCTCTGTCCAGCGGCGTTGCCGTTTTAAAAGAGTTGCCGCTGTGAAATAGGAAGCCGTTCTGTCCAGCGGCGATTGCCTTTTAAACGGAGTTGCCGGTGAAATAGGAAGTCACTTGTCCAGCGGCTGCCGTTTTTAAACGGAGTTGCCTTGTGAAATAGGAAGCCGTTTGTCCAGCGGCGTTGCCGTTTAAACGGCAGTTGCTCTGTGAAATAGGCAAGTCGCTCTGTCCAGCGGCGATTGCCGTTAAAAAGAGTTGCCGCTGTGAAATAGGAAGTCGCTTGTCCAGCGGCGATTGCCGTAAAAAGAGTTGCCGCTGTGAAATAGGAAGCCGTTCTGTCCCAGCGGCTTTTGCTTTTATGAGTGAGTTGGGCTTGTTTTTTGCCCCCACATTTTACAGACTGGAGATGAAAATATTGGCTAGGGTCATTATAGGCTCTGCTCCGCTTTGCAGGAGGGGTCGCATCTTTTCAGAAACTTACAGTAAAAGTGTCTGCTGTTATTTGTCAAAAGAAAACTATTTGTTTTTTTCAACGGTGGTGGAATAGAGTAGGCTAAGATTAATAGCGTATTTGCTTAATGAGAAGTTAAGTTTTTCCTAGGTAGAAATTTAGAAATTGGCTACCAATTGCTAGTTCATTTGGGAAAAATCGTGGAATAAAGATGTGATGAGAGGGAGAAAATATGGAATAAGGATGTGATGAGAATTAAGTTACACCCCAGAGGAATAAGAAATCCAAGCCCCCAATACTGCATCAAAAAAAAATTGAAGGAAAAGATAATTTTCGCTGGAAAAGTTTGTACAGGGCCTCAAAGCTACTCATGTGGCCTCTTATTTAAGCGGAACTGTGTTAAAACGGATCGGCTAGGAAGAAGGTGCCTATTTCAAGAGGCCTGCCGTTTAAAACGGATCGGCTAGGAAGAACGGCTTGCCTATTTCACAAAGGCACTGCGTTTAAAACGGCGGTAGGACAGAACGGTTGCTATTTCAAGAGGCAATGCGTTAAAAGGAGGGGGACAGAGCGACGCTTTTCAAGCGGCCTGCTGTATAAGAAGGGAAAGATTGCAGTCCAATGTCCATGAGTCCTACACAGAAACAAAGATCGGGGAGGTCAGGTCACCCTCCTGCGAGGCTGCAGGCGAGCCCCGCCTAGACAAAAGCCGATCCCGGGACGGAGAGAGGAGACAAGGAGAAAGTTGGAGGAAATAAAGGAGTTAGAATTTCAATTAGGCTAAAAATCATCGGAACTTTAAAAAGATGGATAAAAAAGAAAAAAAAGAAATAAGAAAATGGTAGTTTAGATGTTAAGTTAAATAAAATAAAGTTTCCTCTCCATCTGTCCAAGTAGAAAAAAGGGGCGGGGCGTGTTGTTGGGAAAAGGAGACCACTGAGAAAACGGAAGGCCGGCGAAGGATTTGCGCTAGAAAAGGAACTGCCGTTTGCCGGGATTGGGTGCTGTAAATGCTGGGTTTTTTGCTATGCGGGTTGGCGTGTGTTGGGTTGTTGAAGGGGAACACGGGTGGGGTTGGAAAATTGAGGGCCCGCGTCCCTCTCTTCAGTCGCTAAGAAGAAAGTAGCGACGGGAAATGGACGGTAGAAGTGATGAAGATGTGGGTGAGAATGAATGGGTATTTTGACATTTCCCACATTTTTCTGTTGTTTGCTAGATCAAACTGTTGGTCAAGCCTGCTGTTTTGGTTTGCTTTTTTAATTATTGGTTCTTTAAGCTAAGACTTAATTGAGGGAATTTTTTCGTTTCTCCCTCATCTTTAATTGTTTAATGCCAATGGTATGTGGGTTTTTCTGCTCAGCGCAGAAGATGGAGGGAGAGTAGTGAAAGAAGAAGTAATGCTGTAGACTGGAGGGTAAACGGTGGTTAGGCTGGGTAGGTCCGGGACTCAGTCGATTGGGGGGGATTTTGAAAAATGTCGGCTTGTCGTTCGGTTGGGTCGAACTGATAACTGAAGCGGCAACGGGTTAAGATTGTAGTTAAAATCCGGTGGGGGCGACGTCGTATACGCTGATGAAGGTGAAAAAGAGGAAGAAGAAAACGGTTTGTGATTTAGCGGAAATCTTTCTGCTTCTATTTTCCCCCCATTTGTCTCAATGTTCCAGTTGTTTTTCGTTGTTGTTTTGCCTCAGTTTTCAAAAGCGCTGTTTGCTCGATTTTCCCGCCGAACAAACGATAATGTACCCCTTCCCCCTCCTTCTCGCTGCTTTTTGCGGGGGCCGAAGCGCTCATTGGTGCGCTGGATAGGTTTGAAGTGACCGAGCCGGTTTAGGGGCAGAGTCGGTTTGGTGGAGAGAGTATGGTTGGTGTTAGACTGAGAAAGGGGCTCCGTGGAGTTGCCACGGTCGTTTAACGGCAAAGGGAGGTGGACGAGGAAATCTGTGTAAATAGACTGTCGCTGGCTTCCGGGCATAGGTAAAGATACATAAATCTGTTTGTTGGTTTGTTTTGTGGTTTTTCGTTTTTCATGGTGTGTGGAAATAGAGGGAGGTTAGTGTTGGTTGCTATCTGATGTGTTGTTGCTATGTTTCTCTGGTTACGAGTAAATGGTTATGTGTCCGTGTTATAAAAGTTCTGAGTGTAGTAGCGTCATCACAGGCTTTTCCCCCGTGTTGCTAAGGCACTATGGTCCTTGTAAAAGGGAGTCTCTGTCGGCTAAGGAGAGAAACGGACTTAGGCACTATCTCATTGTCTGTTCTGTTTTTTTCAGTTAAAAGTTCTCGGTCACTGTGGAAAAGCTTCCCAAGTTTACTAAGAGAGGACGTCAGGGTAAGAAAAGTGAAGTAATGGTTGAGATTGAACTGAACTGTCCGAGTTACTGTGAATGATGGCTGTGTGTTGCGGATGTTGTTGCAGGAGAGATAGATGAAAGTGAGATGGCAGTTGCTGTGAAAGGTCAAAGGTTCCCTGGAGAAGAGGTCACTGAAAGGGACGGTGAGTGAAAACATGAAATATTTTCAAAGATAAAAAGGTGAAATTTTGCCACAGATCCTTGCGTCTGCTGGGCTTCTGTTGTTTGTTGACAGCTAATTGTTTCCAGGCATTTGGTCTCATTTTCTTTTGTTCTGTGATTTGTGGAAGTTTGAAAATATTTCTTTCAGATATTGTGCGTGGCTCTAGTGGCTGTTGGTGCTCCTCCTGCTGCATCCTAAGAGTCAGAAAGAAATGGTGCTTAGGTGACGTCCAGTTGTGAGTAGAAATATACGTAAACCCTAAAGTGCAGGGTTTTTATTGTTTCCGGGCACCTAGGACTGGGGATGTTTGCTCGGCGTTGTGTCCGTCGTTTATGACAGAAGTTCGTGGTTTGGTGGAGTGTTAGATGCGAAGCCACGTGACCACAAGAGGTTGTTGTCTCGGAGTGTCGGTGAATCTGAAGAGATGGGTTTTTATCTGTCAGTGTTAATAGGTTCTCGTTGGGAATTTGTTGAAAAATGTTTTTAGAGGTCTTCTGCTAGTCTTCTGACTGTAAAAGATATTTGGAAAAAGGTAAAAAAGTAGTTGCTGAATAAAAAAATAGATATATAGAAAAACTGACAATAAAGTGTGGTGTTTGTTTTGTGATGAGGATAAGGGAAATGAAAGTGGGTGTTTGTTAATGTGTTTAAATAGATGTGTCTTAGAGTGGGTTTTTTTATTCATTAAAGTGTAAAAAAGGTTTTTTAAGTTTTCTTTTTTGGTTTTCTTAAAAAGATGGAAAAAAAGATAGATTGATGTTAATTTTGTGATTAAATAAAATTTGTTTTTTTTCTCTCTGTGCAAGAAAAAAAAAAGTTGGTCTGAGGTATGGGTGTTTTTGTGTCGTTAAGTTTGAAGTAAATGTCTGGTTTTGAAATGGTAAAATTAAAGTGCGTCATCCCGTGTGTGTGTCATCGTAGGTGTCCAGTCGGTGCTTTTCCCTCCGGTAATTGGGTCCGGCAGGTTGTGTTGAATCGTGGGTATAAAGTGGGCGTAGAATGTGGTGTTGAGGACGGGTTCTATTTCACACTAAACTCTCCTGTGGTGGGTGCCTGGCTGCTGGTGGTGTCCCCTGAGGAAGAGGGGTGGTGCGTGGTGTGGGGCAGGATAGAAAAGGTATTGTTGCAATTAGAGTGTCGTTATTTAGGATTTTCAGTCTGTGCTTATTTTAAAAAAGTGACTAGTGACTAATGCCCGCCCTCTCCAGATTTTCCCTGTGTCTTGTGGCACATGGGTCTTCTTTGCACCATGACTAAATGTGCATGTCCCTTCAGTGCCCTTGTAAATGAGAATGAGATACAAAAATATATATATATAAGTATATGAAGTTTTAAATGGTCGCGCGCGATCTCTGGGGGTGTGTTTTAGCGGTTCCGGTGACGTGGGCCAGCCAATAGTGACTTCTCCCCTGAAGAGAAGACGACAGAGCAATTGCCTCCATTGGAAAAAGGAGGCTTGTACTGGAGGGACGGAAATATTTACTTGTCTCAATGCTATCCAAGAAATTAACGGAGGGACAGTTTGTAATAGAATAGAGGATGTACTGTAAACATGGGACACCAGTGATTGTTGGTTTCAAGATTTTTTTGCCCTCTTTGTTTTCATGCTTCTTTGCAGATTGGAGCAGACATGGTGAAATGCCTCATCCAAGGATGTTCTTATTGTGGGGAGGAGTGTCAAGTGCCAAGTATAATGGTAAAAATAGGAAGCCATTGCCCCTCTCATAGTGAGTTGAGGGGTGTTGTGGAACATATTTTTGCTATTCAGTTAAAGTCTTTTAATATTTTTGAATTTTTTTGTTTTTCATTTTGTTAAAAATTGTTTTTGTGAATAGCTGATGAAAATTGTGTTATTATTTGAATTTTAGATTTAGAGTAGAATGCATTTCAATTGTAAGTGTTTATCCAAATTTTGGGTTTTTTTTTCCTTTTGGGTGTTTATTAAAGTTGGGTCATTTTCAATTGTAGTGTTTATATTGGGTTTTTTTCCCTTTGGGTAGTTTACTATAAAGTTGGGTCATTTTACCCATTTTTGGGTAGAAAATATAACCCAATATGCTGGGTCAAATCCATAACCCAACCTCGTGGGTTAATATAACCCAGTGCTGGATCGGTCCATATTTGACCCAGCAGCTGGGTTGCAGAACAACCCAAATTGGGTTATTTTTAACCCAGCAGTTTTTAGTGTGTGCTGGAAAACCCTCTAATGTGGCGGAATTACAACAATTCTGCAAAGATGAGTGGGCCAAAATTCCTCCACAGTGCTGTAGAAGACTCATTGCCAGTTATCACAAACACTTGATTGCACTTGTTGCTGCTAAGGGTGGCCCAATCAGTTATTAGGTTTAGGAGGAAATCACTTTTTCACACAGGACCTTTTAAGTTTGGATTTTTTCCCCCTTACTAATGAAAATCTTCATTCAAAAACTGCATTTTCTGTTTACTTGTGTTATCTTTGTCTCACATTTAAATTTGTTTGATGATCTGAAACATTTAAGTGTGACAGACATGCAAAAAAGTAAGAAATCAGGAAAGGGGCAAACACTTTTTCACACAGCTGTACGTTCTTATATATATATTTATATATATATATATATATAAATATATATATATATATTTATACAGCGTGCATGTACTGTACTGTAAAAGCATATTCCTCACAAAGGAAGAAAATCTATACTCTTGCAAAAAGAAAAAAAAGGGGCTGAGCTTTTCCAATGATTTACAGCTTCCTTGTGCAAGTAGTGGACTGATGTTTCAACAGTTGAAACGTTAGTCCACTACTTGCACAACAAGCTGCAAATTATCAGTGAAGCTCCAGCCCTTTTCTTGCTTTTTTGCATGTTTGCTGTCCCTCAGCTGTGAATCTCCTGTTTGTACTACCATCTTCATATTTGGTGTAACCAAGTTGAATTGTTGAAAATGTCAGTGGATCTGAGAATAAAGTCAAATTTTTTTTCTTCCTTTGTCAAGATAACAGATTGTGTTCAGTCCATTTGCAATTTCTTGCTACCAGTAGGTTAATCTTACCGTCAAAATCAATTTTCCCATCTTTGTTTGTGTCTGATTCTCCAAACATCTCATCAATATCTTCCTCTACAACAGGTTCTCCAGTAAGATGGAGGATATCCCCGAATTCTTCCCGATCAATGAAACCATCTCCATTCCTGTGGATGTAAAGCAATATCATTTTTTGTTTGCTTTCTATTTTTCTTATATCACCCAACAAACACACATCAGTCTTTCACATTTACAAAGTTCAGGGCAATTTCCTCAGTACTTTCATATTCTAGTAGCCATAACTAGCCAAATAATGGGTAATTTTGCAGAGTTTGATGTGAAGCTCTGCACTGGTCACAAGGTGTGTTACCACAGGGAAACTCCTAATACCTGCAGGATGCCGGCCCTCGAGGACCGGAGTTGCCCCTCCCTGATATACGGTCTCTGATTAAAATACAAAGGTTACAGAGTTTTCTCTGTTGTTGGCTCCACACTGTGGAAGTCCCTTCCCTCCACATCAGGACCTCACCAACAGCAGATATTTTTAGAACTCATTAAAAAACATTTATACAGATTTTTTTTTCTTTTTCTTTTTTTTACATTGAAGCCTTTGTATAGTTTTCTGGTATTTTATCTGCTTTGTGTTGTTACTGTTTTTATAAATCACATAATTGTACAGCACATTGGTCAACATCTGTTCATTTAAACATGCTTGTAAATAGACTTGAACTGACCACTAAGTACTCTGCAGTGTTTACATTTAGCTCTGTGTTGTTGTTGAGTTTCTTACTTGTCAAAAATCCGGAAACATTCTGAAAGCTCTTCTTCGCTCTTTCCAGCCTGGTCCTCCTTTAGCTGCTGCACCATCATGACCAAGAACTCCTCAAAGTCGATTGTACCGCTGCCTGAGGAGAGATGAGGTGAAGTGAGGGAGTGAAAGGTGCATGCGCAGCAAGTCCCATCTCTTCCATAATTTTTATACTTTATGTACTGCCTGAAATTATTTTCTAAAACTCAGTTTCTTTATTGCATTTAGTTTTACTCAAGGTAGTTTGAGACAATATGGAACTGCATTTTCTCTACTTGTCTGGTGAGTTTAAAGCGCAGGTGTCTCATTTATAAAACTGTGTGCAGGGTCCTTACTGAAAGTGTATGTATGCCCAAAGCTCAAAGTTTGAGTGCACCAAAAATATTTAGATTTATAAAACCGTGTGTGTGCGCAGATGCAAACAATTTCCCCTTTATAAATCACACTCTTTTTGGAAGTTTGCACAGGTGAATTTGGCCCTGGCCTCTACATAAACACATTCTACCATAAATTGTCAATGCAAAATACCTTATGGATATTTAAATAAACCAGCTGATCAGTGGAATTTTAAGCTTAATTGTGGCAACTGAGAAGATAAGAAGAGCAATTTCGAGGTCAGTAGCTACATTCATCATAAGATATCCTTCTCTAAAGCCTGAAAGATAAGCAGCATTTCTTCATTTGTCACTGCAAAGACCTCAAAAAATTGGAAGTATAATGGCTATTTTGCAGGATTAAGTTTGAGATGCAATACAATTATTTTTGATTACATAATATTCTCACCATCCTCATCCACCTCCTCAATGATGGCATCCAATTCCTCTCTTGATGGGTTCTGGCCCAGCATCCTCATCACGGTTCCCAACTCCTTGGTGCTGATGTCACCACCTCCATCGGTGTCAAACATATCAAAGGCAGCTTTGAACTCTGAGTTTAAAAAACAGACAAGAAGTAGAAATTCAGATGAAGAGAAAGCAGCAAATCAAAAGCTTGTTACATCACACATGCTGATGTTTTGTGGTCAATAATAACAAATTTGTTGGGGAGAAACAAAACAGGAGCCACAAAACACAGTCACTCAGATTAAATGACTTGATATTGATTTCTCAGTTCCAATCAATACAGCACCATGTTCACCTGGAAACTTTAACAAGGCTTATGCAGAAACTAACTCATGCAGCAGAGAGATAAACACACCTGCAATCATCTCCTCAGTTAGGAAGGAGCGGGCATCACTTTGGGCATCAGTGGGCTTAAGGTGAGGAGGAAAGAGGGTGAGAAGGACAGCATGAGTTATTTGTAAAATTATAAAAGGTATTTCTGGAAAATTTCTGAAGAAGCTTTTTGGGTTGACAATTCAGCTCCTGCCCTCTGAGATATACTTTGGCTGCTACATTTATTATGGGGAATCCATCAGTTTAAAAACATCAAGCAGCTGTTTCTCTGACGGACGACAGAGCAGGTCCTGATGAGTGTTAAGGATGGGCTATACACAGACAGAATATCTGATGTGGGGAGACACCTGTACTTGTATACAGTAGAACATATGTGTGGGTGTAAGGGTGTGTGTGTGTGGTTGGTTCATTAAATTAATCTTGATACTGTGCATCTCATTTGACTGATTCTGGGTGGTGTGTGTGTGATTCTGATGTGACACAACTAGATATTTCTATATTAGTGCAGCCTTTCTCTGCCAGCAGTCACTCAGAAGCAGGCACAAAGTCCAAGTCTTCAGTTAACTAAAGACTTGGTGCACCACTTGAAAAAAATTAGTGTTCACAAATGAAAAGTCATACCAAAAACATTCTTGAACTATGAATAAAATAAAGTCTACTTTTCGAGTGTGGAGGCTCTAGGGCATTTTCTGAGCTTTAATATAAACTTAAACTCTGACTGTAACAAATATTGTTAAGGTATCAAAACGATCTTTAACACAGCAAATGTTGGATCTTTTGTGTTTAAATTCTGAATGAAGTTTCGATGGTAAAAGTATAACTGTGGGAGCCGAAGTCACGCCCATCTACGTCCAGCCATGGGACCTTAGAAACTAAAAAATATGAATGAAAGTCATAGGGCGAAAATAATTAACTTCTGGTTCCAGTTGTTCTCTGCCCTGGACTCCAGATACAGTGGGTACAGAAAGTATTGAGACCCCTTTAAACTTTTTACTCTTTGTTTCATTGCAGCCATTTGCTAAAATCAAAAAAGTTTATTTTATTTCTCATTAATGTCACTCAGCACCCCATCTTGACAGAAAAAAACAGAAATGTAGAAACTTCTGCAAATTTATTAGAAAAGAAAAACTGAAATATTATGTGGTCAAACACTGACCCTGAACTGGATAAGCGGTACAGAAAATGACTGACTGACTATGTGGTCAAAAGTATTCAGACCCTTTGCAGTGACACTCATATTTAACTCACAGGCTGTCCATTTCTTCTGATCCTCCTTGAGATGGTTCTACTCCTTCATTGGAGTCCAGCTGTGTTTAATTAAACTGATTGGACTTGATTAGGAAGGCACACACCTGTCTATATTAGACCTTACAGCTAATGTAGAGAAAGGGATGGGGGGGAGGGATCAGAGAGGAAAATGGGGGCTGATCTGGACAAGGTTACAAAGAATTTCTGCAGCACTAAAGGTTCCTAAGAGCACCGTAACCTCCATAATCCTTAAATGGAAGAAGTTTGGGACAACCAGAACTCTTCCTAGACCTGGCCGTCCAGCCAAACTGAGCAATCGTGGGAGAAGAGCCTTGGTGAGAGAGGTAAAGAAGAACCCAAAGATCACTGTGGCTGAGCTCCAGAGATGCAGTAGGGAGATGGGAGAAAGTTCCACAGTCAACTATCACTGCAGCCTCCACCAGTCAGGACTTTATGGCAGAGTCAGTGCAAGACATGTGAAAGCCCACATAGCTTGCCAAAAAACACATGAAGGACTGTGAGAAATAAGATTCTCTGATGAGACCAAGATGAAACTTTTTGGAGTTAACTCTAAGGGGTATGTGTGGAGAAAACCAGCACTGCTCATCACCTGTCCAATATGACCCCAACAGTGAAACATGGTGGTGGCAGCATCATGCTATGGGGATGTTTTTCAGCTGCATGGACAGGACGACCGGTTGCAGTTGAAGGAAAGATGAATGCGACCAAGTACAGAGAGATCCTGGAAGAAAAGCTCTTCCAGAGTGCTCAGGACCTCAGACTGGGCCGAAGGTTCACCTTCAAACAAGACAATGACCTTCAGCACACAGCTAAAATAACAATGGTGTGACTTTGGAACAACTCTGTGACCATTTTTGACTGGCCCAGCCAGAGCCCTGACCTAAACCCAACTGAGCATCCCTGGAGAGACCTGAAATCGGCTGTCCACCAACATTCACCATCCAACCTGACAGAACTGGAGAGGATCTGTTAGAAAGAATGACAGAAGATCCCAAAATCCAGATGTTAAAAACTTGTTGCATCATTCCCAAGAAGACTCATAGATGTACTAACTCAAAAGGGTGCTCCTACTCAGTACTGAGCAAAGGGTCTGAATACTTGTGACCAAGTGATATTTCAGTTTTTTTTTTTCTAATAAATTTGCAAAAATGTTCACATTTCTGTTTTTTTCTGTCAAGATGGGGTGCTGAGTGTACATTAATGAGAAATAAAATTAACTTTTTTGATTTTGGCAAATGGCTGCAATGAAACAAAGTGTGAAAAGTTTAAAGGGGTCTGAATACTTTCCATGCCCACTGTGTGTTACAGTTGTTACATGCCTTCATTTGCCCTTTAAAATTGTAACTTGCCTGTACTTTATGCTATTCCATTGAGAAAGCAGTCATACAAGTCCAAACAATGACAAAATTACCTCATATTATAAGCTCCAAAAGTTACAGGTATGTTTCCCTTTTCAAATTGTAACATGCTCGTGTTTCTAAACTGAAAACTTGAAACTGACAAAAAAAAAAAAAAAGGTATTACAGAACTAGTACATGTTCCACAGAGAAAGGAGGAGGTTGGATGATTGCTGTGATGCAAGTGAACAATATACCTGTCCCATCCAATCCAACCTTACATGACAGTTTTAAACTTTTCTGCTTGGCTTACAGTTGCAACTGGCTCGCGTTAAGTTTAATTGATAATTACACAGTCAAGGTTAAGAATAAAAGCACAGGCTTGATATGGCTACATATTTGCATCGTGTTGCCTGAACACTTCATTATACCAAACAACAAGCAACGAAAAATTCAAGGTAGTTTAAAATGTTTTGCCCCATTTAGTTCCTGGCATTTTGCAAAGTTGTTTTTCATATTTGAATATTTAACAGAGGAACTTCTTCTCATGCTTGAATCCAGAGATGGAAATATCATTGACAAAGTGAGAGCCAAGAGCTGGAAATAGCCTCATATAAAAAAGATGACAAGTTTAATCCCCAACCAGCTGGCTGAGCCTGTTAGAGATGGATATTAACCCATTGATGCCCGGTGCTGCAAATTTGCTACAAACCACCTCTGGTCTTTCTTTTTTTGTTTTATTTATTTATCTTTTATTTGGCAAATTCATTCTTTTTATATATTTACTTTTATTCACTAATATTTATGTATTTATTTTTATATAATTTATTTATCTTTTGTTAATTGTTAGTAATTTATTGAATATATAAATAAAGTTGTCTGAATCTGAATATTTAATTGTGCTTTATTTTCATTCCAGTGTTTTTGTTTTTGTGTATTATGGTCCTGATGTTTTTCCTGTTTTATTATATTTTCATACAAATGTAGATAAAGTCAGTTTAAACTGAAATGCTACATCAGTTTGCATTTCTAAAGAGAAGACTATGTACCGGCAAAATGGTTAACTGTAATAAAATTACCAATGATCAGTAATACCGTTTCAAATTTTAATTATTGTTAAAACCGTGACTGATTACTGCACTTTGAAAAATGCTGCTCATTTGATGGAAAAGCAGCAACAGTCCCAGTTTACAATGTTATTTTATGAAAACATGGTGGAAGGCAACAAAGGCACCCACATGGACAGTTCTCTTGAGATTTTTCACCCAAAAGAACAAAAAAGACATTTAGACCCATTTTGGATATTTTTAAAGATGCTGGAGAGTATTTCTATAATACAGCGATAAAAATGATAACAGTGATCATTTTGGTCACAATAACCGTGATAAATTTTCATATGGTTACATCCCTAGAGAAGACTTAAAACCTTCGCACAAAAATTGGTTTTAGTCTACGATGACTGAGTCTGAGCTTTTTAACGTTTACTGAGTTTGCTTTCTTGTCCAAGTCTTCCCTGACAGTTTTTACTTCTCATGTAACTATGAGAAGTTTTCAGTCTGACCAGGCGAAGCATCAGTTTATATCCTAAGTGCTGATTCTCTTGCTGAACATGAAAAGATATATTCCTTAAACCTGACCCCCCCCCCCCCCCCCCCCCAAAAAAAAAAAAAAAATTGTAATTATATTCTCACATGCCTTTTTCATGAGAAAAGTGAGTCATTTCCCACTTTTTCCCATCATTGTTTTGCAGGACCTTAAACTCACTGGGGAAGGTCATGCAAGCCCACCCTTTAGTTCACTTCAGATCTATTTTTAAGGTGAGACTTGGGAAGGGATTTCAGAGGGATTTTGTCAAGGTGAATGTCCTGAGTAAGGACAGTCGGAAAAAAGCTCTGTGTCTTCTCACTTTACTCAGCTGTGTGCTTTCTATCTTTAGTATTGCTCCCTTCAGTCAAAATATCAATCACATTGGGTTTAGTAACAAAATGATGGAACACAAATACAGTGGCTCCTAAACACAAGAGGAAGAGGTGCAGAGGTTTTAGAAAACAGCAAAAGTTTTCAGCAGCAGGTTAACAAACAATCTTCGGCAACTTTGTGCCCAATATTAAATTTCCAATGATTATCGGATTTCCATGAAACAAACAAACAAACAAAAAAGAAACTTGTGTATTAATCCAGTTGTGCTCCAGACAAGACTTGCGGTGTGATCTTGGGAAAGCAGAACAACTTCAACTTTGTTTCTGACAAGCATCTCCATCTTTTTTCATCTTGCTCTTATCCTCATCAGTAGAAAAAGAAAATCCTCAAAGACTCATTCAAACTAAATTAGCTTCTTCTTATCTTCTTTTAAGTCCATCTCAGTTTTCAATTCCTTACCATGGTGGCCGGCTGTGCTGAACAACAGACACCAGAACAAACACGAGTCAACCGTGAAAGAAAGTCTCCCTCCTACACAGTTCAGGTACAGTAACTCTTTGACTTTGTTGCACTACATAAATACCCTCTCACTCATCTCCAATTTTACTAAGAACAATCAGGATTGGCCATGGATCCCCCTTGGATAAGAGCTGACCAACCAAATCCAACTTTAGATTGTGCCGTCTTACAATCTCCTGATGGACATCCCCTTGTGGGGCACACTCGCCAATCCCCCAAATTTAGATAACAGACAAGCTCATTGACATTCAAAAAAAAAAAAAAAAAACACTACAGGCATTAGGCAGCTGGAGGTTATTTTGGCACAGGATCAACAGTTCATCTCAGCGCTGATGGACTCTTGATTTCACATACAGTGCAGAAAACAGACCGCATGCACACACACACACACACATGCACAGATTAACACCTCCCTGCATGCAGATTTCACAGTGCCTGTTAACCCATCTATCTGCCAGTCTTGCTGTCCTCACTGCTTGGTCTTGCAGCTATTATTTCTGTAACTTAAGAGCCGTACAAGTAGACTGTGCCCAATTTTAGCCATTTGTTTCTCCCTACAAGTAAACAAACAAAAACATTTAATCCTAGGCAATCTGGAAGCACAGCATGATAGTACATTGGAAAGATAAAGTAAAACTGAACACCTAATTTAAGTGTGCTGATATTTGCAACCACACAAACCTTTTAGATTGTGCCTCATGGAGCCCTGGGGCTGACACACAGGGCTCCAGCCTGGCTCTGGAGGACTCTTGGGATTGGCACAGATGGGATTGGCACAGAGCATGGCTGGTCTGCAGAGCCCCCATGTAGGAACAGGATTAGGACCTGACTTCATCAGCAGAGCCTTTACCTATGGGACTAAAAGTAACCAATTAACTAATTACCAAAAGGCCTGTTTGGTCTTTCATTAGATGATTTCTAAGAGAGTAATACTGTAGCATCATTAACATTGACTTCTTGGACTTATTGGAAAACATGGTTATCTCACTCATCACCTGAGGCTGCTGTCACAATGCCTGATTACAACGTGTTTAGAAAAGACAGGGCTCAGGGAAAGCTGGGGCGACTTTATTACCGCGCCAAAGAGGTAATGTAGTGATAATGTAATTGCCTTCGTTTGTTTGTCTGTCTGGTAGTTAGCAAAATAACTCAAAAAGTTATGCACAGGTGTGGATGGAATTTTCAGGGAATGTTGATATAGCATAAGGAAGTACTGATTAAATTTTAGTGTTGATCTGGATCACCATCTGGATTCAGGAATTTTTTGAACGATTCTTTATCATTGCCAGATAGGGCCATATTGGGGAAACTGAGCTGCTTTGCAGAGGTTTGCGGACTCCAAGTGTTTTCTGGTAACATGTTAAAATAATGTAAGATTGGATGGTCTCAGGACATAAAACTAGAATGTGTCGGAGATGACATTAAGCGGTCATCCAATGAGCTTCTCTGTAATGTCAGTATCAAACCCTCTGCCAAAGCACACTTTATGACCAGTTTCAAGCCCTTCGTGTGACCATACAAAAAAAAGGGGAAAAAAAATCGTATGGTGATTTTAATATAAACCGGATGACATAAAAGACAGGAAAAATCTTCTGAGGTTATTCGAGCCTTATACAAATAATAAATAAACTACTGATGGATCCGGCAACACTGATGCGTTGGCTTGTGTCAAACTCATAGAGCCAAACCAAGTGTCAGTGCACATATACCTTTAAGACAATGTCATGTGACCGATACAGCTGCTGTTCTGCTCGTCATTGAGGCGCCAAATTGTGTTTAACAGGAAGTGCCTCTGTCTAAGAACCACAAATCTTTCTAATAATATTTCCCACCCAGACACTGCGAGATGGAAAAAGAAAGGTATCCGACATTTGGGATAATTGGTGTTCTCAAAAGTCAGAGAGCTTACACAAAGACAGAATCGCTTGAATGCCAAGTTTTTAACTGTTTTAAACTTAGAGTAAGATGTAAAATAATACAATAAACAAAAGTCAAATGCTAAGCCAGCAATGATGTTTGAGATCCAGTTGGTGTCAGTATTGAGCAACTAAGTGATAAAGTTGGGCAATGTGTTGCAGGTTGCAACACCTCATGAGGCCTCATCGACCCATCACTAAAATAACAGGGATCACTAATGGATCTACAAAAAAAATCAACATACTTTTTACAAACTGTCCTGAAAAAAATTCCCATGAGCCATAACCTCTTCACAGCTTTAAATCCATTCAGTAAGTCTTGAATGAGCCAAGGAAGATGATATCATAACCTGATCTGTTTGCCACAACTCCTGATTAGGTACACCTGTGCCTTGTAATTACACTCATGCCACTCACCTGTTCTCCTTTGCATTTAAGCCTTCTCTTGTCACTGCCCCAGTGCCAGTTCGGCTGTTGTCATTTGCTCACTGGTCCAGTGCCATTCCACAGCAACTGAACCTTAGCGTCTTTAACCTTTATTTGTGCCCCAACCTTGCCCTTTGCTTATATTTTGGATCTCTGCCTTCATGCTGATGATCTTTGCCTACTTATTTCCTGCTGCTGTGCAGATGCTGGTTCGCTCACTCTTCTGCTTGTGTTTTTATGCTGATTTCCCCCCCCTCTTTTCTTTATAGTCCTACAAGCTACAGTAACTTTTGAATACTCAGTGGGGGAGCCAGAAATTTTTCAATGGGTTGGCCAGGGAGAGACCATTATTCACATAGGGGTGGCCATAAGTAAATACCTCAGAGTGCATGTTTTTTTTATATATATATTATATATAAATTTCAGTTCCTAAAGGCTGATACCGATAACACACATACATATTTAATCATACTGAATCAAAAATTCCAACTGTATGGGGTAGCTAGTGTCTAGAATAAGAAGGAAAAGTGGTTTAGAAGCAGCTTGGGGTTTCTGTAACTGCTTGAGCACCATCTGGTTAAAGTGTAGGGGTGGTCAGTGATTGGCCTGGGGGGGCTATACACTGCTAAAGCCTGATCTACAGTCTGGGTACCTGGCACTCAGCTAAAGCTAAATAGCTTGGAAATGGTAGGCTATAACAACAAGATGCCTTCCCTCTCCACAGTTGACTACCAAGACCTCTTACTACCAAGGATATTACAGTGCTGGAGATTAAAGTTCACTGCATGGAATTCACTGTGGAGGGATGGACTACCACTGATTCAAAACAGTGAAGATGGGCAAGCTAACACACAGCTAATAGGAGAGGATAACACAACCAAGAAAGATATAGCCTCTGTGTCACAATAAATTGACTGAAAATCCTCCCTGGGGCTGTCTTGGTGCAAAGCTAAAAACATAAATAAATCGCATCTCCTGGAAATGGGAGTATGGAGTGCAGGCTGGGCACAGTGAGCTTCAGTCAATGATGAGACTGACTGGCCTCCACTTCCTGTGAGACAGAAGACCTCTTGTACCTCTGCACATGGGAGGACACAGGACAACCGTGAATAGGAAGGTTAGCCCCAGAGAGTAAAATTTCAGTGCACATAAATGTTTCAACAGATTGATCACAAAATGGCATATAACTGAAAACACGAGTGAGATCTTTAACCAGATCTTTCTAAAACTTGCCACATTAGGGGGGCAATGAGATTGTAAATAGCTTCAATGCTAACATGTAAAATATTGTGGATACTATTACTCCCACTAAGGTGAAAGTTAACACTGGAAGAAAAAATTCTCCATGGACACTTGTGTCAGAAAGCCAAGCGCAGATGGAGAAAAAAATCTACAGGTTCATTATGACATCTATAAAGAGAAACTCCACTCTTAAAATTTTTAGCTGAGGATTGCAAAGAAGCTAACATAGTCAGTGTTCTGGTTTTCTTTGCTTCAGTCTAACAAACCCTCCTGTGTCAGAAGCACTTAGTCTTTTATGGTATTTATTTCTTGTTTGATATCGGGGTTCACTGTTTTTATCCTTTCATCTCCTTTTTCCATCATCACCCCTTCCAGCAGGCAGCCCCTCCTGCCTTTCCCAGAGGGCTACAGAACAAATTCAGCTTCCATATCCTCCAACTTACAATATGTCATCCCTTCGTTGAATGTCTGGTTGGTGCCTGACTGACAGCACCACCTGATGCTTTAGCCAGCTCAATATTTTTTCACAAGAACCCTCCTCACTTGCTGGATGAAAGGAGACAAAGTGAGAACAGTTTTTTTTTAAGGAGCAAAGGGAAACTCTTTTTTGTTATCAGATTATTTGTTCTCTTTCTGTCGTCTTCTTATTCTCCTACCCTCTTCTCCTCCTCCTTCTATTCCTGGACATTTCCCCCAGCAGCAGCTGAGCCTTTTAGACAAGCACTCCCTAAATAAGGCTTGAGTTATAGAGTTGCTCCTCCCCCGTCAGCCGTCTGTCCCGCCATCATCACCGCTTCACTCTTTAGATGTCTTGCCTTTCTTCTATGCCTTACCCCAGCTGAACCTTTATCTTCTTGTCTAATCTATCAACCATCTCACTCATTAAGTTTTATTTTATAAGGCTAAACACAAAATATCAAACCCTTGTGAAAAAAAAAAGAATCATCTCAACAAGCTCTGTAGTTTCTCCAATTTGTGCTGAGACTGAAACAAGCTGTAAAAGTGGGTTTCTGAAATGAGTGGACCAGAATTAAAGCTGTCTATTCAGAATTAACTGATTTGTCAGTCAGTCAGTCATTTTCTGTACCACTTATCCAGTTCAGGGTTGCGGGGGTTGCTGGAGCCTATCCCAGCTATTATCAGGCGAGAGGCGGGGTACACCCTGGACAGGTCGCCAGTCTGTCGCAGGGAATTAACTGATTTGTTTCCTGAAAAATATTGATTGAGGAGAAGACCAATAGAACAGTGTTCAGAAAGTAATCTTCCCCGTAACAGTTGTTGCAGTTTTGTTTGGGTAATGTCATGTTGCATGATAACAACCATGACCAATTAGTATCAAACAGTTTAATGGATTTATCCATTAATGAAAGGCAGGAGGCAAAGGAGCTGGCTTAAATAGTTGCCGTTTATTAAGATGAGGATGGAAGGGAGGACCCATCTTTGGAAGCAGCTGGAGGAGTCCTGTGATGAGCAGCTGTCTCTCTTCATAGCTGCATCACTGCTTTGTGTAACAAACGCTAGAGGAGAAAAATATTCCAGCAGACATGGCTGCAGTTCCATATCGAAGTTTTAACATGTTGGTGGCTGAAGCTCCAGTAAACAGAATGGCTGCAGACGGGAACTTTACCATCAACAACATGCAGGAGGGCTCCCACTGGTACCCAGTGAGTCTGACCTGCTCTACCCATGCAATTTGGGCGTCAAAAATGCCCAAAGTTGGACTCTGTGTCACTAAAAAGTCAGACGCTTGATTCCCAGCGTCTTGACACCCCCAATGCGTCGGGAGGAGCCTCTCCTTTTTTCCTCCCCCTGTCACCGGTCTGTTTGCACAATGGCAGATGCAGTAGAAAGAGGGGCTTGGCGTTATGTGATAAACAAAGCCAGGGAACGTCATTGTAGGACATCTCTGCTCCGTGTCTGGGTTCACCAGATGATTCAAGGTGTTCTGAGTGTGATGAGTTTCACCATTTGAGCTGTGTGCTGACGAGTGGAGCTTTCAGCCTTCTGATCTGGCCCAGTTTAATGTCCCGTTGTCCCGATGCGGGACGACATTATAAGCTCATTACATCCCATCGGCACAGCAGGTCATCAAACCGCTGATCAGAAACCAGGACCGGATGCAGATCAGTTGATTCTCCTCTGTGTTCAGAGAGTGAGGAGATTTCCCTGGTTTTTCTTTGTGTTTCCCATCCTGTCATAAAATGTGGGTCTGTGCCATGACACTGAGTCGCTCTGATTGGTTGACGCCCCGTGTCAAGACGCCAAAGTTCAGATTTTCCAACTTCAGCATTTGACAACCTTGACACGCGTTACGCTGAAAATCTCAAAACTCGACACACAAAACACCTCTAGACGCGCCGTGCTCGACGCCCGCCTTTGACTTTGCATGTAAACCTGACGCCCTTGACGCCCATATCGCGTTTGGTCTGAACATACTGAGCATCTGTAGGAAACTAAAGTGCTGATGATACAACCTTCACTTCAAGTAAATTTGCCATAAAACAACACACCAAGACAAAATAAGTAGTTCTGTGCAGTTAGAAGTTAATCACATGTGTATTTACTTAAATATCTAATGTTTAGGAGGCGCAGCTAAGCGCTAATAGCTTTTCACTAGTGGACCTAGCCTCCGTGACGTGACATCAGCAAGATGAAGAGTTGCAGTCAGCTCATTGATTTTCATGTATAATCAAAGCTGTGGAGAAACAGCTAGATTGGAACTGGTTTGTGTGGTGGGATCATCAGCCAGTTCAGGAAATGTGATCATGCTGAGGAATTTGGGGAGATCACATTTTACAAGCTAGAACCAGAGTAGAACTGCAGTCAGCTGCCTACAGTCTGTCTCCCAGCCTCAGGTCCACTGTTTCAGCTGAAAGCCTGCAATGCCCACATACCGAGCGGACTCAGAACAGCACAAGCAGACCCACAACTGTTAAGGAGCTGCACCAGTAGAGTCAGGCATGACAGAGGAGAGGCACTTGTTCCCTGCGTTAGCTCGCGGCTAACAAGTTAGCTCAAGGCTAACGGCTAGCCGTGGCTAATAATTGGCCTGTAAAAGATGAGAAGATAACTTACATGGTTCTAGTTGAGTTTTAAATAGTTCCCGTTTATAAAGATGAGGATGGAGGGAAGGGTGCATCTTTGGAATCAGCTGGAGGAGATCTGATGACCGCAGAAGTCCTGTTATAACCGAGCAGCAGCTGTCTGTGCATACAGTAGCTGTATGACCGATCTGATGAAGCAACGATGGTTGACAAAGAATATTCCAGAGGACGATTCCCGCACCATGCATTGGAAGTCTCGACAGCTCCAGTAAACAGACGCTGTAGACAGGGGAGACGTGCAGAGGGCTCCTACTGCTACCCGGTAAGTCTGACCTGCAGCTTTATCCTCTTCAAAATGAAATTCTGGATCTGTAGGAAACTGAAATGAACTAATGCAGTACTTACGAGCTTTTAAACATTAACTGGTAATACAATTTGAAGGCTGAGTCGTCACTGTTTGTCTGTAATACTGGAAAAGGAACTTAAAAACTGCTATGAAGCCATTGACTTCAATGTTAAATGAGCTGCAAATGTTCTCTAGCAGACGTCACGCCCGGTTTCGGCTAACGGTGCCACAGTCTGGTCAGATGTGCTGAAATGCAGCGATGTTTTCTAATAACTCATCTATGTAGCTGTGCCTGTTTTTGTTACACACTGTAGATCATCAAGAACAACGATTTGGTCTATAAAACATGGCAAAAAATGTCCCCATGTCATCATCAACATGTCATAAATTAGCTAAGCTGTCCTTACAAGCTTTTAAACATCAACCAGCAATACAACACAAAGGTATAGCCTGTTTGTCGGTGAACAGGAAGAGTGAACTTCCTGATGAACCCAAAAAAACTTCCTGAATGAACTCAAAAACTGCTATGAAGCCGTAGCCTCCATGTTAACAGAGCTGCAGAGGTTCCCCTGCTGATGTCATGCCCTGTTGCCGTTGCCGTGCCACAGTCTGTTCAAATGTGTAGAAATGCGGCTGTGTTTCCTTATATAGTAACTCATTCATGCAGGTGTGCCTGTATCTGTAGGCCATCATGAATAATGTTTTGGTCTACAAAACAAGGCAGAAAATGTCAACATCGTGTCATCAGTCTAGAAAGTATACGTTTTTGATTGTGGCATTAACTCCCAAATATAATGTCGAGAGGTTCCTAATGTTTACATTGTGTTAACGTTAACTGGGTCTGCTGTTTTCATCTTTGACATAAAGAGGAAATAATTTGTTTGGGACTCTTTCCACAGCTGAAGGTCTGATCCCACCACCAGATATAAGCTATGACTTGTAAGCTTTTACAGTATTTCTGCTACTGTGACGTGCGACTGTCGATTAATGAGGTGATTGTAAATATTATCTCGGCAGTTTTGGAGGTTTGTAAACCGAGATTTTGGAAAATCTTTAGGGCCTTGAGCACCAAAGACTCAAGACCGTACTCAAAGAAGTAAAAATAAGTAATAAATAAAGATAAGATAGCCTACCAGGCTCTGTGCGGTTTTCTAGATTGCATGATTCTTGTTGGGGGGGAGAACCTGGATACGTTGGAACATTGGTTCCTCTTCAGTAAGTTCACCTGATCAGTTCTGTTGCTACAGTGTTGGTTACAAAGCTGATAGGCACACATGAGCATAAACACAATTAAAAATTCACAAATTCCCTGTCAGTTACAATTTTATGTTTTTCTTTTTTTGTTTGTTGGTTTGTTTTTTTTTTTTACATCCAGAGCACATTTGACTAGGTCCTTGTGAAAAACTCCAGGACTTGGGATGTTCATTTCTGGACTGAACTATTCTACAAAGCAAGTAATTTACTGACACACAATTTCTGTGAAACCTTTATTCTGTTTTTGTAAAAATGCAAATAGGGCCCATCTATTTATTTATGTATTGTTGGTGTCTAAACCACAAAAGACCTTGAGTCACTCCAGAAAGCAGCGGAAGAACCTTCAGCAAAGCAAACAGGCCAAACGAGTTTGGTGTATTCCAGTAAGCCATAAACAACTGTACTGATTTGACCCATTCAATTTACGGCTGAAATGAAGATCAGTTTTTCTGCTTTAGTGTCAGATGACCATCTGAATTAACCCTGGCATGTTGTGCAACATTAACTGTAAATATGTCAAAAACTGTATTATAATTTGTTATCTAAGTGGAGAAAAAAGAACAAGGAAGTTAGCTCTTAAAATGTCAGTAAAGGCTTTGTTGGTATTCATTTCTCTGTTAAAGAATGAGGAAGTCTCATAGTCACAAAAAGGGGAACACGCAGTGTCTCACAGTCAGGTAAGCTACAGCCTCATGCACTGCTGTAAGTTTTTAATTCTAAAGAGGATGCTTTGTTTTCTGACTAAAATCTGAACCCCCTTTGAATGATCCTGTAGAGACGCTGCTTAGAAATAATTTGATTAAAGTGATTAACTCTGAGTTCTGAAAATCTTTTTTTTTTTTCTTTCAGGTTTAGCTGTTATATCAATGGCTGGTGCAGTGATCCTAAATCAACCAGACTGTCCAAATGCAGAGGACAGTCTGCCAGGGATGTTGACTCAGAGCTGTTCTGAGAACAACCTGAGGTTTATCTGTGAATTTCAGCCCGGACCTGGTCCCCTGCAGATGTGTGGTGATGAAGATGACAGTGTCTGTGTGGATTACGAGTCAGTGTCTGTTATCCTCCCTGCACAGTGCAGTGTCCATCAGCTCCGACTTCGGATCTGTATGCAAGTACGTATACCCGCAAAAAGGTGTGCTTTTTTCAGAACAATATTTAAAATTGTTTTGTTTTTTATTAGATTTTGTTTTCTTATTCAGGCAGGTTTTTCCACCTGCAATGTTGGTTCTTATAAGTGGGGTGCAATCTCGCATTCAGCATTCATAATTATTTTTCCTCTAGGTTTATTACTAAGGCAGACAATGTCAACAAGTTTATGAGATGTGAATAAAAAATATATAATGGTTTTCTTGTCTGACTAAACTGATAATCCTTCTCAAAAAATTTTCTAAGTCAAATTAACATGTTGAAATATGGCTAGAAGTTGAATGTTTCTGCGTGTACTAAAGATCTTTGGTAGCTTCATCTTTTAGTTTGGCATCCATTTTGCATCTTCTCCGTATCGTGAGTGCTACCTTATTAGTGCTACCAGCTTCTTATGTCCAGGTCAAAACCTGGGACAGCAATCACAGAGCAGCCTGTGAAGTTTGATTTAAAGACGCACTATGTAACTTTCCAATAAGGATGAAGTGCAACTTTAAAGGAAAATAAAGAAGTAAAGAAATAAAGAAATTGCTTTTCTGTTATTTTGCTCTCTAATGTAATAGATAATCTTGAAAAGCCTGACATTAGCCAGTTAGAAGGGGCTGTAATGTTGTCTGTTGTAACAGGAATATAACACCAATCAAGACATCAATTCCTGTTGCGTGCTTGTAAAATGTCTGTTCTCACTGCACTGTTTAGTTTCATTCTGTGTGACATTCTCTCTAAACTGTTGAAAAACATAATGTTTAAATTTAGTTTGAACCCTATCAGCATTTGACCAATGTTTGCTTCTATGCCTTCAGGCACAGGAACAAAATTGCCATCCAGACCCATTTGCATTACTGGATCCCAACTTATACACTCTGCTGTATGCCCGAGGAGATGACTGGTATGAGGCCTATGATGACTGTCAGGTTATCAGGACATTAGATATTCCTTGGTCATGGGATGAGTCTCATCGTCTTTTGGCACACATTGTTGTAAAACCGCTGGTGGCGGTTAATTCTGAAGAGAAGAAGAGACAGCAGCAGTGTTTGTCTTACCTCATTGGTCATGACCTGGAGAATGAAGCGTCTGATAGGCTTGGCGAACTCACATTCACCCGCAGGAAAATGGCATCTCCAAGAAGACAAGAGCTGAAGCATCGGGATGACATCTTGTATGCCACAGAGCCCTGGATCACATGTGCCCCAGTCCCACAAGATCTCCAGGACTGGCTGAATAGAAAGCTTTCTGTCACTCTCCACTACATGAGGAGAATCAGTTTCAGCATACAGGTTGATTTCAGTGCAACACCAGATGTTCTTCTTAAAGTTTTTAGAAGGGTGATGGCAGACCAGGCGGTTGAATATGACACTTCTGATAGTCTGGTGTTAAAGGTTTCAGGAAGGGAGGAGTTTTTTTCTGGTGACCACACTCTGTTTGATTTCCTCTGGGTTCGACATTGTTTAAAAACCAATCAGGATCTCCACCTCTCTGTGGTTCCTTTCTCGCATCTTCCATCAGAGACCATCAAGTTTGCAGACTGGCCGCTTGTGGATAGTTTCAGTGGGCAGTTCAGTTCCCATGATGATCTTAGTCTCCAAGGGAAGGATTTGGATGACATCTTCATGATATCCTTGTGGGATTGCAATCGAAAGTTCAGAGTCAAATTGCTTGGCTTTGATATCCCAAAGCTGCCAAGCAAATACCCCAACTCAGTCTATGTTGAAGCTTCCATACTTTATGGTAACAAGGTCCTCTCTTCAGTGTCCTCTGTTCCCAAGCCTTTTGCAGATGAGGTACTGTGGAATGAATGGCTGGACTTTGATGTTATCCTCAGGGATCTGCCACGTGGTGTCAAGTTGGGTCTCACTATTAATGCAAGTGCCAATGACATCTCCATACCAACCAAAGACCCAAAGCAAGGATCAATCAGAGACTCAAAAGCAGTC
Organism: Atherinomorus stipes; assembly: GCA_023101725.1. Taxonomy (NCBI): domain Eukaryota; kingdom Metazoa; phylum Chordata; class Actinopteri; order Atheriniformes; family Atherinidae; genus Atherinomorus; species Atherinomorus stipes. The sequence goes on from JALJCO010012364.1 coordinate 1,107,804, forward strand.
AACAAGACAACAGACCCACAGAAAGGGAGAGGGAAGGTGCTCTACTTTGTCAATCTTCTTCTCATTGATCACAGGTGAGTTTTTGATCATATCAATTATAACTTCAATATGAAATAGCAAACAGTGATTACATAGTGACCTGAACTTTTCCAGTTGTCTGGAGACCAGCATATATTGTAGGTTCATATTAATAATCAAATATTTTACATCTTTTAGATTTTATGGCCATTATGAATGGCTAAATTGTTTAGACTAATAATATGTGAATCAATATATTTCAAGCTTTTGTTTGTTTGGATGTTGCTGATTAGAAGTTGCAGCTTTAGAAAACCTCAAATTCAAAAACTCAAAAAATTAGAATATTGTGAAAAGCTCCAGTATTGTTGGCTCAGAGTGTCACATTCTAATCAGATAAGTGATCCAAAACACCCCCATAAGTGCCCCGAGCCTTTAAAAAAGTCCCTGTCTTGGTTTAGAAGAATTCACAAATATGAGGAAGACTGCTGATCTGACAGTAGTGCAGAAAACCATCATCGACTCCCTGCATAAGGTGGGAAAGACACAAAAAGTGATAGCAAAAGAAACTGGTTGTTCTCTGAGTGCTGTCACATTCATGGACAGTTAAGTGGAAGGAAGAAGTGTGGAAGAAAACGGTGTACAAGCCGGAGGGCTGACAGCAGCCTGGAGAAGATGGTCAGGAAAGGGCCATTCAAAAGTGTGGGGGAACTTCATAAGGAATGGACCTGTGAGCTTCATCAAGTCTACCAGCCGTCTACCAGGACATTTTGAAGCACTTCATGCTTGCTTCAGCAGACCAGCTGTATGAGGATGCAGACTTCATCTTCCAGCAAGACTTGGCACCTGCCCACATTGCCAAAAGTACAAAATCTTGGTTTAACAACCATGCTTGATTGGCCCGCAAACTCACCTGACCTGAACCCCATTGAAAACATGTGGAGAAGGGGAAGAGACCAAACAATAAAGAAGAGCTCAAGGCTGTGATGGAAGCATGTTTTTTCTTCCATAACACCTGAGATATGTCAGAAGCTGGTTGCATCCATGACACGCTGGGATAAGGCAGTCATTCAAGCAAAAGGGGCCCCAACCAAGTACAGATGCAAGATTTTACTTTAGGAGGCTCAACTTTTTTTTGTATTTAAAATCCTTTTTAAATTGATTTCATGCAATATTCTAATTTTTTTTAATTTTAGAATTTGAGGTTTTCTTGTGCTGCAAGTCCCAATTAGCAACATCCAAGCAAATCGCACCTTTTAAGTTGAATTATAGAAATACATGAGCTTTTTCAGGATATTCAAATTTTTGGTGTATATATATATGTGTGTGGGTGTGGGTGTGTGTATGTCTGCCTATCCATCTATGGATGAATAGACTTTTTTTTGTCATTTACCTGCTTACTGTATAAGCAGGTTCTAATTTCTATAATAATATAAAACAGGAGAAAATTTAAGAAATCACGTACATTTAACTTATGGTGCTGAATAGAACAGGGTGAGCCACAAAGCATGATGGGAAATATTTAAACGAACCCACCACAGAACCAATTACACTGACTTGTTGATTTGCAGTAGAAACCTTTATTGGACTGAAGAATGCAAATCTTGTTCATCCAACTTTTTTTTGTTTTATGTTAAATCAACAGGAAATAATAATTTGAAAACATAAACACAATTTGTGCATATTAAATGAACTAAGTTATATTTGCTTCACCTAAAAAGTGCCTTAGTTGACTTTTTTGAGTGTGGCAAGACAGAAGTCTCACAAAAAGGATCATTATATAAAGATTAAAAAAAAATTAAAATAAAGATAAATAAATCAGGAAAGAGTAAGGTATGGAAATTTTACTTAGGAAAAGGCAAAGACAAAATGAAAAAAATAGCTTAAAATAAAAAGCAAAATGAATACAAAAGTCATAAATTCACTTCCATGGTGAATATTTTAATGTTTGTTTTCCATTAACATATAATTACTCCATCCATCTATCTATTTTGTATAACTTAATTCAGTCTGGGTTACAGGGTTGCTGGAGATACTGTACAAGTCAGAAGTTTGGACACATTTTCTCATTAGATTCAGTGGAAAAGTCACAATTGCTGGGAAGTATTTAATGCATTTACAGTAACTTGATAAGTTACAACAGGAAGGGTTGATATGAATCAACAAAATGACAGTCGAGACTCAGACAGAGATGAATTGAAACAATTCCACACAGCTGAAAACAAAACTGCCATTTGATTATAACAACACACAGCTAATATGTTTCTGAATGCTAATGTTTGATCAACTTTACTTCAACTTAGACAAGTTTTTAACTAGTTGACACGATTCGTTTCTTAGATATGGAACCCTCATTATTGGAATATTTCTTTTTATCATAATTGTTATTAATTTATTTTCATTAAGAGTGCAGTTCTAAGGTGGAAATGCTCAGCCATGGTGACTGTACACCAGAGTTGAGAAACACCATGGACATTATGTACTTCATCTTGAGGTTACTTGTTTGGTTTCTTCATTTACATGACCTAACAACCAATTTCTTTCTTTTGAGGCTGATAAAAACTTTATGATCATGAGTTCACATAACACTGTAGCTTGCATATTTAGCTCTGTATGACTTTCCCCAAACAGTTTACAAAAGTAACTGTAACATGTGTAACACATACAACATGTAAACTGACATGATTTTTTTCTGAATTGTTACAAACACTAATAAATTACACATTCATTTTTACTTTCTCTCCAGATCTGTCCTCAGCCAAGGTCCCTACTCTCTGCACATGTGGTCCTACCCTGCCGTGGAAGATGAAACCATCACATACCAGGCAGATAAACTCTCCTCTGCTACGAACCCAGACATAACTGACTCCATGGCGATCAGCTTTCTTTTAGACCGCTACAGCTTTCCAGTAGTTCTTCCAAATACCGTCAGTTACGAGAGCTCTGACAGTCCCTCCTCCAGCCTTTCACCCACCCAGTCTGCTGTGTTCTCCGATGCAGCTTCATCATCACCCCCACTTACCTCATCCATTACAGAGCCTTCCTCTCTGCATGTTAAGTCTCTTCAGGCTCCATCAACTGACACAGTGACACTCAGATCTCCATCTCCAGTCATCAACACCAAGAGGGCTTGTCTCAAAAGGTTCAGGGAAGAGAGTGTCCAATATGCCTCCAACCTTCCCCAGTACCTTCGTAATGTTGATTGGATGAACCGTAGAGTGGTTGAGGATGTCCACTGGCTACTTGGAAACTGGGATCCCAGTGAACTGGATCTAACTGTGGCTCTGGAGCTGTTAAGTATGGACTTTGCTGATGAGACAGTCAGAAAGCTTGCAGTACAGAGGCTGGAGGGCTTGTCTAATGACGACGTACTGAAGTATTTGCTGCAGCTGGTGCAGGTATGATGTAGTTATGTGTATATTAATATAAGTATACCAGAATTGAGCAGCTCTGCAACATTAAGCATTGATTAACAGCATAAAAATGACATTGTTCAACAAAAATGTCTACAACTAAAAGCAAAATGTTTGTCTGCAGGCCAATAGAAAGCAAAATTAAATTACATTTGTGGTGAAGCCTCCATTCAAGTTACCGCAATGCAATCCCACTCCAAAGACGGTAAAAGTTTGAGTCTGCAGCATATCAAATTCATTTGTTGGCGCAACACCATGTGAATATGTACATTCATTTAATTAGATTTTTATTGAATAAAATGTTTGCACTCCCTCAGTATAGTTAGTGATACTGATTTAGATTTAGTATATTATATTCATCAAACATTTAGATTCAACAAAATTCAGCAATATTGTCTTAACTACACTCAAAAAAAATTGTTCGTTGACCATAATCCAGTCATGGCACATATTTCCATGTAATTTGATCATGACAAATAAACACATTTAGCCATTTTCCCTTAATTGCACTTAGGGATACAAATAGCGTGTTGGTCAAATCAAATGTGTTTCTGACAATAATATTTGCTATTTGTTCACCTACATCACTGTTGTAGAATGACCTTGACCTTTATAAGCAGGTTCTAATTTCTATAATAGTATAAAACAGGAGAAAATTTAAGAGATCACGTACATTTAACTTCTGGTGCTGAATAGAACAGGGTGAGCCACAAAGCATGATGGGAAATATTCAAACGAACCCACCACAGAACTAATTGCACTGACTTGTTGATTTGCAGTAGAAACCTTCATTGGACTGAAGAATGCAAATCTTGTTCATCCAACTTTTCTTTGTTTTATGTTAAACAAACAGGAAATAATAATTTGAAAACATAAACACAATTTGTGCATATTAAATGAACTAATTTCTATTGGGTTCCTACAGTCAGAATACCTACAGTCAGCCTTCTACCCCCATCCACCTCTGCAGTTCACTGGGAACTGACTCTGCCATGTACCACATTAATGTTTTTATTACTGGGATTATTATGGCAACACTCGAATGGCTCACATGGACACAATTTTTGCAGTGTTTGCTAGGATTGCACTCACAGACAGCAGCCTGCTACCAAATTATTGGATGTATTGTAATATTGCTTGCACTTTTTGAAGCTCTTCAAGCCCACTACCAACCTGCATGCATCCAAATAAACCTTGTTTGCCATTACTTAATTTTTTGTACTATATATAAGCAAGGAAGTGTTTTCTTTTTACGTTTTTATACTAAGTTTAAGTGACTGACAGTCTATCATTGAACATTAACTCAGTTTTTCTGATAATTTCAACAGACCCTGAAAGTGGAACCATATCATGACAGTTTCCTGGCTCGGTACCTCATTCAAAGAGCTCTGCGAGTGAGTAATGCAATATCCATTGATCATAAATGTACGAGAATGTCAGTAAATTATCATTTAGATATTTCCTTTCTGATATTACATTACAGATTTTTCATTTTAAGTTTTAATTGCATAAAAGTAGATGGTAGAGAGTAAATATGGAACACCGCTGTGCATAAAATAACTGTTAAAACTTTTTTATTGATTAGAAATTTATTGATTGATCCAAGTCCTCAATATGTACAAAAAGACCTCATTCAACCAGCACAGCTTCAAAATTAGGCTTGTAACTATGTCACTGTCACTGAAATATGAATTCTGACCCACTTACACATATCACTGCAGAGCAAAAGAATCGGCCACTTCTTCTTCTGGTACGTCCGCAGTGAGGTGGCAGGGTGCCCATACTTTCGCCAGCGTATGGCTGTGATTTTAGAAGCCTACCTGCTGGGCTGTGGTCAGGCCATGATTGACAGCTTTATGCAGCAGGTCCAGGCTGTGGAGGTCCTACAAGAGGTCGCAGTCACCATTAAAGGACTCTTTCCTGATAAAAGCGACCTTCCTGCAACAGGTAGAAACACTGGTGTGACACGATAAAGATTTATATGTATTGCATTTTTTTTGAATAGGTTCACAAGCAGACAGCATAAATAAAAAAGTTTCAGGATTACTTCTAAAACAACAAAAGATAAAAAGACAAGATTTTTTAGGTTATATAAGAATATCCATTTGGGATGCAGTGGTAGCTAACCTCTAACAAATCATAGAACAATATGTGAACCTTACCTCTGCAAACTTTAATAAAGTCAAGCAGTAACTTGGTTTTAGTACAGACAGTTAAGGCAAGATCTCTAACTTCAGTTTCAGCAACTTCAGTTTACACAATATTTACAGTGAAGTAAGAAAATGTAATTAAGTCTGTTCTTATCATCAGACAAAAAATATTCCCCAGCAAGCAAATTGATATGAATAATTATTAAACTCTGTAAGTTTACGTTTGAAATCTTTCCTTTGCTTCTAGTATGAAGGTGAATGCATCAATCTAGCTAGCTACATTATTACTTTTTTTAGTTTCTTGTTATTTGAATTCCTATTGTGAATTTATCATTTTCTTTGATTGATATTGTAGTTACCTTTCGAGCTTTTAAACCAGGGTTGCCAAAGTCCAGCTGCTATCCTGCACATTTTGGTTGCGCCCCTTCTCCAACACACCTGAATCAAATAAATCACTCGTTACCAGGCCTCTGCATAACTGAATGACATGCACATGAGAGAATTGGCCATTTGATTCAGGTGTGTTGGAGACAGCATGTTCTAAACATTGCAGGATAGCAGACCAGACTTGAGCACCCATGTTTTAAACTATTTAGTGCCATTTTTGTGTTTAGTTTGTTGTATAGATGTTGGCAAGTGATCTGCTGAACTAATGTAAGTACAGTAAAGTACTGTAAATCAAATGTACTGACTGGGTAGATTTGCCACAACAGATATTAGATTTGTTACAAAACAAGCTCATAACATCAGCATATAAGGTATTCCATTGGCTAAGATTTTTGACATAGATGTTTCCTCCCTATAAAGGAAATACCAAAGAAAATACAAGAGAAGACAAACTTAGTGATCATAAATAAATTCGGAGTAAACGGACGGTTACATTTACATAGACAGCTACTAATATTTGAGTAGAAGCAAAGGTTTAAAGGAACATTTACACACAAGCAGAAGCTTTTTAAACTGAGGGCAGAGTTTTGAAAGAAAAGAGTTCAACATCTGGGTGTGAAAAAACTATGTATACTCTCTTATTGAAAATAAAACTGTGCCCTTTGTTTAAAGATATATACCCTTATGTTGACCTACTGATCTGAGAGTGCAAGAAGGTCTTCATTTAACTTCAAACTCTACTTTGTGTTTCTTCATGTGTTTTGAAGTAGTTTCTGCATATGACAATGTTTTTTCTCATGCATGAGTAAATCCACTCTCCCAGTCATTTGCAGTTGATAAGTTCTCAGTCTGAATTTTTCATTTAGTAATACTGAGTTGGCATGAAAATCAAATTCACAACAACTTCTACAAACATGGCTGGGTTTATGTATATAAATAAAATGCTGCTGCACACCTGGTGCTCAGTTTTACACTATCTTAACACTTGTCCTGCATTGACTTGGTGAAATGCGAATACTTATTAACATATTGTGCGTGACCTAAAACAGTAAGCACCTGCTTCTTGATTATACTGACAAAGTTGGATATTAGGCAACCTATTTCAGTAGTTGTTTTTTGTGCCATCTGAAATATTTAGTCTCTTAATCACTGCTGTTTCAGCTCCTCTGAGGCTCCAGGAGCTCCTTAAAATGAACAACCTGCCAAATGAATTCTTGCTGCCATTTGACCCTCGAGTCAGAGTCGGAGGAATCTTGGTATGTACTTTTACACTGGCCTGTTTGTGTTTTCACATCAAAAGCATTAGGATTTAGGGATACATGTGACACATGACATGGACATCTTTTAAATAATACCAGTAGAAACATTATGAAGCAATGAAGTGGGGAAACAGAATTTAAAACTCTTTCAATTCCAAAGCTTTATATACTTATGTTTTCTTTTGCAGACAAAAAGGAAGTTCCATGAGAATGTAGCTGTAGCATTCACAGATTAAATATTAAGAAAAACCTCAGGGAATTACATCTTTCCTTTAAGACGAAAATAGTTTTTTTTATATCAGTAAATAAATCAGTAAATAAATCGGTCTTATCCACTACTTCATGAGTTCTTGTTTAAATTAATCTTAGAGCCACACAATAAAATACGAAACCAAGACTAGTAATAATGAGATATTTGTTAATGAGTCTACAAACTACAAAAGATGAAATATGAACATTTACAACACAAAAAGAAAATATTTAAAAATGATCTTCAAGCAACCCTGTGAAGAAGTGTAAACGTATGAAACCGAAGCATAAATTAACTTAACTATGGGGTTAATCAGTGTTTAAGGGGATGAAGAAAGGATTTCTGAATCCAAATAAACTACGCTTGTATGAATGTACACGGCTGCACACATCCAGTCCTCAAGAGCTACTATCCTGCAACCTTTAGAGCATCTCTTCTCCAACACACCTGAATCATATGAATAGCTCGTTACCAGGCCTCTGCAGAGCTGAATGACATGCACATGAGGGAATCAAGCCATTTGAGTCAGGTGTGTTGGAGAAGGGATGCTCTAAAGGTTGCAGGATAGTAGCTTTTAAAGACTGGATGTGTGCACCGCTGTGTGTGTGTATATGTACAGTATGTATACATGTATGTGTATATATAGTTGAAAATAATAATTTAAAAACAAACAAACAAACAAAACTATCCCAGACACAGCACCTTCTCCATGAACAGTGGACCGAAATACCTGTGAACAGGTGTAGAAGTCTTTTTGAACATTACAGAAAACACCTGATTCCAGTGATTGCCTCAAAGTGTTGTTCAAAATTTTAGCTTTGGAGCCCCATCATGCTTGTATACTTGTTTTATTTTTTTGTGTTTGTTTTTAATATTTCTTTTGAACCACAATTCAAAATCGATGTCATGATTTTCATAGAATTTTGATTTATTATTACTTTTGTCCTTTTCAACTTAATTCACTGACCGCTGATTTTTTTCCTTCTTTAATTGGAAGGTATGAATAATTCTGACGACTGTAATCAAATACGTATCAGATATCAGGGATGGGCAACTTTGGTCCTCGAGAGTCAAAATCTTGCAGGTATTAGGAGTTTCCCTGTTGCAGCACACCTTGTGACTTGTGCAGAGCTTGATGTCAAGTTCTGCATAATTACCCATTGATTGGAGTCAGGTGTGTTACAGCAGAGAAACTCCCAATACCTGCAGGATGCACTCGAGAAAAGGCTAAATTCATAATTATCACTCATATAACGAGAATTTAAAAAAATAAAAATAAGTACATTAAAAGAGTGCTAAATTATAATTTAGTGAAATAAAATATTGTTTTTGATTTGTGGATGAAAAGAGTAATAATAATATTAAAAAAAAAACTGTCGTAGACAAATAGACAACTCTGCTCATGGGCAGTTGACCAAAATACCCATCCAAAGGTGCAGAAGTCCCATCAAAAGTTACAGAAAAACTTAATGGGCTATACGCACAACTCAACTACTTCCTGACAGTACTCCTTTGTCTTTCATTATTGGACAAACTTAATCCAGGTGTGTCTGGCCATTGTTGTCATGGTAACTGAGATCAGGCACACCTGGATTTATCAGTTTGTCCAATAATGAACGACAGGAAACAGGAGCACTGCTAAGTTCAGGAAGTAGTGGAGTTGTGCATATAGCCTGTTGCAGTGATGCTTCAAGGGATTGTTCAACAAAATATTTATTCAGATCCCATCATGTTTGTTTGCTTGTTTTATCTTTTGTCTGTTTTTAATATTTCTGTCAAACTATAATTCAAAACAATGATTCTCATAATTTTTTTTATGTATGTAATTTTTCAATTTCAACTTATTTCAACACACACACATAAATGTATACATCATATATATATATATATACAGTATGTGTGTGTGTGTGTGTGTGTGAGATATATATATAGTGTGTGTGTGTGTGTTCATAACGTTGTCAAATATTGTAGGTATTTGGTATTGCTTCCTACAGCTCTTTGTGGAGAACAATTCTTTCTGCAAAGTAGCTAAATAAGCATTAAAATACTTGAAGAGATGTGGTCACACATACAGATCCAAACCTTTTTATCTCCTGATGACAGCTGGACAAATGCAAGGTTATGGCCAGTAAGAAGAAGCCGCTTTGGCTGGAGTTTGCTCCCATGCCATCACCCATCCCCAGCGCACCAGTTGGAATAATCTTCAAACAAGGAGATGACCTCAGACAGGATATGCTGGTCATTCAGGTTACTGAGATCACTTTGCAATGCTATTTTTATTATCTTACATTCCAACATGTACCTTTCAATAAAGTGACTTTGGTTGTTTTTCATCTTCCCCTCTAGACACTGGTGTTGATGGACTCTATCTGGCAGGAGAAATCTATGGACCTTAAACTGATTCCATATGGCTGCATCTCTACAGGACATAACATTGGTATAATATACGTTGTGTTTGTTTTGTTTTGTTTGTTTGTTTTGTTTTGTTTTTTGTTTGTTCGTTACAGGCTATTCAAATTTAGTGTAGTTAGCCAAAGAATGCGTAAATTGCCTGAAACAAAGATTCTACATTGCTCAAAGTGAAACTTGGCAGTATCAAAAAGTTTCACATACTTTTTCCTAAATTGTGTTCATATTTATCAAACATATCTGAAATGACTGAATTTCATGCTTTTAATTGCCCACTCGATTGCCTTTCGCATGACATTAAGCAACATTACTGTTCAATGGAAGTAAGACATAAAAATTTTAGAATTTTATCTCATGAAACAAATGCTTTACCTATTGCTTTCACTGACCAAACCAAATTTCAACGATCAAATGTCTTTGAACAGGTATGATAGAAATTGTGAGGAATGCAGCAACAATCGCTGCAGTCCAGAGGAGCCACGGAGGAACAACTGCAGCCTTTAGAAATGATGCCTTATTTGAGTGGCTCAAATCCAAGTGTCCGCTCCAGGAAATAGTGAGTACTACAAAGAGAACCATATATTACAGAATATTTACACCTTGTTAGCTTTAAATTGGGGTGCATGACAAAGCTTGCTTTATTCAAGGTTCGGAGCTGGCTGAAGTTGGCTTAGACCGAAATCTGTGTAGTGTTCTCTTCTAAATCAAACAAAGGTTGTTGTTGTTGTTGTTTTTTAAATTTCTAACAGTTCTCAAACGTAATATCCGGTATTACATTTCCAGTAAAATCTTAAAGTTAAATTGGAACTGTATGTACAATGCTGTTGAATATAAACAGAAAAAAGCTTTAACTTTTTTTGTTGATTAGACTTTTCTACTCTTGTAGACAATATGAACCTAACGTACTTCATGTTTTGTACTTTCAGTTAAATGAATTCATATACATCTGTTTACTTTCATTCTTACTGCAGCTTTATCTGAAGGTGGACCAGTCATGTTAAATCATGTAACCTCATTGTGTGGGTGTTGAAAAGAATATGAAAAAAACAAACAATACGTCTCTATTAGGAATGTAAAATCTATCTTATTTGACCGCAGCACTACAGGACTGTGGAACAGTTTGTAAAGTCCTGTGCCGGTTACTGTGTGGCCACTTACGTCCTGGGTATAGGTGATCGGCACAACGACAATATCATGATAACAGATCAAGGTATGCAACACACACCTTTGTTCACACAACTCCAAATATAATGAAACATTTGAGAAAAAAAAAAGAAAAAACATGATCTGGATTTCTGTTGTTTTATCGTTACTCATTTACTTAATGGCTAAATGATTAAATTGAAAATTACAATAAAGCAAAAACCTGGATTCTGAAACCAGATGATTATCATAATCAAACTTTCTTATTCATGTATTTTTTGGACCTTGTAGGAAACCTCTTCCACATCGACTTTGGTCACATCCTAGGAAACAGGAAGCACTTTCTGGGTGTGAAAAGGGAGCGCGTACCCTTCGTTCTCACACCTGACTTCCTGTATGTCATGGGGAGGGTCAGAGGTCGCAACAGCCTCTACTTCCAGAAGTTCACGGTGAGATTTCTTTGAGTTTCTTTTATGTGGGTCTAGTTGTTATACAGATGTTTTTATTTAATTGTTGTACTTCATTTTTCATCCTTTTAATTCTCAGTACCCAGCACAAGTCCCTAATTTTTTATTTTAAAAAAAGACAAATGAATAAAACAAATTCTACATCTAGAATCAATCACAGTATTTTGATTTTTTTTTTGTTTTTTTGATAACGCAACTTCTATATACAGTTAACTTCTATTATTAAAAGAGGAATGGCATTATTTTTTCAGGGCTGTATTACTCCACTGAGGTTTTAAGAAACACTCTTCACTTCACACACTGTCCAAGATCTAAATTGTAATATTAACGTCGACTTGTGGCATCATTAATATTGTTTTTATGTAAATTTGTACAGTTGTAACATTTTACTTTGCAATTTCCTTCTGGAATTAGAGAACAGATTACACTGGCTTTGAGAACACTGCATTGGCTCCCCGAGCATTTCAGGATCGATTTTAAGGTTCTTTTATTAGTTGTTAGATGTCTTAACAGTCTTGACCATTTTATTTATCTGACCTGCTTTCATTGTTTTAACCCTTTCGGACCGTGAGGTCCTCTGGCGGCCTGTTGATCATCCCAATAGTTGGATCAAAAACCCACAGAGAGACTGCATTCAGCCATTCTGGCCCCCATCTTTGAAACAGCAGGCCAGAGGACATCAGGACCTCAGATTTTTAAAAGAAGACACCTTTTAAATCTAGCATTTAACTCACTTCATTTACTCTTCATTTGTTTTAGCTTACTGTTCTTAATTTCTAATGATTTAAAGGACTTTTTTCCTTCTATTTTTATTTTTATCTTTTTATTCAGAGTGGGGCTCAATTTAAAAAAAATCTAAATTCATTAGAGACTTTATAATTGATTAATCTTGATTAAACGCATAATAGCTGTCCCAAAAATTAACTTTTTAGAAATTTGGATTTCAGTGGAAATCAAATAATGCACACAAACATTAATATCGTAAACTCATGCTCCATTAAAGTTTGAAAAATACCTGTATTTCAATATACAAAAAGTAGAAAAAAAAACTAGAAAACATCTCCGGCCAAAACTAAACAAATCTTAAGTTACATTTAAAGGGCCATTTGAAGTACTTTAACAATGGCTGTTCTCTAATTAAGAGGGCAGTTTTTGAGGGGTAAACCATATATTTTTTCACATCTGTTTCTGAAAGTCTCCAGTAACTTTTGAAAATGTTACTAGATGTCACTTTTGAAAAGAAAGACACAACATGCAATTAAATCTGTAAATTTTTTAGAGCGGTAACTTTTTCCTAATTCATTAGTTATAATTAATGCATTAGAGCCCAACCCCTATTTTTTCTATCTGATTATCAGAAGTCTTTGTACACTTTTTTTTATTATTCATTCTGTAAATCTCATTTTTAAATGAAAAGTTTTTCTATATTTTATACAGTTGTGTAAAAACATGTTTGCCCCCTTCCTGATTTTTTTTTCTTTGCCTGTTTGTCTGAAACTTATATGTTTCAGATCATCAAACAAATTTAAATATTAGACAAAGATTACACAACTAAACACAAAATGCTGTTTTTAGATGAAGATTTGTATTAGTAAGGAAAAAAATCCAAACCTACATGGCCCTGTGTTAAAAAGTGACCCCCCCCCCCCCCCTTTAAAACATAAATGAAAGCTGGGTTAAATTTCTCTAGCTACACCCAGGCCTGATTACTGCTGCACCTGTTTTCCAATCAAGAAATCACTTAAATAGGACCTGCCTCAAAAGCTAGACATCATGCTGCGATCCAAAGAAATTCAGGAACAAATGAGAAACAAAGTAATCGGGCCAGGTCGGGTGGGTTTTGGTACGGATGTGTTGATTTCACGCTGCGTCCCCACAGCAACCTGTACCCTTACTCTGGAGGTGCTGGACAGCGCTGCTACGTGATCGCATGACATCATCGCTGTGCAACGGCGTTTAACCAAAACACCGGCGTCACACATGACAGAAACAAAAGGAGTCCCCCCGGCTTTGTTTTTACTCTTGGTCACGCGGGAAGTGAGATTTTTCAACAAATCAATGTATTGCTTTGTGTTAGCTCCACCTCCTTGGTCCGGATCGGTTAGATTAGTACCCCTACCGAAGGGTGCCAAAAAAGTAGGCTGGGTCGGGTCGGATATAAGGGTACCCGTCCAGGTTTTTATCTGTGGAGACGCAAAAAAAAACGTGGATCGATCTGGCCCGACCCGATCCAGACCCGCTGGTGGAAACGGGCCTTATGAGTCTGGAAAAGGTTACAAAGCCATTTCTAAAACTTTGGGACTCCAGCGAACCACAGTGAGAGCCATTATCCACAAATGGTGAAAACATGGAACAGTGGTGAACCTTCCTGGGAGTGGCCCGCCGACCAAATTTACCCAAAGAGCACAGAGACGACTCATCCAAGAGGTCACAAAAGACCCCAGAACAACATCCAAAGAACTACAGGCCTCACTTGCCTCAATTAAGGTCAGTGTTCATGACTCCACCATAAGAAAGAGACTGGGGGGCAAAAATGGTCTGCATGGCAGTTCCAAGACCAAAATCACTGCTGAGCAAAAAGAACATAAAGGCTCGTTTCAGTTTTGCCAGAAAGCATCTTGATGATCCCCAAGACTTTTGGGAAAATACTCTGTGGACTGAAGAAGCAAAAGGTGAAATTTTTGGAAGGTGTAGGTCCCATTACATCTGGGTTTTGATCTGTGATCCAAAAAGTCCACCTCTGAATGGCTTAAGACAAACAAAATGAAGACATTGGAGTGGCCTAGTAAAATGTTCAATAGTCAAAGTCCTGACCTGAATCTGATTGAGATTCTGTGGCATGACCTTAAAAAGGTGGTTCATGCTGGAAAACCCTCCAATGTGGCTGAATTACAGCAATTCTGCAAAAATGAGTGGAACAAAATTCCTCCACAGCGCTGTAGAAGACTCGTTGCCAGTTATCACAAACGCTTGATTGCAGTTGTTGCTGCTAAGGATGGCCCAACTAGTTATTAGGCTTAGGGGCAATCACTTTTTCACACAGGGCCATGTGAGTTTGGATTTTTCCCCCTTACGAATAAAAATCTTCATTTAAAAACTGTATTTTCTATTACTTTTGTCCCCGTATCATACCACTTATCCGGGATCGGGTCGCGGGGACAGCTGCCTAAGAAGGGAAGCCCAGACTTCCCTCACCCTAGCCACAGCCGCCAGCTCATCAGGGGGGATCCAAAGGCATTCGCAGGCCAGCCAGGAGACGTATTCCCTCCAGCGTGTCCTGGGTCTCCCCTGGGGTCTGGTCCCGGTGGGATGTGCCTGGAACACCTCACTAGGGAGGTGTCCAGGAGGCATCCTGACCAGATGCTCGAGCCACCTCATCTGGCTCCTCTCTA